>CM019747.1:5396450-5911450 GCA_009761775.1 Ficus carica | reverse complement strand
TTTTAAATATTTATTTAGATGTCAAAATTTAATTGATGAGACAGTTAAGAAGACGTGAAAAGAGACAGGTAATAGGGTTTTACTAACAGACATCATACATCATCTGTCTTTTCTCAACATATTTATAATTTACATTTTTCATCATGAACTTTAGTTTTTATAATTTACCTTCTGGACTTGAAATTTTTTGATAAAACACATCCAATTTAATAATAGCACTAACTTTTCATATAACTTATACATGAGTCATCAATTAATGACGGGAATCGACATTTTTATCTATTTTAACTTGAATTTATTAGGTTCAAAATCTTTAATTTCAAAGTTGAAATTATTAATTAATTTCGTTTTATGTTTAAATTCAGGTTAAAATTTATTAAAAAATATAATTTATGTTCTTAATTAAGGGTTACATACAAGAATGTCATAAATTTGATACCTCATTTTATTTATATTGAACTTTAATATTAGAGTGGGTAAAATTATAATGATGTATTTAAAACATGACTCTTAACCTAATTTTTTTTCTTAATTAATGGCTCGTGTGCAAGTCACGTATTAAATGAACGCCACTATCAATTGGGGTCTTTGGTAACACATTTTTAAATTCAAAGGGAAATTGTTAAAATTAAAACTTTAGGGTATAAACTATAATTGTACATTAAATTCAGGATACATAAATATATATATATATATATATATATATTTATAGAACTTATCTATCACTCCTTTGACTGGCTGGTTTTTTTTTTTTTTTTTTCCAAAGCAATTTAATACGTTCAATATGCATCTTTAATTTATAAATATATACAGATATGTACATTTATCGAACATTATGACTTGATTTCTGAGTCTTCGGGAACAGAACATAATTTATTATGTGCAGTGAGTTATGAGTCATAGACCTCAAAGTTCACTGGCATGTGTTTGCACGCGTATATCTCAAAAATTTATTTATTAGGATAAAATAATATCATCTTATCATATGGTCACTAATTAGTCATTTTCTTTTACTATTACCCGACGACGACAATAAATAAATAGAAAAAATTATTATAATAATTTAATGACGTTGTTGTATTAAAATATGATTTTGTTTTATTTCTTGACTGGCCTACTATCTCAGACAAGTATTTATGGTTCAGTATGTATTTTCTTTTCTCCACTTTACTTATGGCATGTTTAGTTATTGAAAGTAGGGAATAAAGTCAATCTATTATTTATTGTCCATTTTTTTTTTGAAATGAGAGTGAGAATGGTGGGCCTAATACCAATTTGAGATTGACGAATAAGATTGACAATTCCATGTCCCTCTTCGGATTGTAATTCTCATTCATACTATTAACATTAGATTACTCATTTTATCCTTAGTTTACTTACAAAATACTATATTAAAAAATAATAACATATATTATTTATTTTTATTAACTAAATATAATATATTTTTATTAACCTAATATTATATAACTATCCTAATTACTATTAACTTTATTAGAGTAAATAAATAACTTTTTTTATCCTAATATACTATTACGTTTCTATTTTTATATTTTTTATACTTTACTTATTTTAATTCATTTTTTACTCTTTTTAATTTTTTAAAACAAAAAATTACATAATTTAATTTTATTGCCTTAGTATCATAATGATTATTTTACTTTTGATTAATAGAATGATAATAATAAATAATAATAATCATTTTTTAAATTTTTGAAAACACAATAAATAAAGGGGTATACAAGTAAATTTATAACAATTCATTCGATATTTGGTTCAAGTAAACGCAAGAATATGATTCGTAGTGACTCCGATTCCGAATCTTAGAACCAAGTAAAAACTTATTCGGATTCCGAATTCTCACTTCGAATCCTACTCACTCCGATTCATGCCCACTCCAATTACGCGTAAGTAAACACACCCTTTAGTTTTATTAGCCCTATTAACCCTATGCTTGGATGACAAGTTCATTTTCTGAAATTGGAAATTTTTTATAAAAAAGTGTTTGTTTCAACTTTTTCATAATTATCTCATTTTGAAAAAGAAACTATTTTTCAAACTTATTTTGTACAATACCATTTTGAAAAAAAGAAAATGAATCTTTTTGAAATATTCTCACAATACATTATTATTATCAACATCATTTTCTTCTCATTCCAAACAAATTTTTGTTTTCCAAAAGAAAATTTGTTACACATTTAAACACTATCTTATTCTCAAAATAAAAATACTTTCTTTTTCAAAATAAGAAAATTTTCCTTTTCTAAAATGAACACGTAATCCACTTAAGCTTTCCACCCAAAAAAAAAAAAAAGAAAGAAAGGACAAAATTGCACTATGATCAGCAGCGTGAACTATAAATTCAGTGGAGGAATTAAAGTTGAATAGTCATAGTTCTTCGTTCACAAGGAAAAAATGTTGAACCTATGAAATAAAATGTGGTCCGTCTTTTGTTATCAAACAGTATTTTGCTTTCACTAGAAAAGTTTTATTTGCCCAATGATCACTGGATTAACCGATGCGCAATAAGACGGAACGAGAGGTGTGAATTTGAAAGTGTACGGTTCCGTTTACATTATGAAAAGAGCAAAGTTTGATATTGAGGCTAGAAAAAAAAACAAAAAAAAAAACAAAATTACTTTAAAATATGTTAAGCATGAAAAATAAAATTCATGAAAACGACATGAAGTCATTTGTAATTCGAAATGTTTATGTAGTATATTGTCTAAATCAAAGATTATGGTCTCCCAAAAGAACAAACAAAAAAGATTCTGATTTTTTTTTTTTTAATGAAGATAACTTGTCTCTCTCTCTATAGTCATACCCTTATTTCAGAACAGCCAATACCTCTAAATGTTCTCTAAAAAAAAATTAAAAAAAAAAGATAAACAAATTTATTCAAGATTAATTTTTGGAATTTTTTTGTGCTTTCAGTTTCTTGTCTTTATTATTTTTTCTCATCAGGTATTTTGATAATTTTCCTACAAAATTAATGATTGACCAAAAGAAGTTATATATATTAACCTATTAAATGCGATTTGATATGTATTCTGACAATGATTTAAAACTAAAGGTATACTTTTGAATATACCCCAAAATGAATGAAGGATGCAAAGAGCTGAAAAAAAAATATATAAAAAATTTCTATTCTAAACTACTATAATGCATTTGAAATTTCGTTATTGTAGACATTTTTTACATGTTATAACGTACGATCGATTTTTATAAAAACCAACAAAAACCCTATAATACATCTATACACAAACTTGTGTGGCTTTTCCTGATTCATGCCATTCTTACATACTAGTTTGATAGCTCTTGCCATTTTTAAAATGGCAAAATTTGAGTTAAATATTGTACTTTTACTTTACTTGTAAGTATTTTTATTTTGATAGTTGAATTAACTTCTAACAGTCTAATGTTTAATTATTTATAATAAAAATTTACAATGTAAAATTACTTTTAGTTTTATATTAAAACTGTTGAAAGATTAATCTAATATTAATATTAAATTTAGACTGACAGTCCTATTTCTTTGATTATTAACTGTTCACTCATTATTTGACATGTCATAAATTTAACAATCTATCACACAAATAGAAACGAAATATTAACAATATTTATTTAGATGTCAAAATTTAATTGACGAGACAATTAAGAAGACTTGAAAAGAGACGTGTAATAGGTTGTTACTGACACACATCAGACATCATTTGTCTTTCTCTCAACATATTTATATGTGTACTGAATATTTTCTGTCACATTTATTAATTTTATCTCAGCATCTAACTCACTCACCGTGTCACCGACAGAGGCAATAAAAAAATTTGCACATATCATAAATCAATTAAAAAACCAACTTTTTTATGGGTATTTAAAAAATAAAAAATAAAAACCAACTTGTTTGGTTGGTGATAATCCTAATGTATTAAGCACTTGCTTTTACCAAAAAATAGCACTTGCTTTTTATCCAACAAAAAACTTTTCGTCCCTTTTCTTTTTTAGAATAAAACTGTAGTAAAGCTCATTTTATAGACATTATTATATAGTTCATTTTTAGACTGTTTAGATATAATCGAACGGTTAAGATATTACTTGTGCATACTAGTTAGAATACATCTTACCTTATAATAGTAGGAAATAAAAAAATTACAAAAAAGAAATTAAAAATAAAATTCAACCTCCATCGATGGAGTTTTTTTAGGATGTAGACCAATTGGGCCGGCGACAACGAGTGAAGATGGCGCCAGGAGGGGGGGGGGGGGGGGGGGGGGGGGGATCACGGGGGCTAGAAAGGTGGGGGGTTCGATCACTCTGGGGCTGAGGTGGGGGGGAGGGGGATCGTGGGGCTGGAGGGGTGGGTGGTCTGATCGCTGGGGCGGAGGTAGGGGGTTGTTCCTTGCTTGGATTTGGGAAGGACGGACGGGAGGGGAGATAGGTTCGCTAAAGATCGCATAGGGGGATCCATCACGTCGGTGGGGTCCATCGCTGACACAAACGACGGATTTCATCGCCAGGGGGAAGTGGGCTTGTCGACATCGTGGGGAAAAACGGGGCTGGTTGTGGGGGAGGGGGGGTCATCGCCGGCAATCGGGGGGGGGGGGTGGGGGGGGGGGGGGAGGTTGGGGTGTGGTGGTTCTACAAATCAAGGTGGGGGAGGGGGAGGGTCTAATCATCGAGGGAATTGGGGTGTAGTGGTTCTGCAGATCGGGGGGGTGGGGGGGGCCGCAGGGGGCTGGAAGGGTGGGTGTTCGATCTCTGGGGGCGGAGGTAGGGGGCTCCTTATCTAGATATGGGAGGTCAGACGGAAGGGGAGTGGGTTCGCTAGAGATCGCATGGGGGGATCCATCGCCGGCGCGTGGGGGAGTTCATCATCGGGGGTCCATTGCTGGTGCACAACGGAGTTCATCGCCGGGGGGGAAGTGGCTTCGTTGACGTCGTTGGGGGGAATAGGGCTAGTCCGAGGGAGGGGGGTTCATCACCAGCGTTTCGGGGGTGGATGGTTTGTCGCCGGCATCGGGGGAAGGAATGGGTCGCCGGATCAGGGGGTCAGTCGTTGGCATCAGGGGGATTGGGTTGAGGGGTGTTAGTTTTTTTTTAATTTATTTTTTATATGTTATTTATTTTTTAAATTTTTTAGTTTATATTAGTATGAGATCATGTGTATTATAACTATCATACACAAGTAAAATCTTAACTGTTCGATTACATTTAAACAGTTTAAAAAGTCTCTCAATCGATATGGTATATAAAAAAGAGCTGTATCGCAGCCTTTTCCTCTCTTTTAATTTGGTTTAATTTTTTAATTTTTTTTTCCTTCTTTCCCTCTAAAGTTCTTTGTCTTTTAATATTCTCGCGCATGCATGTGATGTCCCACATGGCCACTTCTTGACAAATGAGGAGTAATGTTCAACTTTTTATAGTTATTAAATTGGAGAGTTATTCTGATATAATATAGAGGAAAAAAAATATAAATTATCTTCACCAAAAAATAAATATAAATTATCGAAATATATATGTATATATATTCGTTATCAGCTCTCACCTTCACCAGAACAATGACGATTTACAAGCTCATAATGATTATTTTCCCCTGGTGTAATTATTATATTAGTAAGAAAAGATTGTAGGTATAGTTTTTGTTTTGTTTTGACTTTGCATTTTTTTTAATTAATGTGATGGCTGTTGTATACGACAATCACAATATTTGTGAATATATAATATTAATTGTTGCAGAGTACTGCAGGTTTATGTAAAAATTATATAGGTGTCTAAATACATGATTATATAGTTTTAGGTATAATCTATCAACAACTGTACATCTGACTTTTCATAAATTAAGTAAAGTTGTAATCTTGTTATGTCTATATATCCCTAATATATATAATGACTTTTAACTTAAGATAAAATATGTATTTAAAGCAGTTAGCAGAAGAAACCTAGCTTAAGAATACTAGAAATCACTCTAAGGAAAATATACGCTTCAAACATACGAAAGTATCAAGTAATTGGCAAATTAGTAATCGCATGTTTAGTCTAACAATAAATATACACTTCTATTGTTAAAAAAAAACAAAAATAGAGTAATTGACGGTGCTTTTCATATATATATATATATATATACAAATAGTATGTATTTTTCTCTTACAAAAAAAAATTGGCAATGTACCCTCGTTTTCTTGTATTAAAATAAACTATTTAAACTGTTACATTAATTTTTTAATTATCTGATTTATTAATGTTCATCTTAAAAATTAACAGCGTTCAATATTAGACAGTTGAAAATTGATCTAGGTTAACAATCCTATTATAAAAAATTTCAAATATATGGAGCAATTTTGTTGGTTAATAATACAATTAATACGTATACTTAGAAGCACTCATGACAAACAATACAAAATAATAATATATATATATATATATATATTTTGCTTCTTATGGAAAAAAAAAGAAAAGAAGAATTTGTGTATTTCGATTCTCCAACGTTTTGTCTTTCTCACTCCTAAACTGAAAAGCACTGTCGGTTGAAAAGTCAAAATGTCATTTGCTTCTTTTCTCGGATAATAAAAGCATATTCCCCCAATCAGCTCAACTTTCTTTTTGGAGAGAGAAACAAGAAAAAAAGAGGAGAGAGAGAGTGAAATTTGACGTCAGTTTCGCCTAAGAGTAAGTGAGGAAGGAAGGAGAGAACAATGCTTTGAAATTTGACTTATATATACACATGTAAAACTAATACATTTTTCTATATAAACTCATCCACTGCACTTCTCTGTCTCTCACCGCTCTCTCTCTCCGTCTCTCTCTAGATTTCCCTTTCTCTCTCTTAAATTTCTCTCTTTTCTGATACGAAATCTCGTCTTCTTGCTCAATCTCACTTGCCCAGATTCAGGTACCTCCCTTTTCGTCCTCTTTTAACCATGCTCTGTTTCCCTTTCATGGCGTCCGTACACGTGGGATTTGTCGGTATCAGAGGCTCCATTTTTTCTGGGTTGTGAATCTCGTGATCAGAATTTGTGGGCTCTCTCTGTTGCCCTTTTTTTTTCGATTTTTTTTTTATAGAAAAACTCAGTCTCTGTGTTTCTTCTCTGTGTGAATATTGTTTTGTTTCAGAAATGGCGAATCGGAATCTGGAGAAGTTGGCATCGATCGACGCTCAACTGAGGCTGCTGGTGCCGGGGAAAGTGAGTGAGGACGACAAACTGATCGAGTATGATGCTCTGCTTTTGGATCGATTTCTCGACATTCTCCAGGATTTACATGGAGAGGATCTAAGAGAAACGGTCAGTCTCTCACTTCTTCTCTCTCTATCTTTCTCTCTCTAAATCGTTTTTTGGATTTGGGTTTTATCGGTTCGACAAGTTTAAGGTATGTTCGGATAATCCCATGAGGCCAAACATGAAAACATGTAATGGGAATTTGATTGAATTTTTTTTTTTGTTTTATTCATTTTTGCTGAAAAGTATGTAAATTTGTGTGTGAACTGTAAACGCAATTGACCTAAATCTCAGTTTTGATACAAATTTTGTTTCTTCAAGGCTTGTTTGGGAATGGGAATTGCTCTGATTCCTGTTTATTCTGAAAAGCATTTAACTTTAGATGTGTATAACTGTGAACCCAATTAATATTGTTTGGATGATTTGACTTGGACACTTTTGTCCCAAACTCAGTTTTGATAGTTTTCTTTTTATTTTATTTTTAATAAAGCATAGTTTCAGGGACGCCTAAATCTTATTTTAGGATAATGTTTTATTTTTTTGTAGAACAAATGAAATCCATTTATTTATATATATATATATATATATATATAGAGAGAGAGAGAGAGAGAGAGAGAGAGAAATATGTACAGGTATATCTCTATATATACACATGTTTATATGTGTGTATGCATATTGCAGCTTGTAGTAAAGTCCTAACTGTGTTATGTATGATATTTGATGATTGAGAATTCGAGATCAGTGATTTTCTTTAGTTTAGTTTGGATTGATTTAGGATTTAAAATTTTTATTGTTTGGCACATTCTTATATTTTCTTACTAAATGACAAGCGTTTTGGTTTCAAAGAAGAATTATGCAAGAGGATCAGCTTTATGTCAATTGCTTGACGAGTTTAGCGGTTAAGGAACGGTCATGTTGTGTCATGTCATGAGGGATTTCTGATGTTCATTTTTGTGCAGGTCCAAGAGTGCTATGAGCTTTCTGCTGAGTACGAAGGAAAGCACGATCCGAAGAAACTTGAGGAGCTCGGAAATGTGTTGACAAGTTTGGATCCCGGTGATTCCATTGTTATTGCCAAATCCTTCTCTCACATGCTTAACTTGGCCAACTTGGCTGAGGAAGTCCAGATTGCTTATCGCAGGCGAAACAAGCTCAAAAAGGGAGATTTTCATGATGAGAATTCCGCAACAACTGAATCGGACATTGAAGAAACTCTCAAGAGGCTTGTCGGGGGACTGAAGAAGTCTCCTCAAGAAGTTTTTGATGCCTTGAAGAATCAGACTGTAGATCTGGTTTTGACCGCACATCCTACTCAGTCAGTCCGTAGATCTTTGCTTCAGAAGCATGGAAGGTTTGCACAGCATCTTAATATAGTCTTGTCTCTTGAGTTTCATCGCTAAATTTCTGTTTATCTTCCTTCTGTCCTACTTCGTTTTGAATTGTCGCAGAGAATTTAGCGATTTGGCCTCCATTTGTATTTCTTTTAAGGGTTGTGTTCTTAACTCCATCAATCTTTCTTTCGTCCCTCTGTGATGTCAGGATTCGGAATTGTTTGGCGCAATTTCACGCCAAAGACATAACCCCTGACGATAAGCAAGAGCTTGATGAGGCACTTCAAAGAGAGGTAACGTCAGCTTGCCCTCTATTTATTTAGATTCTATTGAAGTTTCGATATAAAAAATGTGAAAAAAGGTTTTGTTTTTGTTTTTTTTTTTTTTTTTAATTTCTTATTTTTTGATATATATTTGATTGTGTCATGAACTCTAATCTTTCTTTTGGTATTATAATTTATGTAGATTCAAGCTGCATTTCGTACAGACGAGATTCGGAGGACACCTCCTACTCCTCAAGATGAGATGAGGGCAGGAATGAGCTACTTCCACGAGACAATCTGGAAGGGTGTTCCGAAGTTCTTGCGCCGTGTCGACACCTGCTTTGAAGAACATAGGGATTGACGAACGCGTTCCTTATAATGCTCCGCTTATTCAATTCTCTTCTTGGATGGGTGGTGATCGTGATGGTATGATTCTTTTGTCTGTTAAATCTTTTCGGAGTCTTGTAATTTGTTGCTTATCTAAAACTTCTAAATAGCTCAGTTGTTGCCCCTGGAAAAGTGCTTTCTCTCTCTCTCTCTCTCTTTGGTGCACTTGCTTTCTTTATAATTCACTCAATTTGCTCGCGATGCAGGTAACCCAAGGGTAACTCCCGAGGTGACAAGGGATGTTTGCTTGTTGGCTAGAATGATGGCAGCTAACTTGTACTATTCCCGAATCGAGGACCTTATGTTTGAGGTATTGAATACTTGAGAAATGCATCTATGGTCTTTTACTGATGAACTTCGCTTCATTCACCGAGTGATGTCGTTTTTTTTTTCTTGCTATTAAATTTTCATTAATTTGTTTCCTCCCATATTTTGTAGTTGTCCATGTGGCGCTGCAGTGATGAACTTCGTGTTCAAGCAGATGTACTCCACGCTTCCTCTAGGAGAGATGCAAAACACTACATAGGTAATTATCGGTTTTTTCTTTTCTCAAAGGAGCAGAGTTGGTTTCTGTATAGTTTGAGTGTTCCTTTTCAAGAAATTGTTCACACACCTCATAAGGATCCGAACATCAATAATATATTTCGATAATATGATTTTGCATTTAGGTATTACCTATTATAATGTCTTTGTTTCTAAATGCGAAAAAAAAATGTTAACTGTTTTCTGTAACTTTTTGTTAGTATTGCACTGCTCAATCGCATCTTTTCTTAATGCAGAGTTTTGGAAACAAGTTCCTCCAAATGAACCCTACCGTGTGATTCTTGGTGATGTAAGGGATAAGCTTTATCAGACACGCGAACGTTCTCGTCATTTGTTAGCCAACGGATATTCTGAAATTCCAGAGGATGCAACGTTTACTAATGTTGAGGAGGTACTTTGACGTTAATATTTGTGTTGACTGCATCTTTTTTTTTTTTTTTTTTTTTTTTTTTTCAGTTTCACCTGTTTCTCGTTCTAAATCCATTTACATTGGCAAGTGAATCTTTTCTCATTTTCTCACTTTGACTAGCGGCGATATCTTTTCACAATGTCATAAGCGGTTTTTGTTGTAGCTGAAGCACACAACGTACCTTTTTTATTTTTTTATTTTTTATTCCTTGTTGATTCTCAAACCATAATTTATCTCACATAGTTGATATGGTGTTTTTATTTTTTATTTATTTTTTCCTTTAACTAAAAAAGAGATGGTTGGATCTTTTTTCCTTTAACTAAAGACATAATTTATGTCTCTTACTCAAATACGAAGACGTAATTCGCTTCTTAATTAGTCTGATCTTCTTAACTTGTTCCGACACTGATGAAGTTGTTTTTTTTGGGGTAATCATGTGTAGTTCTTGGAACCTCTTGAGCTCTGCTACCGATCCCTTTGTGCTTGTGGTGACCGAACTATTGCTGATGGGTCCCTTCTTGATTTTCTGAGACAAGTCTCTACTTTTGGGCTTTCACTTGTGAGACTCGATATTAGGCAAGAGTCCGACCGTCATACTGATGTCATGGACGCCATTACCCAACACTTGGAAATTGGTTCATACCGAGAATGGTCCGAAGAAAAGCGACAGGAGTGGCTTTTATCCGAGCTCAGCGGCAAGCGCCCTCTATTTGGCCCTGATCTTCCAAAAACTGAAGAGATTGCTGATGTGTTGGATACATTCCACGTCCTAGCGGAACTTCCATCTGATAACTTTGGAGCCTATATCATCTCAATGGCAACTGCTCCTTCTGATGTGCTCGCAGTTGAGCTGCTCCAGCGCGAATGCCATGTGAAGAAACCATTAAGAGTCGTTCCACTTTTTGAGAAACTTGCAGATCTGGAGGCTGCACCTGCTGCTTTGGCTCGGCTGTTCTCGGTAGATTGGTACAGAAACCGGATTAATGGAAAGCAAGAAGTCATGATTGGATACTCGGATTCTGGTAAAGATGCGGGTCGTCTCTCTGCAGCCTGGCAGTTGTACAAGGCTCAAGAGGAGCTCATAAAGGTTGCAAAGGAATTTGGTGTGAAGCTTACTATGTTCCATGGCCGTGGTGGAACCGTTGGACGAGGAGGCGGGCCCACCCATCTTGCTATTTTGTCTCAACCACCAGAAACGATTCATGGATCACTCCGTGTTACTGTTCAAGGTGAAGTCATTGAGCAGTCATTTGGAGAAGAGCACTTGTGCTTTAGAACGCTTCAGCGTTTCACGGCCGCCACGCTAGAGCATGGCATGAACCCTCTGGTTTCACCGAAACCAGAATGGCGTGCACTTATGGATGAAATGGCAGTTGTTTCTACAGAGGAATACCGCTCCATTGTCTTTCAAGAGCCTCGATTTGTCGAGTACTTCCGCCTGGTAAGCATTCAACAAAGAGCAGTCATCGCATTTGTTTCTTATACTTTAAGCTTTTTAATAACCAAATTACACATATGATTGTAGGCTACACCTGAGTTGGAGTATGGTAGGATGAACATTGGTAGTCGTCCATCAAAGCGGAAGCCTAGTGGTGGGATCGAATCACTTCGTGCTATCCCATGGATCTTCGCCTGGACACAGACAAGGTTTCATCTTCCGGTGTGGCTTGGCTTTGGAGTAGCTTTCAAACATGTCATTCAAAAGGACATTCGGAATCTCCAAATGCTGCAAGAGATGTACAACCAGTGGCCTTTCTTCAGGGTGACCATTGATTTGGTTGAAATGGTGTTCGCCAAGGGAGATCCTGGGATCGCTGCTTTGTATGACAAACTCCTTGTTTCCGAAGACCTATGGCCATTTGGGGAGCAGCTGAGGAAGAACTTTGAAGAAACCAAGGGCCATCTTCTACAGGTAAAATACCGAGAGAACTCTTTACACTTTTTGATATTGATATCGTCTGGAAACTGATTCATCCTTTTGATACGATTTGGTAGATTGCTGGACACAAGGATCTTCTCGAAGGCGACCCACAACTGAAACAAAGACTCCGCCTGCGTGATTCATACATTACAACGCTAAATGTCTGCCAAGCCTACACATTGAAGAGGATCCGCGATCCAAGCTACCACGTGACTGTGCGGCCACACATCTCCAAGGAGATTGTGGAATCAAACAAACCTGCCAATGAACTTGTGCAGTTGAACCCGACAAGTGAGTATGCCCCTGGTCTGGAGGACACTCTCATCTTGACGATGAAGGGCATTGCTGCTGGCTTGCAGAACACTGGTTAGATCAGTGGTTTGTTTCTCGTTTGCTTTTCTTCGGCTTTGTTTTGTAGATTGGTTTTGCCCAATAAAAAACCGCGAGTCAAGTATAATGTTATGTGGACATCTTTAATTTAATCATCCGCCATAAGGTTAAATTTTGGGCGACCTTATCGAGCTGTATGATCGACTGTTGTGCCTGAACACAACCGCGGCTATCGTTATAATTATTGCCAAAGGAAACTTATCAATGGAACTGCTTATTATGCTTTTATGATTTTGTGTTTGTTGGCCATCAAAAGAGTGTCATGGTTTGTATCTATAGCTTTCATTTGGAGGAAGAAATTTACTTTATATCACAGCCTCTAAAATGTTTAGAAATTTGAAGAAAACAAAATGAGATTGTTTGTTCTTTTCTCCATAAATATGGATTTTAACTTTTGATGATGAAAAAGTACGTCATATTGCACTGGGGCGTCGATCAAATAAAATTTTCAAGAACATAGCCAATCACATTATAGCTATTAATTTTGTGGAATAATGCTATAGTCTAATTTATTGCAATAGGATGCTAAGTAATTTTGTCATTACTTTGGCCACACAAGGTAGAGTTAATAGTGTTTGACATTGTTAGGCAGCTAAACACATGCCATATCAAATGACTTCTAGATTTTGGTCAAACAAGTTTGGTTTTCATATTCTCTATTATGAATTCGGCAAGAATTTGATACAAGAAATTTGGGGTACGTTCGAATTGATTTGATGGAATCACTATTCAAATAGAATGACAATTCCTAAAATCCAGTTATTCTTCTGTTTTTTAGGACGAAAGGCTTGAGAATTACTATTCCATCAAAATGGTTGAATAATCGTTACTAAATGAATTATCATTACTAAAGTGAACCTGTGTTGCAGGAATTCTATATCTAACTCTATCATTAATTGAAACAAATGATTTTTGAAAAAAAAAAAAATTCAATTTCAAGATTATTCCAAGCAGTTCCTTAGTATTTCAACTCCAATGGTTGTTCCAAACTGCCCTTTAGTATACTTATTGTTTGATTTCATGTACATACCAGCTTTTGTTAGAAATGTCTTTTTGTTTTTGCTGTATTTTTTTTTGTTATATTTTAATTTTTAAAAGAATATTGGAATTTAGAAAAAAAGTTGCATTGTATGTCAATGACAAAATGCAAAATGACGGCAAAAAGTCCGAGAGAAGGGATGACCGTTATTAGCATTTTTTTTATGAAGGTTATTAAATGAACTCTTTATACTAATTCACTGATAGGAATATTCGTTGAAACCCTGTAAACAGACCTTATTCCTTGACAAGGAGGGTTTGAAACCTTTGACACAAACCTATCTTAATAATCTTTTATCGTTAATCCACCACACTCAGTGGTGATAAAATATGAGGTACATTTCCTTATGTCTATGTAATGTAAGGTTGTTTTTGTAATTCTCTAATCTAAAAGTTCAATTACAGAAAATTACAAAAAACAAAAACCCACTCTAAAATGAAAAATTAGGTTGGGTAATTTAATAGATGGGCAAACATTTGATTGACTATTAAACACGTGATTTTTAATAATATTATACAATCAATTACTAATTGACCATTTAAGAAAATTGATTGATCATTTAAAAAAATGGATCTTTAACTAATTTTTAAAAATTTTGACCATTTGATAAAGAATTGTTGTTTTGCTCTAAATCCCTTCTAAAATAATCCCAAAAAAAAAATTTTGGTCCACTTTAGAGAGAAAATGTGTTTGGATGACACGTCCAATTTCCCAAATTAGAACATTTTTGTAAAAGAGTATTTTTCTCAATCTTTTTCATTATTTTCTCATTTTGAAAAAATAAAATTATCTCATTTATTTATAAACTTATTTTGTATAATATTTTTTTTGAAAAAAAAAAAAGAAATATTTTTATTATATTCTCACAATACATCATTTTTAACATTATTTTTCTCATTCAAAATAACATTAGAAAATTTTTTTTACACGTCCAAACATAATTATTTTCTCAGATTAAAAGACTCGTTTAAAATTTAAAAAAATTTCCTTTCGGAAAATAACGGGATCCAAACGGAGCCGTGTTTTGCTTCATTAGAAAGGAAAGCACCATTTCTATTTTCCTTCACCGGAACTCCTTTCCTCTGTTTTCAAACCACACAAAGTTCACAGACCTCACCTCCACTTTCGCCGTCCGTCATGGCTCTATCGACAAGGCAGAGACGTCCTCTGCTGTCCGATCCGTCTTCTTCATCATCATCACCATCATCGTACACGAAGTTCGATAAGCCAGGGAAATCGGACGGTGGAGAAGAAGGGAACAGCAAGGGGTTCGGCTGGGCTTTTCCTCTGCTGACTTTGGGGATGTTAAGGTACATGAGCGCCACATCCAACATCATTCACGACTGCGACGAGGTCTTCAACTATTGGGAGCCTCTCCATTTCCTTCTCTACAAATTCGGCTTCCAAACTTGGGAATACAGGTTACTCATTTTGCTTCTTGTTTGTATGATTATATCTATATATTTATGTATGTATATGTGTCTTTTTCCTTTCTCAGATGAAGATTTCGTTTATTTGCTGTATTTTTGCATCTGGGTTTTGATTAAATTTGATTTCTAGCTTGATTTTGATTTTGATTTTTTTCTGTTGAACTTGCTTGTTGAGTTGAGGATTGAAGAAAAGGTGAGATTTTGAGTGGGTTATGTTTGGTTGATGGAAAAAGAGAATAAAAAGATTTGGAATTTGGGGGTGTGCCTTGTTTTGTTTGTTTGTTTTTTTGTTTTTTTTTGGCTGTTGAAAAATGGAAGTACTAGAATAAAGAATGTGAACCAAGGCCTTAGCTTTAGTAAAAGGAAATACATTTTTCTCCTGAAAGGAAAAAATGACTGAAATTGCAAGGAGGATTTTAAACTTTAAATGGTAAAGGTGATTACATTTGATGTACTTTGTACACGCAAATGGTGAGAAAAGAGAGTGAAGCTTGAGAGGTATTTTGTAAATCTTCTATGATTCAATGTGGAAGGAAACGTGAATTTTGTAACTGACTATGTGAAATTTAAGACTTTAAGTTCATGTTTGTATTGTTCAAATGAGAGTCATAAGCAATCAACTCCAGTTTTGGTCATGAAGTGAGCATAAAAAACTGTCATGACTGTCATTTTAAACACAAAGTTGTTAGTAAACTGCCATTGTTGGGGATGGGAAGGACTTGCTTTGGAAGGTTGATGTTCCACTGGTGTAAAAATTTTCGTTATAGCAAATTGCTATGGTCTTATTCGTTTTTAAAAATAATGTTGGCAATTCTTTATTTTGCCATCTTCTGTTCTGTTTATCCTCTTTCGGTTCATCTGCAAGATTTATGTAGCCTTTTCTTATCTGTCTCGTTTTCTTTCTCAATGCCAAGTAAGAAATTTGGTCGAAACTGAGTGTTAAATAGAGCAAAGGTGCCACAGAACAAAGGTGCCACAGAAGTGGTGGGTTCACACTGAAGTAGAATTTTGAATTCAAATAACAATTTTAGGTGATATTGGATGCTCATCTTAGACCAAGAGTTGTTTCATTGCAAGTTTCTTTTTGTGTCATTTGTCACCATTTTTTCAGGAGTCATGCATATATATGACAATAGAAATACGGGCTACACGTATATTGGATTGTGCAATATAGTGGGTTTCAGATTTGGTGCGGTTGGGACCTATCTTTTAGTTTCTATCGAATTATGTGGAAAGATTCACACTTGGGTTTTATGGAGCTCGAATTACTTAGAACAAATCATACTTGGGTTAATATTACTGGTGAAACTTTTTTTTTTTGGTGACAAGTATTACTTGTGAGTGTAACGTCAATTGTTAACATGCCTCTTTCAGTTCCCAGTTTGCTCTTCGGTCATATTTATATATTCTCTTCCATGAGTTGGTGGGTCGACCTGCCTCCTGGTTGTTTGGTGATGAAAAAGTAAGATTCTTTTATCCCTTCTGAAGTGTGTGTATACTTATTTACTAAATATTTACTTATTTGTCTTATTCTTATCATTTGTCCTTGAACCTTTTTTTTTTCTTTAATAATTACAGGTAAGAGTATTTTATGCTGTAAGGCTCTATCTTGGTCTTCTCTCTGTTATCACGGAAACTGTTCTTGTTGTAGCTCTTTCAAGGAAGTACGGAAGGCGTCTTGCGTCTTACACCCTTGCGATGCTGTGCTTAACCAGTGGTTGTTTTTTCGCTAGCACTAGTGAGTTATCTTTTTTTTTTTTTTTTTGCCCCCCCCCCCCCCCCCCCCCCCCCCCCCTCTCTCATTTTTCCGATTTCAGAAGCTCGATTGAAGAGTTTTTTTTGCATCACATTGTCATGCTTTTTACATGTAGAATTTTGTTCTTGAATCATTTTGTGATGTTGTTTGCCAGGTTTCTTGCCAAGTTCATTCTCTATGTATGCCATTTCTCTTTCATCGGGTCTATTTCTTCTTGAGAAACCGGCTATGGCAGTGGCAGTTGCAGCTGTTGGTGTAATCCTTGGCTGGCCGTTCTCAATCTTGGTTTTTCTGCCAGTGACATTATTCTCGTTGGCCAGAAAATTCAAACAAGTATTTATTGTGGGGGCTGTCACGTCCGTTGCTCTTCTTGTAAGTCTAGTAGTCTACTAATTCAATCATCTTAATTTCTTTTCTTGACCTATAAAGTCATGAAATAAGGATAGATGGAGCCACTATATCTCACGTTATTCATTTTTGTCACATTATATGATTCTATGCAGGCATTATCGCTTCTTGTTGACTACTCCTACTACGGAAAATGGACATCGTCCGTGTTAAACTTGTTGGTCTATAATGTTGCCGGAGGTGGAGAGAGCCATTTGTATGGAACCGAAGGGCCACTTTATTATTTAAGGAACGGGTTTAACAACTTCAACTTTTGTTTTGTTCTTGCATTGGTCTTTCTGATAATTTTGCCAATTGTGAGGAAGAAGTATTCCCTGGACCTGCTAATTGTGGTCTCTCCTACATATCTCTGGTTGGCATTTATGTCGTTGCAGCCGCACAAAGAAGAAAGGTTAGAGTTTCTCCCAATTCCGTTAAGAGTTATATTGTATTTTCAGATTGTAATACTCATTCTTTCCAATTTGTTTACCTAGAAACCGTCAATGAAATTTTCCTGTTAAGATTAGAAATTTGTAATTGCAGGTTCCTTTATCCAATATATCCACTCATTTGTGTGGCTGCTTCAGCTGTCATTGAGAGCTTTCCTGATTTTTTCCGTGACAAATACGATCCCAACAAAAATTATGTACTGGTCATGGTGAGCATGTCCTATATCTTTCTTGAGCTTCCTATTGTCTTCCAAAGAGACTTCTTTTTATCTCACACTTTTTCTTTTCTCTGTAGATAGCGAAAACTCTTAGACCAGTGGTCCTTGGCCTTATTTTAAGTGCTTCACATGCTCGTACGTTTTCTCTGATTAACGGTTACTCTGCTCCTTTGGAGATTTACAAGCTTTTAGAGCACCATGACGATGTAGGAACAGGTAATGATCAGTGTATCGCTATTTAGACCCTTTTCAACATCGTTGCTTATGATAGAGGAATTACACATTTTCTTCGTTTTCTTATGTCTCCTTTAAATGTATAAAAACGAAAACTAATCAAATAAAGACGACGATATACTTTTTGTTTTTCTTTTTTGCAGGTGCTGTACTTTGTGTTGGAAGTGAATGGCACCGGTTTCCCTCATCCTTTTTGGTTCCAGATTATATCGGAGAAGTCAGATGGATTGATGACGGTTTCCGGGGACTCCTCCCCTTACCATTCAATTCTACACTTGGAGGAACTGCAGC
The DNA here is from genome assembly GCA_009761775.1 of Ficus carica. Taxonomy (NCBI): domain Eukaryota; kingdom Viridiplantae; phylum Streptophyta; class Magnoliopsida; order Rosales; family Moraceae; genus Ficus; species Ficus carica. The sequence goes on along the minus strand of CM019747.1, from coordinate 5,893,191 downwards.
AGCGCCACCATATTTTAACAACAAGAACAAAGCATCAGATGAACAATATGTAATGAGTTACTTTTTTTCATTAAAGCAAAATTTCCCGTTTCATTAGATTATGACTTTTCATTTCATGGTTGCAGCTACGAAATATTGAAACTTGCACGCTGCTTGTTGAGCTGCATCTTAGTCGACCTTACCCTTATCGCGGAAGTGACATGTCAACATGGGAGGTAAGAATCAATCTTTTTCTACCAACTTTTTCTTCCTCTCATGAAGTTTTACTAACACGCACGCTCGAAATTTAGGTCATCGGAGCATTGCCTTATCTCGACAGAGAGCTCTCACCACCCTTGTACCGCTCATTTTTCATTCCATACCTTTGGCAGTACAAGAACATATTTGGTATGTACAAGCTGCTCAGAAGAATACCAAAATGAAATGGAGTGTATTAGCACTGTAGTCCTAGGTCCTAACATTACCAAATTTCGAACCTGCGCGACTTTGGACAGCTAACTCTCGAAATGCACCTAGAGATTTCCCCATTCCGATTTTCCTCGACACTGTAAAAAACCGAGACAGAATGGATGACTTGCCTGTTTGGGAATATTGTTAGCATTAGTTTTTAGAGGAATTTTTATTTATTTTTTATTTTTTTTAACGGAGCTTAAATTGAATGACTTTTTCCCGCAAGAGTTGTGGATTTCTTGGTTCATATTTCTGAGACAGTTTTGCAAGTTTTTCGGAGATTGTCCAACGTTTTCACTTTTCAAGACATGGCAGTGATATACAATGTAGTCTCTCACCAAGCTTGCATTTGGTGCACCGGTCGGAGTTAAGTTTTTTAGATTGGAGTTGTTTGACTTTTCAAAAGTTAGTTAAAATTTTTGTAGAATTTTCCAAAAAAGACAAATTGCTTGAATTTGGAATATATATATATATATATAGATGATATATATATATATATGAGATAAAGAAACAAGTTGGAGTGAGCTAGAGATTTTAGTTGAAAGGGTGTTTGTTTGAAAGTTGCAACTTCCATGGCCAGGAAACCAAATTTCTAAAGTTTTTTTCAGCCAAATACTACATATAGGGAAACGTCTTTTTCTCAGTTCTACATCTAATTCACAATCTACCCTACTTTCGTGTTTTTCAAAACTTAACCTCGCACTCTGCCATAATCACAAACATGATCTTCATACTACAAATTTTTAATTATTTATCTCATAAACCATATTATTTACTCTTTACGGCTCTTAAAAGGAATATTAATTTATCAGAAGTACTTATCAAGTACCAAACCATATTCATGATGGTTAACTTGCATTACAAGAAATGCAAATAGCAGGACATATAAAGGTATATGTGTGTGTGTGTGTGTGTGTGTTTTTTTTTTGTTGCACCAACTCAAGTATTAAAGTAATCAACTCCTAGAGATTGATCATGGATAATCATAGAACACCTGGGAGCTAGCAGCAGCTCCCACAGCAAACTCCAGCGCAATTCGACGGGTTAGTGAAGCAAAATCCGCCGCAAGATATTGCTTTTGGCGACTTGGTAATCTCAAATCGCTTCGGAAGGAAGTTTGCTAGTGGCGAGAAGCACTGCTATTATGGCTATCGGCTACTGCCATAGCCAAATTCTAACCTTGTAGTACTTAGAGATCTTCATATTGTACCTTAAATTGTGCCTTGTGCATGACTCTCCGGAAATGTCCTATCTTTTTTATAGCCGTTGGGGTCATGCCTGCACCTTAAAAATTATCAAACTTTCTTATTTCCAACTTTTCCAACTACCCTGGTCCCTGGCCATGTCACAACGCAAATCGCAAACAATTAATGGTGAAGGGAATTAAAATAATGAATTAAAACTAATTAAAGTAAGTAGACTTAAAAATATACGACGAGTCTCGCATACGCCACTGCCGTACATCCGGCTATTCATCCGTGGCCGTCGGATGAAAATTGAAGAGCAAGATGAGAGGGAGAGAAATAACTAGGATACAACCTGAGAGAGAGAATGGGTCGCCGTAGAGGCCTCCACGGTGCTGTCACCGGAGAGGTCTCCATACTACTGCTGATGTCGCCGGAGAGGCCTCCACGCTACTGCTGCTGCTCCTCCTTGAGGTTCGGCTTCCGTCCTCGAGTCTCCTTCTTCGCTAGAGCACGTTGCAATCGGGAAGTGCAGAAGGCTCGGCAACAATTCCGTCGATGGCGGCGATGAGCAGTGTCTCCGTCGAAGGGTCAACAACAACCAATTGTCTCTATATTTGTGTCCAGCGACGTTCATCATGAGCTACCGAGTGCTCGACGAGCGGGAGGACCAAGTGCTCGAGGATTTCACCGGAGGTGCTTGAGGATTTCGCCAATCCGGTGGCCCGCCATGAGTTCCGGTCTCACTCTCTCTCTCGATCCGGCTTTTTCGCCATGGCTCTCTCCCTCTCTCTCCCCCGGCCCTCTCTCCCTCCCCCTCTCTCCCTCCATGCCGGACGTCCGACTGCCATATGGAAGAGTATTCCTAAAAATACATACATGACTTGACTATAAGGTGAATGATTTAAATTTGGCATCCCAAATTCAATGTAAATATATAGTATTGAAAATATACTCATAGAGTAATTGAATTGAGAACAGTAGTACAAAAAGAGGATTTCATGACTGTTTTTTTAACCGTCATGTTATTTTACTTTTCACAACGGAACTATAGTGGAAAACTTCATAAGTTCCCGCGGGAGGATTCCAACTGAAAACCTGCACCGTGGTAAGTGAAAATTGTTGTGGAATTGTGGTTTTTCACGACAGTTTTTGAAAACCACGTCCATGTAGCGTTTTTAGATGCCTTTAGACGACTGTTTTTTGAAAACTGTGATCTAAAGTCTAATCGTTTATTCCTATTTTTTTTTGTAGTAATAATGGAATTAGACAAATGATAAAATCTAGCCATTGGAGTTGAAATATAGCAAAAAGATTCAGAATATTATAAGAATGACAAGATCATGATTTACAATGACGTAATTATTCTGATGTTGCATAATTTTTAAATTTTGATCCGACCACCAAATTTTCCTATAAAAGTTGCACAATTTTCAAACAATTGTTCCTAAAATTTCACTGCATATTACAATTACGATAAGCAATTCAGTTGTGATAATTGTTAACTAGGCATTGGGCCTGATTTGATCATTATGTATTAAAATCAGAGCACAATGATCATATTATTAGGTTCAACGGTAGCATTGTTATTTGTATTATTGTATGTGATGATGTCATTGTGATTCGTATAATTGTGAATATTAATTTTGTTTGAATGACCATTTTCACTCAATAAATTATAAATTGAATCACTGAAAAATGTGTTGTTTGTTCAATAAGTTTTTCAAGGCAATATTAAATTAACATTATCTACCTTCTTCAATTGTAGCTGCAGAACTTAGGTAATTTAGTCGTTTTTTTTTTTTTATTTTATTTATTTATTTATTTTTTTTATCATGGATATTGCATGTAGAACACTTAGGCCAAATGGCATTACCATCCATTCAAAGAGACCTTCACGTGTCTTAAAGTCAGTTTTCCACTCATCGCTGGGTCGAATACGAATTTGGTGGTAGTCACTTTTTAAGATCAAGGTTGCTAAAAATAATGGCACCGCTTAGTTGATCCAAAAGATCGTCTAGGCGAGGAATAGGGAATCGGTACCAAATGGTTATCTTATTAATAGCGCGGCTATCTACGCACATACGCCAAGACGCATCTGTTTTTGGAGTAAGAAGTGCAGGAACTGCATAGGGGTTGAGACTTTCACGAATATGACCACGGGCAAGTAACTCTTCCATCTGCCTACGAAATTCTTCAAGTTGACGGGAATTCAATTAAGATTGGATGAATCGTGCTCGGAATAGGCAGTTTAGAATCCACGGGGTACCGAATTAGTGCAAAAACAATGCCGGTATCGGACATGGCAGTCTCAAATTGGGCGCGGGTAAGCAAGGTGGTAGTGTCACGAACGAGAGTAGGAGCGATGGGTTCACGACTGGGTAACGAGACAATTTTAGTTCCTTGGAAAAGGAAACTGCGCGACCATCATATGTTGCTTGTCGATCAAATTGCCATGGTCTGCCAAGGAGGAGGTGGCAAACATCCATTGAAACCACAGCACATGCAATTTCATCACGGTAAGTGGGGCCAATAGAGAATGGCACACGGGCCCACAAAGACACAGACAAATCAGTTCCACGTTTCAGCCAAGCAAAGCTTATATGGTTTCGGATGTTTTTTTCGTAACGAGTTGAAACTTTTGTACTGCTTCCTTGGAAACGACATTCTCACAACTACCAGTATCGATAATAAAACGACATATTTTATCTCCCACCGTGCATGTAGAATAAAAGATGCTTGTTCGTTGCCAATTGTCCTCGTTGTGTCTGGGTGTTAGGAAGCTGCGGCGTAAGACGAGCAAAGGAATTCTGCAGCAATTGTTCGTAGCAATCAAAAGGACACGTTTTTCGGATGGCATGTCTTTAAAATCAAGTACTTATTCTGCAGCAATGAGCCAATCGAGGAATTCTTTGGCTTTCCAAACCACCGTGGAATTCTGGAATCTCCACTTTGAAACCAGATTCCCAGCGGCAATCAACAAGGCGGCCCGTTGGTGGGTTGACTTGATGAAGAGAAGCAAACGGGTTGTCATCTTCGAAATCTTCTTCATCTCCGGACTGATCGGGGCGAGCTTCCGATGCTGCTTGTTCGGCAAGAAGAAAGCAGCTAGTTGCTGGTACAACCCAAGATACTATATGGTACAATCCAAAACACTAACAGTTATAAGTATTGTTTTAATCCGATAAAAATAGATGCCGGACACGAAAATAGTTTTATATTTTTATACTTATTATCTCATTTTCGACGTCATCATAAAACAACACTTATAACTTTTTTTTATCTTATTACAACAATCATTTTATTTCAATATACTATTTTTAAATGATACTAATCCTTTATACAAATATAAGTAATATCATGTTATAAGACTTTAAATATTATTTATAAATCAACTATAATAATTATAAGATTTTAGATAAAATGTTATAATAATATGACATCGGATTTGAGATATACAAAGACTATATTAAACCTTATCTAGTTCTCTCTTTTCTGTTCTCGATTGCTGTGAAATAATCGATAACATTATTAATTTCTCTATAATTGATTGGTGACAGAAGCAGCATATATTACTTTCACGACTAATTATATATATTTTTGTTTTTTTTTTAATAATGAAGGCACCGCCCATTCTTTTTTGTTTGAAAAAAGGTCGATATTATTGGCTTGAATGGATGAGAAGGAAGTGTACGGGCTTAACGTACAGGACTCTGGCTTTTCTTCTCAAAATGGAATTGGGATGATTTTTTTCTTTTTTTTGAATTCCTAGAAAAGTGGATATCCCCATATGTGATATATGGATCTCTCACAAAGTGAATTGTCCATATACCCCGACCAACAATATGGTGATGACTCGAATCCAAGTATTCAACGAGGAGGGCAATTGCCCTATCAACTCACCCAAGAATTGGGATGAATTGTTTCGTAAGAACACGTTTTGGTAAATTCATAAGAACACTTATCTAACAAAGCAAGAGAAAAGAAAATGACAAATATCTAATAGAAAAAAGAGTTATTGACCTAAATAGTCCCTGAACTCTTTATAATGTGACAGTTTGGTATCTATTCTTTTTTTTTTTTGCTACGATGACCCTAAACTTTTATTTTCTTGATCGTTTCAGTCTTTTCTATCAAACTCCATTAAATTTCTAATGAAATCTTGTTAAAATGATCATTTTTAAAGTAAAATGACCAAAAAAACCCTTAAATCTCCCAAAAATCCCTCCCCCTCCCCCTCTTTTCCCTCTCTCTCTCGGTCCCCCTCTTTCGGTGACTGGGTAGGCCCCACCACCCCCTGGCTATTGGGTTCCCCCCCCCCTCGCCCTGCGATTCCGAGCCCCTCCGCGACCCCCTCACGACTGGGCTCTCGCCTCCCAACCCAGATCTAGGCCGTCGCGAGCTCGAACACCTTCCCCCTAGTTTTCGCCAAGCCCGGCGCCCCCCTCCCCCCTGCGTTGTCCCCCCCGGCTGAGCTTACCTTGCCCCCCGAGTTCTGGGTTTTTGATTCAAGCAGAGAGAAAGAGATTTGGGGCTTTTGATTCAAGGAGAGAGAGGGAGAGAAAGAGAGAGAGAGAGAGATAATTTTTTTAAAATTAATTATTATTAAATTATTAAAATACCTTTTTAAATTAGATCACATGCATTGTACATGACTCATTCTGTTAGAAAGTTATTGGACTTGGATGGAAAGGACTGAGATGACAAAAAAAAATAGGAGTTTAGGGTCATCTTGGCAAAAATAAACAAACAATAAAAAACAAAAAAAGAACATGGACCAAACCGTCACCTTTGAAAAAATTCATGGACTATTTAGGCCAATTACCCCAGAAGAAAAAAGAAAACGACTGACAAGAATTACGTGGTGGCGCAACAGATAGATATGATGGCGGCTATATGACTTGACTCACTGTTTGTTGACTCATCTTATTTGAGGAAGTGTTTAGAAGATACATTTTAATTAATTGAAGTTTTGGAAATATTTGAATTAAAAATGAGGGAATATTTAGAGTTACACGTTAGGTTGAAGATAAATTGTGGTAGTTAAAAAAATGTAAAAACTTAAAATATATCAGGAAAAAAAAATATAGATCTTGTTTCGTTTCTCTTGTAACTTTATGTAATTAAAAAAAAAAACCACATTTTGACTTGAAATAAAGTTATGGATTTTTAAAATTTGAGTTTTTAAGAAGATTTTGATATATGAATAGTAAAATTGGTTTACTTTTGGAGAAAAAGAAAAAAAAAATATTTAGAAAACTTAAACCAGAGTGTAAACTCCAAACGAGCCCTAAGAGTGAAAAATACTAAAATACATGTTCTTCCAACTTTTTTTTATTGTGATTTTGATTAGATATAAAAAGGTAAATTGTTTGTATAAAATCCTACTTTCAGAAGAACAAAACCACAAAAAACAAAAAAAAACAAAAAAAAAAAGGGACATGTTTAGGAGCATTTTGAAAATGTTTTTGTACTGGATAAGAAATAAAAAATAATTTTTTTTAAGAATAATGTTGAGACATTAAGAGCCCATTTTGGAATATTTTAGAAATGGTTTTGTTTTGTTTTTTTTTTTACGAAATACAAATGAGAATATTTTGAGAATGGTATTGACGAATTTGTTTTTGAAATGGTGTTTGATTGTATTTGTAGAGAGATTGGTTTAAGTATAAAAAAGTAAAATTGTGTTTAGATAAGTTTTGAAATTATTTATTGGGTATATAAGCCTTTGAAAATAAAAACATAAATAAAAACAAACAAGTTTATTTCATTTTCTCGTTATTTAACAAAATATGAAAATGATTTTAGTAAGTGTTCGTTGGTGTTTTTTAACCAAATGCAAAACACATGTTCATTTTGGAATCATTTCCGAAGATAACTTTAGTGGAACACGAGTTTAATGCCCGTGCTACGCACAGGGATGTAGGAAAAAAAAAAAAAGAAATAATTGAATATTATAAAATAAAAGTAGTTACTTAAGATAAATAATATAATTATTAACAGTATATTTGTTTAGTATTTATTATTATAATATCATAATATTTACATTGAAATTTATATTCAAAAAAGTGTTTTGTTTATGTATACAGGCAAACATATATAGATATATGTTTATAAACAGAGTTGTTGGAAAACAAACATTTTGTGTTGAAAATGTCTTCAACTGTGTTTAACCTTCTTTTCTTTTTTCCTCAGATCTGTCATGAGAAGAAAAGTAATTAATTTATGTTTAGAAATAAAATTGAAAGTTGTATAATTCTATAATATGTAAGTATATATAAAAGATAAATATACCTTGATTCTTTTCGTTTTCTAGATGGGTCAACAGAAGATATTTGAATTTCTGTTGATGAAGGATGTTGTTTTTTATCCTGTTATTTGAATATTTTTGTTATATAAATTTAATATGATTTGAATATTTATTCATATGAATTATATACTTTACTTTATAATTTTTTTTGAATATTTAATCATGTTTATATTTTATATTTTTTCTCTAAATTTCTGCTTTATGATTAAATATACAAAACATATAAAATGCAGACTAAAATAAAACAAAAATTTTATATACGATTTATTTTACACTTAGAAATAAAATATTGTTAAGTAGGAAAATTTTATGCTTTTTTATTTTATTGTCATTTTTATTCAATTTTTATTTAAGTCAAAAATAAAATATTGCTAAGTAGGAAAATTTTATGGTTTTTTATTTTATTGTTATTTTTATTCAATTTTTATTTTTTAAGTATCATATTATGAAATATATAGTTTATGAAATATATTTACTGAATCTATATTTTTATATTATAAATCGCTTAAATTTCAATTCAATTCTTTTTCCACTTTATATATACTATTTCAATATTTACATTTTTTTCCTTATTTTATTATATTACATATATTGTATAATTGAAGTCAAAATTTTTTGAAATTTTATGGAAACATATAAACATATATTAAATTTATATATAATTTATTTTTTATAAATTTATTTATTTACTGATATATTTTATATTATTGTTATGCATAAAGTATGTATTAGTAAACAGTTAAAAAAATTTATTTTATTTTCTATATCATTTTTACGTGATATTAGTTTTGTAAGTGTCATATTATTAAATAAAAAAAAAAAAAAAAAAAAAGCCCAAAAAAATGTAAAGAGAGAGACAGAGAGACAAACAGATGAAGAAGAGAAAAACAAAACACTGTAGGCAAAGAGAGAGAGAGACGTGCGGAGAAGAGAGAGAGAGAGGGAAAAAAAGGTAGAAAGAGAAAGAGAAAAAGACAAATAAGCAAAAAAACAAATCAGCAAACAGGAGTAAAAGTAAAAAAAAAAAAAAAAAATAGTCAACTTCCGTCAATTACATCCTTTTAGTAAGTATAATAATGTGAAAATTATTTTCAAAACGGTATCTATCGGGATCTAATTTTTTAAAATTGTGTTTGTTTGTGTTTCTAGACTTATTAGTGTTTGATTATATTTCTAAAAATATATGTTCATTGTATAAGTCTTAGGAAATGAAAACGGAAATGAAATTTAATTTTATTTCATTTTTTTATTTCTAACAAAATAAATTTTTTTTTTTTCATTTCTGTTTCATGTGATGTGGTGCAACATAAAAATTATTACCCCCACCATTTTCACAATATCTTTATTAAAAATTGTGAGATTTCTTTTGAAATCACTTCTAAATTGAGGTTCTTAGCTCAGCACCAGTGTTCAGAAAATAGTTGTTGACCTACCATTTGTTATAATGTTTTGTTGTCAAATATTCTATTGATATATCTAAAATGAATTTCGGTGGACATTTAAAAAATATTTAAAAAAATATTAATGCCACAACGAACTCAGGAACCAAAACCAAAAAATACCACAATCGGTACAATTTGTACTGGATTATTTATGTTTTTATACCTTGTATTTTACTTTATTTAGAAAATATATCATATATTTTGAACTTTTGATTTGTATATTATCAGATTACGTTCAAAACATAAATTTATACCATTTCTTGGTAAACACTTAATTTTAACATTAAAATACCCAAATTACCTTTAAAAAGAAAGACTACAAGTAAGTATTATTTACATTTTTACACCATGCATTTTATTTTATTTAAAAATTATACAATGTGTTTTAAAATTTTCCAGTTTTATATTATTAGATTACATTTAGTACATAAATCTATACATTTTCTCGATCAATGCTTAATTTTTACATTTAAAATACCTAAAATACCCTATAATTTAAAGTTAAAAATAATTAAAGAAATTCTAATTTAAATTGTAAAGTTAAATTTCTCTTGTCCTGCTTGGCAATTAGAATTTCTTTGAGACTACATAACTGTAGTCTTTCTTTTTAAAGGTAATTTAGATATTTTAAGGTCAAAATTAAGTGTTGACCGAGTATTGTATAAATTTGTATATTTAGTGTAATTTGATGGTATACAAATGTAAAAATTCAAAACGTCGGGTATACTTTTTGAATAAAATCAAAATATATGATCTAAAAACATAAATAAACCATTTGTACCCTCCCTAAAGGTAAAGTCAAATCATTCAATAATAATAATAATAATTATTATTATTATATATAAAGTCACTATAGCCACACATCCTTGCATTAATTTACCTTGTAACTTAGTTGTTGAATCCATTCACTATAGCTACACATCTTTGCATTGATTTACGTCGTACCATAGTTGTTGAATCAGTGAATGAAATATCACTTCATGAACATTAATGCCACAATGAACTAACCCAATAATATCACAATTGCCACAATTTTGATCCACCCTAAACGTAAAATCTCAAACAAATAAAAAATAAAATATATTACTATCTAAATTCACAATTTTTAAGACTCTAAACTTTAAAAGCTCACTCAAACTCTATCATAAACATAGTTTATTTTAAATAAAAATGGATAATCGAACATTTGTTCTATCATAATTTTAGTTTATTTCACACTCGTTGAAAAAAATTCCTGTCTACATTAGCCGATTACCATTACCGACTTCAAGCTTTTAGAGTGCTTTTATTTTATATACTATCACGTTTGCACAGGTCTTCAAAATTGAAATTATTCTTTTTTTTTTTTTGCCCTCATTTAATTGTGGAATTTTAACTAGAATATTGATAGTTTTATGGTGCGCTTTGGCACATCATTCTGAATATTTTTTCAATCGATTCTCAATCCAATTTTTTTTTTTAAAATAAATTTACAAGATACTCATTCTCCTTTCTTCTAAACATTTATTTATTTTAGATTCTCAATTCAAGTTTTTTTTTTTTCATTTTAAAATAGTGTGCAAAGGGAAGTTTAATAATGAGCAATGATTTATCATTTTCTAATTGATAAGTCTTTAAATAATTAAAAAAATTAAAAATTAAAAATTACATCTATTAATTAAAATAATAATAATTCAGTTATATTATAAATTATTAGTGAAAGTTGAACTTAGAATCGGTGTTCTTGCACTAGTAAAAATTATAATTGGTGTTTTTAATATTACATTGTCTGAAAAAATTATGGAACGATCTATCAAATAGACATGTTAATATCTTTTTTTTTTTTATCCGTTTACTTAAATTTATAACCTCTATACTTATCTAATTGGAGGTTAAATAAGCCTATGCTTGGTTGGTCTATACCAAACAAATTTTTTCAAGTATTTATTTATTTATTTTATTTTTTTGTCTTTTTCTTCAAAAGTAAACCAATTTCACTATTTATATTTTCACATTTCTCTTAAAAACTTAAATTTTAACAGAGAATTACAAGAGATTATTATTATTTTCTTAAATTACATAGAATATAAAAAGAAATGAAATAAGATTTATATTACTATTTTGTTTTTTCAAATACAATTTTAACGTTTTTAAACTCAAACAATTCATTTTTAAACAAAAATTCAATTCTAATCAAAATATTTTTAAAATTTCAATTAAAGAGACACACCAAATAGAAGCTAAAATTATTATAGTTGAGACAAAAATCCAATGGCGACATTTCTCAAGGGCAATCCAACAATTTCGAGTGCTAATAGGCTATAAAAGTGCTATGCAATTGCATAGCAATTTGTAAGACACACAAGCCCATAATTTGCATTGTTGCATTGTCGTAGTAGTAAAGAAGAAGACTCTTCTACCTAGCAAAAAAAAAAAAAAAAAAAAAAAATCTTCATACTGCATTTAAAAAAAGAAGGTAAATTATTAAACTGGTCTCTGAACTTTTAATTTTATATAACTTTAGTCTTTAAATTTTTTTTTGTAGCTGGAATGCTTCTGAAATCTTAAAAAGTTATTATAATAGTCATTTACGTTAATTTTTTAACAGAATTTGTTAGTTAACATCACTTTATGATCAAATTATTAATATATTTTGTTTAAAAATTAATAAAAATGACTATTGTAATAATATTTTAATAATTTATAAGCATTTCTTGTTCTTTTTTCATAACTAGAATAACCATAAGCTATAAAAACGTTACTAAAGTAGTCTTTTTTATTAATATTTAGATGAGAATCCATAGTTATTATCACTTTTTGATCAAATTACTAACAGATTCTGTTAAAAATTAATAAAAATAACTATTGCGGTAATATTTTAAAAATCTAAGGACATTCCGATTATTAAAAAAAAATTTAGGAATCAAAGTTATATAAAATTAAAAATTAAAAAATTAAATGAGTAATTTATTATAAAAAAAAAAAAGGAATAAAAAAGAAAGAAAGAAAGAAAGTAGTAAAGAAGAATAATTTGAAAAGAGAGAGAGAGAGAGAGAGAGAGTTCCCCACAAACAACAAAAAAGAGAGAAAAGGAAAGAAGTTGGCGCCAACAAAGTGTGTTTCTCTCTTCCTCCAATGGCTACAGCCTGTTCCTCTTCCTGTTCCTTCAACGTTCCCAAAAACCCACCAAAATCCTTCAACCAATCTCCCCAAAAGCCATTTCCTCTCCATCTCCTCTCCTCTCCGCCCAAAACCCACCACCCCTCCAACTCCAACCTCGTCGTCAGCGGCCCCTCTGAGCTCTCCGGCCACGTCGCCATTAGCGGCTCCAAGAACTCCTCTCTGCCTATCCTCGCCGCCACCCTCTGCTGCTCCGGCACCTCCAAGATCTCCAACGCCCCCTCCCTCTCCGACACGACCGCCATGGCCTCCGTTTTGGGCTCTCTCGGCGCGCGGGTCCAGGTTTCGGGCAGAGAAATCCTAGTTAATGCCGATGCCGTCCGGTCGGTGGAGCCGTGTCCGGCCGAGATTCGGAAAATCCGAGGTGGGTTCTTCGTCATTGGGCCTCTTCTCGCCCGGTTCGGCTCCGCCGCCGTCGCGTTGCCCGGTGGCTGCGACATTGGGGCGAGGCCGGTTGATTTGTATGTTCGTGGACTCAGGGCTCTTGGTGCTGTTGTGGATCTCAGGTGAGATCTTTTTATTTTTTATTTTTTATTTTTTTATCCCACATTTTTAGCTTATTAAAAAAAAAAAGAATTATAAGATGACTAAACGCTTTTTTTTTAATAGACTTCTAAAAAATTTTATTAGCAAAACGACTTTAAAACAATCCAAAACGTCCGGGAATGACCGTCTTTTAGACGATCATTTCATGTTAAAATAAAATAAGGTTACTTTACTAATTTTAATTTTTAAAGTTGTCATCTTGACAAATATTTCGAATTTTGATTTCATATCAAATTTCTATCTTTTTATTTAGTGATTTAGTAGTTTTGATCGGATTTTATTAACTCGTTTATTTTATACCTTAACCTCTTATAATTAGTTAAGTTATCATTTGAATGGTCAAAATCAGTTCTTTGACTGAGAGAAGAGAGTGTATGAATTTGATTTGAAATTAAACCAGGGTAAAATGTCGAAAACATTCAACTTTAAGTTGGTTTTTTTTTTTTTTTTTCTTTCTAATTTTGAGAAATTTTTGCTTTTGCTTTTGTGATTTCTAATTACGGGTTGATCATTCTGCTTGATTCACATTTCATATGTTATCTTACACTACATACTGAGTAACCATTTGGTTTATGATCCGGAGGCTGATTTGTTTTTCCACAGTATGTCTCACAAAGATTTGAATTTACTATACAAATTTACAAACGAACTAAGAATTACCGGTCATTTTAATGTCTAAGTGGCTTTTTTACATTTGGAGCATGTTAGGGGCAACCCAAATGTTAGATTTTTACTAATCTCTTGCAGAGAATTAGCACTAGCAAGTTTATAAAGCTTTGTACGTGCATATATTAGTTAGCCATCTAGTGGTTTTCGATTTTTACTTTGTCAAGTCTGCACCTGCTCGCATGATCCGTTTTGTTTTACTTTTGTCGCTTAATTTTTCTGTGAATAAGTGATCGTTGTGTTGTGAGAAGATCTTGAGGTTTAGAAGGACGGGGTGGGGGTGGGCGGTTAGTATCGTAAAAATTAGTAGCTCAAGGAGTTGATTGTCGGAGTCTTGTGAAAACAATTACAGGGATGGGAAAGTACAAGCATTTGCTGCAAATGGGAGAGGACTGGTAGGGGGCAGGTTCCAACTTGATTATCCCAGTGTTGGAGCGACCGAAACTCTTATGATGGCAGCGTGTCTAGCTGATGGAGTGACTGTACTTTCGAATGTTGCAAAAGTATAACATTATGATCTCACCGCTTACGCATGAAGCAAATTCAGATTGTAAAATACTCGTTAAATGAAAATAAGTACTGATTTTTGCTGAAACTTTTCGCCGCAGGAACCTGAGGTGGTTGCTCTTGCTCGTTTTCTGATAGACAGTGGGGCGTGTATAGAAGGAGCCGGAAGTGACAAGATTGTCATTAAGGGAAAGTCTTGGCTGTATGGTTCCGAGTGTACAATTGACCCTGATCGTATCGAAACAGGCACATTTATGCTAGCTGCTGCTATCACTCGCTCACGCATCTCCATGTCACCAGTCATTCCTTCCCATGTGGCGTGCTTGATAGACAAGCTCCGTGCTGCAGGTTGCAAAATCAAACGATGGTCTCACGACACATTGGAAGTATGTTTTGGCGTTTCTTGTTTTAAAATTCTTTATGACTTGTAATGTTTGTGTATGTTTTTTTTTTTTTTTTTTTTTTTTCATTATTGCTCTTCAAATATCTGAACTTATTAGTGCTTCAGGTTTCAGCAGTCTCTAACAATGGTGGTGTAAACTTGAAAGGTTTCGATATCAAGACCGGTCCATTTCCTGCTTTCCCTACAGATCTCCAACCTCAGACAATGGCTCTGCTCACCACGTGTAATGGTTCCAGTATTGTCGAGGAATCTGTTTTTGATAAGCGTATGGGTCATGGTATGTCGTAATCTACTTCATATATTTCGTTGCTTGGATTAAGTTCTGAAAGAGGACGTTAAAAGGTGTTCTCTTGGGTGTATTTGTGTGTTTCTCAAAGCTCGTGTGTATGTGTTTCTTCTCAGCCATGCAGCGATTTAACTGTTGTCGTATTCCTCTATTTTCTCCTTCAGACAATACTCATCTCTTTCAAAGAGAAGAAGATTTCTTTTTGCTCCATTTTCTGCATCTTTTTCCGACATAGAGTTGTTTTTCATGTTGAACGAGCTGGTAGTACTTCTAACATATTTCTTACACCAAGTCTTGTTGATTTTTACTAGCAAATGAACTTCTCAAGCTTGGAGCAAGAATTCAGGTTTGCGGGAGCACTGCTTTGGTTCTTGGGAAAGATAAAGGAAGGTGAGCGTGAAACTTTGCCCTATGGTTTCTAGCTTCTTTTTATTCGAAATCACATACGATAGACTAACTCATTGTGACTGTAATTCACCAGCTTGTTGTCCGGTTCTTCTGTTATTGCAAACGACTTAAGAGGTGGGATGTCATTGGTATTAGCAGGATTGGCTGCAAAGGGTACCACCGAGATCAGTGGTGCTTCTCACATTGACCGAGGTTACGAAAATATAGAAATGAAGCTTCGGAGCCTAGGAGCTAACGTCAAAAGATCGTTACCTCTTACATGTTCAGTAAAGCAAGATGAGGCTATCAGCTTCGTCATTTGAGAAGCGAGATTTATTCCTCGTCTTCTATTCACATTCTCCGTGGCCGTGTCGTTTCATTCCACTCCAATTCGTGACAGCTGCTCGGGTCCCGGGAGAATATTGATCTTGCATATGATTCGGGATGCTGGTCTCATTCAGAGCAATGAAGAAAAAAGGAGCGGTTTCGTTACATGCTGGAGTTTGATGAAGTGCAATGGAACTCATGAAATTTTGCCAATTCCCTCCCATGGAGCGGTTTCATTACACCGCAAAGTACGCTTGTGTTACCTTTGAAATACCGTCACTCTCCGCCAAGCGAGAGTAAGATTCTTGTAATCAGGTTGCTAATTAAGGCACTAACCACGGAATTATACCATATCTTTGAATCACGATATCTCGGACTTTATATATTGAAATTGAGCATTATAGCATTATAGGGTGTAAAGATAATTTTGAGTAGAATCCAAATATGTCAAGATCATACTTAATTATTGGTTTATTGTTGTTGTACTAACTAACGTGAAATATTATTTTTTGATGTAAGAGATTGACGTTTCAATTTATAATTATATGTTATATTTATTAGGAAAAAAGATAGACAACTTATTATAGTATTAGTTGGTATAAAAAAGTTGAGATTGAAATTCTCACTCTTCACACTATAAGCCGATTGTCGTCGATACTAACCCTCAAGCTTCTACACAGTTTTGAATTGGAACTTGCTTGGAAAAGTTCAACAAAACCTAGTTGTCGTTCGGATCATTGTTTAGGCAATGTGTTTAGACATTGTTTAAAAAGCTTTTTTATAGTGCTTATTTTAGAAAAATTTAAATTTATTATTTCAGTTTACTTTTTAAACATATAATTCATTCAAACGAACCCCCAGAAAATAATGCTCAATTAAGGCCTAGAGCGCTCTCACCTGTCCCTGCAGAAAATTGCACTTTTTGTATTGTTTATTTATTTTTTGGTACACTTGTGAAACTATGAGTTTCACTTAAAAGGTGTTTTATCTATAAATATACTTTATAAAACGATACCTATAACTTTTTTTCAACTTCCAATATAAAATTTTTCAGTTTGATACTTGTGCTTTGTAAAAATAATAATAATCTCATTATTCTAAATAAAAAGATAGAAGATGTTTTTAAATAGACATATTATTAACTTAATTATACAACTCTTGTAAGTTGAAAAACCGAGATTCTTATCATGGCATTCTTTGTTTGAGATTTTTAAGCATCCATTTAGCACAAGCATTCGAATGGTAACATTTCGGATGGAACTATTTGAAGAAAAATATTTGACTTGTCATTCGAACTAGCTTCTGAAAATTCGTAATTGAAAAACCATTTGAACAGATACATTTTCAACATAAACCTTTGAATACATATTTGAATAGATATTGAAACAATTATTTAAATTGTAAAAAATCTTAAACTAAAATATGAAAATTACTATAAAAAATAATGAATATTATATATATATATATATATATATATATATAAAAGAAGAAGAAGAAGAAGGAATTAACACTGGAATGTTGCTTCATGGTGAAGAAAAAAACATGTATTCTCAAATTATCCAAATGGATCTATACAAAAAGATATCCAAATGAAGCTACGTTTAGGGAAGAGTTATTTTTTGGATTAGGCAACTAAATCTTGTTTTATCATTCTAGTGACACATTTCAAATGTTGAAAGTGTAATGCCTTCTCAAATGGCTCATTATAATTGAATATTTCAAATGTCATCACTTCAAATGGCACATTATAAAATGTTGACAAATAAGTGCATATTTAAATGGCAGTTCTAATTGGTCATTATAAAATAAAGGAAAATGTGGGAATAGCTTTTTTAGTACACTGTTTCGAGTTTTAACTCTATTATTCAGATTTTTACTCTGTTGATCACTTTTTATTTAACATTCTAAGATAGAAAAAATCTTTAAGCCATTATAAATTGGACAATATTCTGGAGATATGCTTTTTTTTTTTTTTTTTTGGTATTTCTCAAAAAAAAAAAAAAACATTCTAAATATTTGCAAATGGTTGAAACAAACAAGGTATAAGTGTCCCTTTGGAATTTTATTGCATGGGTTTTTTAAACAATTTGAAGTGAATTTTTTTTTCCACAACTAGAAATAAAATGGCATTTCTATTTATTTTAATGCTATGTAATTTTACTTTTTTATTCTCGTTAAATCTTATACTCTCATTTCTATCACATCAACATTTTTCTCTCTCCGACGTCATGACAATGACGAATGCTATTTGCGAGGCAAACTCCATGCAAGAGCTCGTCAAAATAACAATCAATGGCTATGGTAACCTTGCGAGGTCTTCATGATGGAGGACCTCGTGAGATCTTGGCAACGGTGTCTCATGAAGTCAATCTCGCGATTTTCATAATAACGGCCTCGAGTTTTTCTTGAACACAAATTTTCTTCCTACGATCTCTACATTGTGATGGTGAGATTATTATCATTATTATTATTATTTTTTTTTCAAGTGACATGACAGTTCTATTCAACTTTTTCTCGAGCTCTATTGCTGAGGTGTTCATTGATAGTGCATATGGTGTAAATGATAAAAAGAAACTCAAGTCTCACATCAAAAATATATAATACTAATAACAGATATATAAGAGAAAATTATCTAAATAATAACTTTTTTTTTCATCTAATAACTTACATGATACAAATTCTCAATTATTGATTAACATGACACAAATTGTAGTTAACTTTAGTTTAATTTTGTGTCATATTAGTCTAGTGTTAATTTTTTATATCATGTTGGTGCAATAGTCTTTAAATTTGTGTCATTCAGGTACTTTCCCCGACATATAAGGATATTGAGTCACTATACTTAACATGTTGACCTTTTAAGATAAAAGCCCAATTCCTAAACAAGTCTCAAGTTCCTTCTTCTTCTTCTTTTCTCTAACTTTCACATGTTATCAGAGACCAACAAACTCAAACGAGCAACTCGATCTATCAAGTACAAGATTAGTGACTCCAAAGATAGTAACATCTTGCGAGGGCATGTAAATGGTAAAAAGAAACCCTAATCCTACATCGAAAACATATAACACCAATAACAGATATATAAAGATATTGGATCACTCTACTTAATAGGTTGACATTTTAAGATAGAAGTCAAATTCCTTAATAAGTCTCAAATTCATTTTTATTCTCTCTAATTTTCACATATTGAACCCCTCTTCCCCGCAAGCCTTTTCTTCTTTCGTTCCCCTACCACATTTGCGTAAGCTTTTATTCTGCTATTATGTTTTTTATTATTTTTTTTAAAAGATGTCATTATGCTTTTTTATGTTTCTTTTTGTAATTTTCAGTTTTAGTTAAATACAGATTATTATTAATTTACTAAAATTCCCATAAACATCCATGCACGTGCTATCCACATGATCTATTTTGTCTAAAATTAAAAGGGGCCTTTAAATAAAAGGACCAAATAGCACCTTTCTTAGGAGGTCAGAATGCTTTTAAAAGAGGAAAAAAAAAAGAAAAAAAAAAAGGACCAAATTGTTATTTTGTGAAAAAATTAAAGGACTAATGGAAGAATTTACCCAAATTAAAACCAAAAAGTTGTCTCTCTCCATTCGTCTAGGTCATCACAATTTCATGTTGATTGATGAGTGCAGGCTGGCAGGGCTGCCAACCAATTATAATGGGCCGAAGTCACTCGGCCCAAGTTTTCTCCTGATAGAGCTGAGCAGGACGGATGCGGGCTCCATAATAGACCCGAATGGGCCTACCCGGGCCGAATTAATTTAAACAAATAAAAAAATATTTATATATAGCTCAACGTTATGATTTTCCCTCCTCCTCTTCTTCCGAACCTTTCCACCTGCCTCGCCTCTGCTCTCCTCTACTCAGGTTTGATCTCCATTCTTGTTTCTCTCTCTCTCTCTCTCTCTCCATTTTTGCTTCTCTCCCTCTCTCCATTTTTGCTTCTCTCCCTCTCTCCATTTTTGCTTCTCTCTCTACCTCCATTCTTGCTTCTCTCTCTACTTCCATTCTTGCTTCTCTCTCTATCTCCATTCCTGTTTCTCTCTCTCGATTTCCATCCTTGCTTTTCTCTCATTTTCGTCAGTTTTTTTTTTTAACTTTTTGTTCGATTTTTCTGATTTTCTTGTTCTCTCACTAGCCCTAACGGTTGCTTTTCTTTTCTGTGTTTCGTCTCAGACGATCTTCATCTGACGAGGTTCCCTGAAGAGACCGGACGGCTTGCTGCTTTGAAGCTGCCTTGGTATGCCTCGATCTTACTCAATTCCTCTTGTTTTGATTTTCATATTTTGTCCGAGTTTTTCTTTTTGTTGTTTATGTGCTGATTTGCCGTGAATTTGTGATGTTTTAATCTGAATAAGTGAAAACTAGGGTTTATTTGTGGTTGTGCTTCCCCCAAAATAAAAATTGTCATATGTGAATTTATCTGTGACGTGTTTGTTTGTGGTTATGATTTTTTTTTTTCTTTTTTTCAGATTTTGATTGAGTTCGATTTTAAGTTCTCTGTGTTTGAGATAATGACTTTTAACACTTCATGCCAATCCCACGCCTTACAAAACACCTGAGTCAAATTTGAATTCGAGGGCCAAATTGAAATAGATGTTTGAAACTGATATGGTTTCGGTCATTTGTGTACTTGAAATGGACAATGGTTTATACATAATGTTAGAGCTGAGTCTCAGCGCCGCCACTTCAGAAACCGTCGCGCACGCTCCTAGTTGCCCTCGCCCACTGTCTTGGCACCATGACAAAGAAGAACAAGTCGAAAACTTCTCCTGAGATAGTGCAGGAAGAAACTGATACTGAGGAGGAAGAAAAACCTTCAACGAAGAAGCCCGGCAACGAGATTGATGAGAGTGAATTGGAAAAGACCGAGAAGGACGCGACTGCTAAACCGAACAAGGTGAAGAAAAAGAAGAAGGATACTAGTAAGGTGCATGACAATGATGATGGGGGTTTTGGAGACTCGTCTTCTAAGCTGAGAAAGAAATCTGTGGATGGGATTACTATCAACACAGGGGCTGGAGGTACTCCATTTTGTCCCTTTGATCGTTCTTGTTGCTTTTGATGGAGGGCACGATTGTTCTTGTCGCTTTTGATCGAGGGCACTTGCAGAAATCTGCAGCTTTCTTGTAGTTTTGTTTTTGTCCCATGGTCTATATGTAATGTTGGAGATATAACTCTTTGCAGAACTTCGTTTATGTTTTGTTTAGTGGATACTTTGCTTGATCAGCTTCTTTTTTTTCAACTCTGATAATAAGTTCAGTTCAATTTCTTTCTATTAGCAATTTACCAATTTTAAAGACAATTAGTAGGCAACTTGATAGGTTATATGTATCTTTGCTACTATTTTAGTTTCCATGTTTTGGATTTTTTTTTTTTTTTTTTTGCTAGAATTCCATGTTTTGGATTTAGTTTTGAATGTGTTATCTCTAATTTTCTATAGGCTTGACTACAACGAAGAAGCCGCAATATGATTCGACTAGTTCCATGGAGAAGCCCCAAGCTGATACAACTAGTTCCTCAGAGAAGTCAAAAGATGCTGGAGGGATGATGAAGATTGTGAAGCTCGATTACGCACAAAAATTGGTGAGCTTTTACGTGTGTGTGTGTTTTCTTTTTCTTTATTTTTTTTAATATATACATACATATATATATAATTGTGTTATAAAATTTTCATGTGCATAATTAATTACCTTTTTTCGATAAAGGCTGAAAAGTGGGTTTCTGAGATGTCTCCAATTCCAGACGACAAAGATGACTATGTAGACTGGGGGAAAATTATTGCAAATTCACCTAGGTCAGTAACTTTGATATGTTTCTACAAGCTATTTGCTATAACTTTGATAGGTTTCTGCAAGTTATTTGCTATAACTTTGATATATTTCTGCAGGCTTTGTGCAATTGGGGACCGGGTTTTTGGAAATCTAGACCCACCACTTTTTGGTTATGAAAGTGATGATGCTAAAAAACCACCTGCTACTGACCCTAAGAAGTGATGATCGTGATTGGGGAGCCATAAACTACTTTAACATTGCGCTTATAGGTGGAAATTTATGACTTTCAACATTTGTGGATTTTGTACATGTTGGCTGCATTTTAGTACTTGTTCTTCTCTACTCTGATGAAAAGTGTTGATACCGAAAAATCAGAGTCATAGGTGAAACTGTTGACTTCGACATTTCTCGATTTTGTAAATGTTGGCTGCATTTTAGAACTTGTTCTACACTGATGATAATTGATACGCTGAAAAATCATACAGTGATAGATTGAAGTATGACTTCATCATTACCTGATATTGTATATGTTGGCTGCAGTCTAGGACTGGATGTTGGACTTGGAGACTTGTTATATTTTGGATGTTGGATTTGGAACGTTTTAGTTTGGTGGATACTTTGATTTATCTGTTTCATTTTTCAATTCTGATTATAACGGCGATAATACCACATTTGACTCCATCATAAGGTATAGTATTCCAATCCTCAACCCTCTAATTAAAAGGAAAAAAAGTTCATCTTTTTAAGTAAAAAATAAAAAAAAAAATCTAAAAAAGTTATTTCACAATATAATACATCTGGTCCATTTTTTTCTTTCTTTCAAGAATGCCTCGAGTCTTTTTTTTCCCTTGTATTAATGAACACCTATTTATTTATTGAGTTATTTATTTTTTGTTCCCTGGGATACTTATTGCACGATGGATGTAAAGAAATAAACCATTATCTTCATAATAATGAGCCAGGCTAGTACTTGTAGTGAATCCTTATGTTAAGTAATCATGTATTATGATAGGAGCTTCCAATTCTCTGGCAAATACAACTTTTTAATCTTTTCTTCACATGTACCGGCAGTAACATTCAAGTAATATCCTTTGATTTCAACTGTTTTAGTTTGTGCCTTATAAATTGCTTCAGCACAAAATAAGAAATAGCTCTCCAACGCATAAATGGTTGAGTATTCACGTTCTCATCATCTTTGATAAAATCAAGCCCCCGTGAAGACATTCGTAAATTGCTCTATCATAATTCTTAGTGGAAACCCCTATTTAGGTTTAATAATACATCTCAATAGAGGCGACCATACTTGTTCAATTTATTTCTCTCAACTTGGATACCATGAGGTGGTCCTTGGTGACAAGAATTAAGCTTGCATTTGTTTTATGAGTTTAGGTTGAAATTGTTTGACTTTTTAAAAACTAATTAAAATTTTTAATTTGACTTTTTAGAAAAAAAAAATAAAATGAATTGAAAAATTTTAGTTTTTAATGGTGTTCCAAAATAAAAGCTAATTGATTTTCTTCCTTTCTTTACAATGCTGTTGTAGTGCAGCCTTGATTTTAATGAAAACTTTTTAGACTCATTAATTAGTAAAGCTCGGCATCCTTTAGTGAGCTCCAGGTAAAATAATAATAATAATAAAATAAAATAAATAAAAAATTGTAAGCAATCGCAGCATTTTTATAAAAGGGTGCAACACCTCTTTTTATTCTTTTCACCTTTCTTCTAAACAAGCAGTCAGGCACCTAATTTTAATTAATTTAATTTACTTAAAGCCCACCCTATTAACTGTAAAAGTACCCTAACTTGTTTTAATAAGATTACTAAATCATTACTTTTTGAATTTAGAGTTGAACTTTATATCTCATAATAAAATCAAGAATAAAATTACTATTATATTATACATGTAATGATAGTAAGACTATTACTTTCATGTGTATCTTAGCACACCCATTATCATATAAATTTTTATTTTGATTTTTTTGAAGTTTTTTTCCCCTTCATACAAGAAGTTATTTTGATAAACTTTTTTTGTTTGAAATAATATTTGATATATAATTATTGTATTTTACTATCTTTGTTAAAAACATTTATCCTCCATGCTAATTTATGAAAAAAATTAAAATATGAACGAAAAAGAAATAAAAGGTTATCTTTATCTTTACATATATAAAAGTCTCAATGTGCATCCTACCTATACTTGACACATGTCTCTCCATTTGATTCTTTTTTTTTTTTTCCTTCTCATTTGGTTGTCTCTCTCTCTTTTTTTTTTTTTCTTTCTTTTTTGGCTCTTCCTTGCTTTCTTCCTCTTCCAGTGTTTAGTGTTATTTTTTTTTATTTTCCCTTTCTCGTTTGTGTTGCTTCGTTTTCTTCTTCTTTTCAATCTTTTTTATTTTTTTGCTTTTTCTTTACTTTACTGATTTATGTTTTTTTTTTTTAAACATCTTCTTAGGTTTTTTTATTTAGTTATATTTTTTCACTCTTTCTTAGAACAAAATACATTTTCCTTCTATTTTACTCTTATTGTGGTTTTCCTCAAATATATGCTCATTAGATCATTTTATGTGAAATATTATTTTATAATATGACTTTTGTGACTACTTTTCTTTTTATAGATTACTTCTCTCTATTGAAACTTTTTTTACAAATGCGCCCCTATTTACAAATCTTTTTAAAAAATAATATTTTTCTAAAAAATTTTTTTTTTTCTTTTTCTTGTATACAATAGTTAATTTTCTATATAATAGTTTCGTTTAGTTACTATTTAAATATTTTGTCAATTTATTTTGATATTATCATTCTTCTTTTCGCTTTATTTTCGTTAAAATGATTCTCTCAAATATATCTTCACTTTTTTCCTTTCTATTTTTCTTTATGGTCTATATGTTTACTTTAAATCTTTTATTACCTTTTTTTTCTTTCTAAATTATTTTTATTAAAATTATTTTTTTTTATTTTTTTCCATTATGTCTAAAAAAAATTAATAACCCAATAGGCACGTAGGTAGCACGTGCTATTTACCTAGTATATTTATAAAAAGGTAAAAACTACCATATGTGTATGTGTGTGTATATATATTAATTGCATTCAATTAAATGCGTACAACCATTCCCCCTTTTAAATAAAAAGGAAATTATGACATGTTTTGTAGATACCTTTAAATTTTATAGGATGTATTTTTAAAAGATATTAACTTATAGCATATATTTTTGGTAAATCTTTAAATTTCTTTCAATTTTCTAAAATAAAAGAGTTTTATGTAAAGATGGGGATGTGTGGGCTCAGAAATTAAGATTTATTTTTGCAAGAGAGAAGGAGAAAAATAACCCAAAAATCTTTAACAATAAAAGTAAATAGCGTAATTTCTTTTTTGAAGATTTGAACTCTGTTCCGTTAAGTAGAGTCAAATATAGTAATACCGGTTAAATTATATCTACAACCACAGCATAAATTTTTTTGAATAATAATAAATAGTATATGTATAATAGATAATATATTTACGAAGTATATTTACGATTAAAACTATCTTAAAAATATTATTATTATTATAAATAAAACAACCTTGATAAATATCCAAATATCTTATTTATAAAATTTATTTATGATAAAATTACCTTAAAAATATCAAGCTTTCCCTAAAAATAAAAATAAAATTACCTTAAAATTTTTTTCGTAAATAAATAATTTTCCATAAATATATTATTTATCTAAAAATTTCTTAAATATACTTTTTACTGTAATATTTTTTTTTTCAAAAAAGATGACATATTTATAGTAGTTTCTTTTTTTGTTTTTGTTTTTGTTTTTTTCCTTTTCAGTTTTACATATTACATAATTAAGTATTAACCATCATCTCAAGAATAAATAATATAAAGTTTAGAAAAAGAATAAATAATATAAATAGGTATTAACTGTTTTTGGTGCCAAAAAATAACATGTACGTATCTAAAACTAACATGTATATTTCTAATGGCTTATTCACCAAAAAAAAAAAAATGTATATTTCTAAAATTTTAAACAAATAAGCAGAATTAATGAATTTTAAAAAAACCTTATAATTTATCTAAAGTATTCTTTTATCAACAAAAAAATAATTAAATATTATATTTGAGATAAGTATAAATTGGTCCTTTGAAAAAAAATAAAATAAAGAACACTTTACTATAACTCAGTTGCAAGTAAATTAATTAATTAATTACTTGATCACAGCGCGCGGACTTCACATCCTTTGCTACTTTCGCTCGTTTTCGTCGGTTTGTTTTTTGTTTTTTTGAATTTTTCTGATTTTCTTGTTCTCTTCCCTCGCCCTAACGTGTGTTTTTCTTTTCTGTGTTTCGTCTCAAACGATCCTCATCTGACAAGTTTCGCTGAAGAGACCGGACGGCGTCCTGCTCCGAAGCTGCCTTAGTATGCTTCGATCTTACTTAATTCCTCTTTGTTTTAATTTTTCATATTTTTGTCTATTCTTGTCTGAGTTTTTATTTTTTTTATTTTTATTTTTTTAAGATTTTGATCTTTGTGTTTGGTTTTTATCTGTGTTTGTTTGTTTTTTTTTTTTTTTTTTTTTTTGCTTTTTTTAATTTTTCGTTTAAGATTCCGATAACGAGTTTAACTTAATTTTTTCTGTGTCTCGGGTTCTGAATTTTTGTTTTGAGTTTAATTTGCTCATATTAGATTTTTCCTCCATTATAATTTTTGCTGCAGTATCACAAATTATGATGCTTTGTTCTAGAATAAAACTTTTTTTTTTTTAAGCGTGTTTTATTGAAAGTTTTTCTCTCAAGGTAATGGTAAGTTAGCAAACAATTACACTGCCTCTAAAGTTGTATTTTTTGTGTTCTCTCTGTTAGCCTTCGTTACAGCCTCTCCGCCATCCCTCACCCAAACTGAAGCCGAGTACCACCACTGACTCCGACACTCTGCCGGAGCTCCATCGCTGACTATAGCCGCCGACGGTACCGTTGTCATCAGTACTTCGTTAAATTTGAACATGTATGGGTGATTTCTTCTTCTTTTATTTTCGTCTGGCACTTTTTTTTTTTTCCTTCTGGGTTGAGTGAAACCATGATTATGCTGAAAAAGAGTTATGGTCTGACCCGTCTTTGAGCTTCAATTCAATGGCTCCACCCTATATCCGTAGATGCGATGCTAAAAGTCGGAAAGTTGATGCGTTTGCTGCTCGGTAACCATCTCTAATACTTTGTCCCTTGTTCCTAGATATATATATATATATATATATATATTTTTTTTTTTTTCCCCTTTTTCTTTTTTGTTTAAACTAATTTGAATTTTCGTTATTCCTTCATATTTTTGTAAAAGAAACATACCTATATTTTTTTTTTTTGGGGATTGTGTAGGAGGATTGAGAAACATAGAAAGTCTCTTCCAATTGCTTCTGGTATCGTCTCAAAGATATTATTTACCTTTTATTTTTTTAATTATATTTAGAATCATGTTCTTATGCAGTGGTTTTATTTATTTATTTATTTTTTAGTTGAGGAACGGCTTGTTGAGGAGGTTAGGAAGAATGACACTTTGATTATAGTTGCTGAAACCGGCAGTGGAAAGACAACGCGTATGCCATACTTTAACCTTTTGCATTTGATTAAACAAGTTTCTTTCTACATAAGAATTCAAAAGGAATTGTCCGACCCTTTTTATTTTTAATTATATTTTTTTTGTAGAGTTACCACAATTTTTGTTCAAAGCTGGATTTTGTCGAGAAGGAAAAGTGATAGGTGTTACTCAACCTAGAAGAGTTGCCGCTGTTACCGTGGCAAAGCGAGTGGCAGAAGAATGTGGTTCCGATTTGGGTCAAAAGGTTGGCTACTCAATCAGATTTGATGATACGACTTCTGACTCAACAAGGATCAAATACATGACAGATGGGCTGTTACTGAGGTAGAATGTTATTATGGTATATGTCTATTTTGCATAAAACACTTGTTCGTTTAGTGGCAATTTAGAAGTCAGGGAGAAAATATTGTGCCCTAGTTACAAGGATTTTGTTGCGTAAAATATCTGATTCAACAAGGTACTTAAGATGGAGAGAAATATAGGTACTTGGGAAACGTAGGTGGTGTATGGTATTGTTTTCATTTGTTTTGAATATGGTTTTGTTTTTGGTATGAAAATAAAAATGAGAATACCTTGGGAATGATACTGAAATCATTTTTGAAATCCTTTTTTGTTGTGTTTTTAGAGATATTGGTTTTTGTTCAAGAAAAATGTGAATTTGTGTTTGACTATGTTTCTGCAAACATATGTTTAGTTGTATAACCTTGAAAGGAGAATGAAAATGAGAAAACAACTCTCAATCATTTTCCATTTCATTCAAAAAACCCCTTCCACTATTTTTTTGTTCTTGTTTTCAAAGCATTTGCTAAACAAATGCTTTTTTGGAAAATGTATTTGTTTTTGAGCCTCAAAAGACATGCGGAAACATTTCCAAAAACACTTCGAAACAATACCTAGCAACACTGTAGTTTTTGATCTTGGAAGTGTATTGCAAATATCATTATAGGGTTGTAAGTTTGAGAGTAGTTGATGCTATGGTAAGTATTGTTAAAGACCCAAGACTGGTAGGACTGAGGCATCTGTAAGACATTATTTATCGTTACATGGTCAAGAAGGTTTAACATACTAAATATATCATGAGGTTTAAACCATAAACATGGTCACGAAGGTTCATCTTGCTAAATATATTGGTATGGTTAATGTGTCTAGTATGGATGCTATATCGACTTGGCAATGGTTCCCTCCCTTGCTTTTTTTCAATTTTCAGATCTCAGTTGATATCAATTCTTGTTGCATTTTCAGGGAAGCATTATTGGATCCATACCTTTCTAGGTATTCAATCATCATTGTTGATGAAGCTCATGAGAGAACTATCCATACTGATGTCTTGTTGGGCCTACTAAAAAGTGTTCAAATGGCCCGTTCAACATCACTCAATCACTACCAAAATTTTGCAAACAAGAAGACAAAGGACAATATGCTATTGGAGAAGGAAAATGGTGCTCAGTGCATCAATTTTCGCAAGCAAGACCAACGAAGGAAACTCCCTCCATTGAAGTTGATTATCATGTCTGCTAGCATGGATGCAGGTGTCTTTTCTAAGTACTTTGAGGGTGCAAAAGCTGTTCGTGTGGAAGGGAGGCGGTTTCCGGTTCAAATATTATACATTTGCCTTGATGAGCCAAATTATTTAGATGCTGCCGTAACTACTATATTGCAGGTTGTTTATTGCTAATCTCCACTATCTAAACGAATCATACTATATTCGACTCTTGTGTCCCTTTATTTTTGTCCTCTTCATATCCTTCTAATAATATCATGGTACGTCAATTGAAAATTGCATTTCAATTTAAATGTCATACCACAATAATTATAAGGCCATGATGTATAATAATATTATAGGAGGGACACAGAAGGGGACAAAAATAAGGGATATATATGAGCTTAATCCTTGATATAATAGTTCCTAAAGAAGGTTCATAGTCTTATACGCGTATTCTTTCATGTTAGATTCATCTGGGGGAGGGCCCTGGTGATGTACTTGTTTTTTTGACGGGGAAAGATGAGATTGAATCTACTGAAATACTTGTAAAAGAGCGACTTCAGCAATTACCTGAAAACAGTCGAAAACTAATAACTTTACCTATATTTTCGTCTCTTCCATCAGAAAAGCAAATGCGAGTTTTTGCTCCAGCCCCTGCTGGGTTTCGCAAGGTACTTTTGTAATGTTGTTTACCATAAGGGAAATTGACTGTGTATTAGATTTTTAATTATTGGCATCCTGATGGTGTGACACAGTTTGTAATGTCTTTAAGTGATGAGTTTCTCTGGAAATCCATCAGAGTTGATTTGATTTTTGGGAACTTGTTCTGTTTAGGTTATACTTGCGACAAATATTGCTGAAACATCGGTGACAATTCCTGGAATCAAGTTTGTTATAGATCCTGGATTTGTGAAAGCACGTTCCTATGATCCAAGGACAGGACTAGAATCACTGGACGTTGTACCAATCTCAAAGTCACAAGCTCTTCAAAGGAGGTAGGCATGCCAGCATATTTTTGGGACACCTTTTTTTTTTTTTTTTTTCCTACGGGAAACATGTTAGTGTGCAACACAATGATAAAAAGTTCTAACGGATGTTGGGAATTCCGTCAAGATGTAATGGAGTTTTGGACAAAATAAGAAATAAATTACGCAGAAAAATTAGGAAGTGTTTTTCGTGGTTTGATTTTTGGCCTTCTTCACGGGCGAAGACTATGAGAATTTTCACCAACAAAGGAACTAGGAGATTAAAAAAAGAATATTCAACTCTCTGAAAATCCAAAACCCAGTACATCCAAAATACTCTCACAAATCAAACTCGGAGAAGAAAAATGTCTCAAACTCACTCACATAAAAATCATCTCTCAAAATCACCCTCACATACTTGCTGAAGCTCTTAAATTGGATGCTTCAAATGTAGCATTGTAATCCATAGATAGAGGGAGAGAACTTGGAGAACGTGTTTTTGGTCAGATTACTGTAGCAATCTTGCGGACAAAGATTGCAACCGTAGGTTGATTACATGCTCAATTTATTTAATGACGAGGTACTTACTGATGGTTTTGAACTGATTTAACTGTTATTTACTGGTGCAGTGGGCGTGCAGGACGGGAAGGGCCTGGAAAGTGCTACCGTCTCTACCTAGAAAGTAAATTTTGGGAATTTGATGAATCAACGACCCCAGAGATCAAGCGCTGCAACCTTTCTAATGTAGTTTTGCAACTCAAAGCCCTGGGTGTTGAAGATATTGTAGAATTTGACTTCATAGAGAAACCTTCAAGGTGAATTATTTGATGCTTTTATCTCGTAGTGACATTATCCAATTCTTCTCTGTGGATTATTTGCATCGAAGACCTTACGCGGCTTTTGTTTTATTTTTGGTGAGAGTTGCCGTTTTATTTGGGATTTTAGTACGAGTTAGAGTTGTCTACATTTTTTTTAAGTCTTTCTTAGTTGTAGTTAGATAAAACGCAGCATTAAATTAATTTGTTTGGGGCATTTATGTAGACCTCGAGTTTGGGTTTAGGGAACTTTTTGCCATATTTATATAACAGAAAGAGTTTGTTACAGAGATGCACCTCTCTCTTGCTTCCTTCCCCCTTGGATTTGGCGTGATCATCCTTTCCGCTGCATCACTTTGACAATGTTTCTGTTTTCTTTTAAAGAGGTATAACATACTGTTGTTATCATGCATTTGTGCAGGTCAGCTATTGTCAAATCTTTGGAGCAGTTGTTCTTGCTAGGTGCTTTAACAGGTGAATACAAACTCTCAGATCCAGTTGGTCGTCAAATGTCACAGCTTCCTTTAGACCCTATTTATTCCAAAGCTCTTATTTTAGCTAGTGAGTTCAATTGCTTGGAAGAAATGTTGATAACTGTTGCAATGCTTTCGGTGGAATCTATATTTTATGTCCCTCGTGAGAGGGTAGAAGAGGTATGAAATTATGTTCCTAGATATTTCCTGATTATTTTGTCTAGATTCTGACCAAAATTTTTCCGTGGTTACCCGTACAAGTAGGTTTTGGTGTTGATTTGTTATTTGGTCCTCATTCAGCACAAGTTCTTGTGATACGTTTATCAATAATTGTTTGAAAATGATATCTCTATTTATTTGACTTGCTCATGGTTGGTGTAGTTTTTACGATTCATGAAACATAGATAACATTGCATCTGAAATGCCATGAGCTTGTTAATCATATCGTTTATGTTTGCTAGGCAAGAGCTGCTATGAAATTCTTTCTAAGTCCACAGGGAGATCATCTCACTTTGATTAATGTATATCGAGCGTCTAATGAGTTTTTGGAGAAGAAAAACCCGGACCTTGCTAAAGAGAAAGTTGACAAAATGCTTAGAAAATGGTGCAAGCAAAATTTCATGAACAGTCGGTCGCTTCTGCATGCTCGTGATATTCACAGGTACCTCAAACAATCCCTTTTCGTTTTATGAATATGTTTCTGTTAAAACTCATACTAGACTCCACACAACCCTCTTGGAAGATCCTTGCTTTGGAACCAACACCTTCTTTGGCTTAATACGTGCTCTTTGCTGCACAGCCACATTCTAAGACACATTGAACAAATGGGCCTTCACGTTGCCTCTTGTGGAGATGACACACTTCAGTTTCGCAGATGTCTTGCCGCTTCGTTTTTCCTGAACGTGGCTTTGAAGCAACGTGATGGGACATATAGGTATTATCCTTCATTTGAGGTTAATCCTGAAATTTGTTTGCGCTCAAAAGGCTTCTAACATTTTGCTAATTTAATGGCAGGGATTTGAAAGGTGGTCAGGTGGTGCAAATTCACCCGTCTTCTGCGTTATTCGGGACAAAACCCGAGTGTGTAGTTTACAACGAACTAGTCCAAACTAATCGTATATTTATCCGCAACACAAGTGAAATTGAATACTTGTGGTTACTGGAGCTGGCTCCTCATTGTTATCAAATCCAGAGTTGAGCTTCCCCGTGAATACTCGTGTGACCAAGATCTGGTGTTAGGTGAGAACAAGCTTGGTTCTGCAAATTGGCATCTAAGCTGTTGAATAACTTTTATAGACGAGACTTATATATATATATTTTTTTATATTAATTATTTCTTTCTGGCTCGGCCCATTGGGGTCTGCCTGTCTGGTAAATTAATAATGATCTATAAATTAAATGAAACTGAAAATTACAAATAGAAACATAAAGAAAAAAGAAAAAAAAAACATAATAGCATCCTAAAACAACAGAGTAGTAGAATAAATGATGGTTCATGGTTTTTTTTTAATTAAATAAATAGAAACAAAGATAAAATAACCCTATGAAACAAGAGACATGACATTCGATTAAAATCGATTTCATTAGTAAAATCTGATAAAGCTCAGTGAAGATGATATAAGCTGAGATCCGGTGATAGGAAAATTCATCGAATTCCTTGGCAATCTTGAAATTAAGCATGTACAAAGCTCTTTTTATTTTTAAATAAATAAATAAATAAATAAAAACATTTACAATCAATAGAATATTCCGATCGATCGAGAGATAGTCACTTGCAGCATAGAGATTGTAACAAACTCCGTCAAGTTATAACACTAGCAGAATCAATAGATATATACTACTAGAAAATAACTCAAGCGGAACGCACACAAAAACGAATCAAAGATGGGGGAATTATCTCCTTTATTACAAAATTAAAACTAAAACACAAGAACAAATCATTAACATAAAAAAAAACATCGACCGCAAAATCCTCGCTCCACGTGAAACAACCACTCCATCACATGTCACAACTCAAAGGAAAACAATCGACTTGAGGTAAGAGATCACCGCGCCTACTATCAGACTATCAAGGCATCGCTGGATCCTAAAACGCCGGAAGCTTGTTTGTTAAATCTGATTGAGAAACTCTCATAGAACCTTTCGACTCCATTCCTGTCGAAATCGCCGAATCGTCAATCACCCTCATTAGCCGCAGAAGCAGCAGCAATGAAGGTGGGAAACCTTAAATATGAGAAATTTAAGAGAACAATGGTTGAGAAAAAGAGAAACCCTGATCTTTTTGATGGAGCATGGTTCTAATATATACTTTCTTTAACTAATTTTCCTATTGAGATATTTTTTTCTCGATTAGGTACATTTTTTTAAATCTAATTTTTATTGTTTATTATTTTGTTTATAAATGTTTGGTCATCGCATAATAGCTCTTTTAACTTTTGATGTTGAATGCATGCTTTACTTGTTTGGCCCCCCTTTTTCTTCAAAATATATATATATATATATATATAATTCTTCTAATTTTTGTATGTTTTCCATTGACTTATTTTTTCTTGAATTTTTCTTTTAATATATATATTTTGCTGAGAGTCTTTTAGAATATTTATTGTCAAATATGTCTTGACGCAGTTATCTAAAATATCATCACCTTGGTATTTTTTTTTTTTTGGTCGAATTGCCATAATAACATAATTTTTCTCAAATTTTTAAAGCATATATTAATATTTGAATATGTCTTTCAAAATTCATATTTTGGATTTTGTAATGAATCTTAGAGTATTTAAGCCTTGATTAACGGTTGAAATGCTTCGGGCACATTCCCTTTCAAATTTCAAGCTTGGTGATTAAATTTTGACTCACACCTAAAAAAAAAAAAAAAAAAAAACTAATGTGTGGATACTATCACATAATTAAAGGAAAAAACTTTCTCCCATAAATATAGCCTAACATGAGTAATCAATTTGAAATAGATATTTAAACTAATTTGTTACTAAAGCTTCTAAAATTGTTATTCATTGATTCAAGAAGATTTTCATTCCTAAAAAACAATAAGGGTAAACCTGGAACAAATAATGAATGAAATTCAAATTTTGTTTAAATTTGTAAATAAGTTAAAAAAATGTTTATATTTTAAAAGGGATGAGCGGAAATGAATGTTTTATGTAAATACTTCTTTGGGTACCAGCCTCGGTCAGCATGAAATTGTGAACCAAGGAGGGGTTATTTGGACGATCGCCCTTAAGAGACATGTCTAGGGATTATTGCCTTATCTATTGGGGTTTCAAGATTTTTGACATCCCTTAAGATAAATTAAAGATTTTTTTTTAATCAAAAGATTAACATAATATGTCTTTCTAAAATTATCCTCAATCAATCTAAAAGGTGATCTGATATATTATCACTGATAATCAACCATATGTCATCTAAATCAACATGGGTCCGTCTATTTCAGATCGTCATTACCGGTTTCGGTCACTTGACAATATTTGGTATGTTTGGTAATATACCATGCTATGTTGTCTCTAACTTCACCCACCGATGAGTTATCTTAAAAGTTATTTATCGAAATAAATTTTTTTATATTCTACCAGATTATTTTTATATTCACTCTTTTTTTTCTTATATTCATCGAGGTGGGTTATTGTAATCTAAAAATGATGATATCAAAATTCATCTTTCCAATAACAATACAAGAACTAGATTCTAAATTAACCAAATCAAATTATCAAAAAAAAAAAAAAGAGAGATCTTAATTGACAAAAAATATGGATTAAAATCTAGACGGCATGGAATATCTGAGTTGGATAATGTATTGATATATATAGGTTTTTTCTCGTCAATTTTTTTTTTTTTTTTTTTTTTTTTTTTTCTGATCTTGTATTTTGCCATATTCCCAATCCCAGAGGTGCGAATTTTGTAGCTCATGGTTTGGCCAAGTAGGGATCAAGGATAGATGAGAAAACTGTCTGGTTGGAGGAAATGT
The DNA here is from genome assembly GCA_009761775.1 of Ficus carica. Lineage (NCBI taxonomy): Eukaryota > Viridiplantae > Streptophyta > Magnoliopsida > Rosales > Moraceae > Ficus > Ficus carica. Next base: position 5,858,452 of record CM019747.1, on the reverse strand, counting down.
CCCCTTATACTGTACCTGAAGTTGTAACATAATCTTCTCATTAATGATATCAAATACTTTACTTTTAAGAATAGGTAATTTTATTTCTCAATCTGAAATTTCTGAATAATAAACACATCCGTTATTTTCTTTTATTTTCTTTGTATCTCGTTGAATGCCATTAGGAAAGGGACTTGGTTCGCCAATCTTGTGGTTTTCACAATCGGATCGTCAAGTCAAATACACTAAATGTGACTCGAGTAGTTAAAAACTCAACATTTCAATTTGTGAAAGTAAATATAATAGACGACATTCGCGATGCTTTTTCTATTAAGTGAATAGCAAAATTAACCATCTTTCTTATTGTGAAAATATTATTGTACACTTCTTTAACAAGTCTTGCTTTTTCTTCTGCTTTTTATGTTGGGATTGATGCTTTGTTGAAGTGTATATTTTGAGCATTTTTTTTTCCGTAAGATTATTTTGAGCATTGCTTGATTAAAACATCTTTTACCTCAAAAAAAAAAAAAAAAAAAAAAATGAAATCATCTACTTAAAAAAAAATAAATAAATAAAAAGAAAAAACTCTAAAATTCGCCTAGAAAGAGAAGAAGGGCTTAATAGATGCTTACTTTCTCATAGTGGGAGAAAGATATTTCTCTTTTTCTTTTCTCTCTCTCTCTCCTCTCTTTCTCTCTCTACAAAACCCTCAACTGTGTTCGCGTAGTTTTCAATCGACCTAGAAATGGCCAACAGTAATCTTCCCCGGAGGATCATCAAGGTTCGTCCCTCTTTCTTCTTCCCGATCCCTCTCTCAATTTCATTATTGATCCCCGTTAATTTTGGGCGAAAACTGATTACAAATCTCTGTATCTTTACTTTTGTTTTCAATTTGTCTGTTTGTCGAACTTTCGATCTTCTTCCCTCTTTTTCTTTTGTTACTTTTTTTTTTAATTTGTTTTATGCTCAATCTTTCTCGGAAACCAAACAAAATTTAGGGTTTTGTTTGTTTTATTATTATTTTTTTTTTTTCGTTGTAGTTTGATTTTCTGTAATTTTTGTAACGTTTTGCTTTCATGATCGCGCAGGAAACTCAGCGTCTGCTGAGTGAACCTGGTAAGTGCTTGAGTTTCTCTTTCTGTCTTGCTTGAATTCGAATTTATTCTTCAGTTATTTTTCAATCTTTGTATTTGATTGAGATCACTGTAAAATTTGAAAATTTTGGATATACTGTTTTTAAGATGTGATATATTAGTACTTTTTCTGGTTTGATCATAGAAAAGTAGAAATTTTCTAGCTTTGTATTGTGTTTACAATGTGACACAATCGTGTTATTACGTTTGGGGTTTGATGTTGATTGGGTTAAGTGTTTCATTTGTTTCTTCGAATTCTGATATTGGGTCTCAGCTCCGGGAATTAGTGCTTCGCCGTCAGAAGACAATATGCGTTATTTTAACGTGATGATCCTCGGCCCCACGCAATCTCCTTATGAAGGTAAAATTGCCATACTTCTTTCTGTATACTTTATTACCTGTTAATTTCTATTATATCTTTGTTGGATGCTTGTGATTGAGGTTTGATAATCCCATTTTGGTTGGTTCATTAGTCTGTTTGCTTTTGTAAGTTTTATCAAAGAGAAAATAAGTAGGATCCATGCTTTTTTGCCCCTTTAAAACGCAAATTTATATGTTGTAATTGTTTTTGCCCCTGTTTACAGTGTATGTTTTCTGGAAGGTACTGGGAGATGCATTTTTTTTCCCCTTGGCTGTTAATATTGAAAGATCACAAGTAATATCATTTACCTATGTGAGTTTGGATTGTTGGGTTTATTTTTACTGAATAAGTTCATAGGTTTAGCTTAAGTTGTTGTCAACATAAGGGAAGGGAGGTACAGTCCCCACTCCCCAGCTAGCACGGGTTTAGCGGTTTTCTTTTAGTTGTTGTGATTAATCATGTTACTGGCAAAGTACGCAACTGAAGCAACCAGATGACTTTAGCATTGTGCATCCTGTTATTTTCTGGGCTGCATACAGTTCTGTCTGGGAAAACAGACTCCACAATAAGGATGATTTAATAGCAGTACTTGCAACCATTTGGATCAAGTTACTATTTTTGGCGTAAAAGATTATTGTTTGATTTGAGATATATATACCAAGACATGCTCAATTTGCATTTTGTGGAAAAAAGAGATAATAGCATAGATTTTACTCTCTGTGCAGAACAGTGGACCCTCAGAACTGATTATTTGGTTCTTATGATTGTTTTCCTTTCCTTGGCAATTTTTTACATGAAATAGGGTCTGGGCATGTTAGCATGTAAAAATTTTGGATTCTAGTTCTGGAGTTCTTTGTCATTTATTCGTAGTGTCATTTTCTTTTGTGGATTTGTTCAGAATGGGATTAGGTGAAAGCTTCATGTAGCTTAGGTCTTAGCATGACGTTTTCTTGATGCAGTCACCTTGGTGTTGATAACTATCTCACATTAAGAAGAGTAATTGGTTACACTGTGTCGATGCTTTGGCTTGGTGTTATACTTGTATGGATTTTTTAAGTTTCTTTCTTTTGAGAAGTGGTTTGAAGAACTAGTAATGTTGTGGGATGGTTTTCAATATTAAAGCTGAGGTACTTGTGCAGTGCTTTGTTGGTGTTGTTTGATGAGTATTGTGGAAGAAACACCAAGATAAGCACAGCAGAGATGGACTCTTTTTGGCCTGGAAAGTGAAGTTTTAAATATCACCGAAGAGTTTTCTTCTAACTAAAAGTTATAGCGACATCAAAGTTCAAGTAGCCTCGCCTAAAGTTGGACTTTGTAAATCGGCATTACAACAGAAAAAAGATAAGCACTGCTTTAATAATTAAGGAAAATTAAGCTGGTTGGTTGGTTTTGATCACCCAATCTAATAGATAGCCGAACTTTTTATAGCTAGCAAAATGGCCATTTGCTATTCTTCCGGACTTGGTCAATCGGTGATTGCCTATGAAGATTGGTGATTTACATTCAATCACTGATAATCAAATTAACAATATTATGCGGTCAATTAGTGATTGACCATTTAAGAAAATTGAGTGACCATTTTAAGAAAGATGGCTTTTTAACTAATCTTTGAAAACTTCGGTCATTTGTTAATAACTTCTTAAAAATTAGTTTTTAAAAACGGACGAAGAAGTTTTTTAACAAGTGGATGAAGTTTAAAAAAATTAGTTAAAAGATTTTCCTAAAATGGTCAATTGATTTTCTTAAATGGTCAATCAATGATTAATCACATGATACAGTTAATTTGGACCGTCAATGTAATGTAAATCAACAATTTCATAGTCAATCACTGATTGACCAAATCCAGAAAAAACGGAAAACAGCTATTTTGCTAAGTAAAAAAGTTCAGCCATTTGTTAGATTGGGTAACCAAAACCAGCCACCAGCCTAATTATCCAATAATTAATGATTAAAATGATTTTTTAAGAAGTAAAAAGCAGAACCTAATCAGAAAAGTATTGTCAAATGGGGCCTTAGTCAGAGTAGCACAACTTAAAACAAAATAAAATAACGGCAAGTCTGAAGATTAACGTTGATACAGGTTGAACTAACCAATAATAGGAGTTTGTTTACGTGGCTTGAGAGGCTGGATGTATGGTGTCCACTATATCCTTTAGCCTTTCAGTTACAACAATGTTATATTAGCATTTCATTTGAAGAATGGAGATAGGGTGGAAGAACTTTTTGTCTTTGCTACTGTTTTACATCTTGAGTTTTGCTAGGCTTATAGAAATATCCATCTTTATGTCTGTCATTAGTGTTCAACAATTGCTGTCTTTATTTTCTGGATCACATCATTGAGTTAAGAAGTTCTCCATTTCTTGCTTCCTTTCTCTTTTCTCATTTCTGTACTCTTTCCACTCAGGATACGTATTTCCTTGTCTGATATCTTTATTACAGGAGGTGTTTTCAAATTGGAACTATTTTTACCTGAAGAATATCCAATGGCTGCTCCCAAGGTACGTTGACTTGGCAAAACGGTGTAGAGTGTTCTACTGTATTTATGGTGAAATATACTGCTGTCCGTTTGAGTAGGGCCGTTAGGTAACTGCTTTTGTTTACAAGACGTTCATTTTATAAGAATAAAAACAAAGTAGAAACATGCAGAGAATTGAGTGCCTTTTCTTTTGTGCATGATAAAATAGTCTTGTTTCCACCAATTATCAAAACTTTGTTTATAACTTTAAACCCTTTTATTTTTTATTTTTTTTTGTGTTGTACGGTGTGATATGAGATGTAATGCATGATAAAGAGAGAAGTTTGATTTAAATATAAAAGACACTAGTTGACGGCTCTGATTCATAGTATTTGTTAAGGGTTGAATTGTATTTTGATGTCATTGGTTGATTGACAGCCCCATTAAATTATGCAATTATTGTTGTCTTTAAGCAAGTCAATTATTCATATTGAGATGAAAGCTCATGAGTTACCACAAATCCTTTGATTATGTCACTGTCTCGTGTTGTTTGTCTTATCATTTACCTCAGATTTTGCCAGGCATTAGTTTTCTTAAAGCGCATGAGTCATAACAATCCTTTGACTATATCACTGTCATATTGTTTTTCCTATCATTTATCTTAGATTTTTTCTTGGTGATAACATGTTTTTTATCTTCTCATTAGCTTCAAGAATTGGAAATTTGAAACTCATTGTTTTACTTTGTTAAACATCCTTATATATATAAGGTCGCTGTTTAGTTTTAAGGTATTTTGCTTTCTTTTCACTTCTGTTTTCTGGAGTGTGCCCATGTTGAAGATATGGCTAACCTATGCCTGTGATTGATTGAAAACTTTGATTCTGTGTTAATACGTGTCTATTTACAGCCACGTTACTTACCTTCTCAAAGTCAAATTGTGGGGTTAGAACTAGTTCTTAGGGGGCTATGGGAACATAAAATGCTTTGTCTTATGCTTGTGAATATTTCAATAAATAAAAAAGGCAAGAGTAAGTCAGTTTTCAGATTATTTACATTGTTTTTTAATGCTTTTTACGTGTGTGTGTGTGTGTGTGTGTTTATATATATATGTTAGTTTTTTGAACTTTGGGAATGGGGGAGTTGAACTCTATACATTGTGGTGGTGTTAGGTGTGGAATTACCGTTAGGTTATGCTTGTAAATACTACATCTGCATAATTTTATGCCCTTCATACTTCGTGTGACCTGTTTCTTAGTTGGCGTACTTATGATCAACTATTTTTCTCTTTGAACAGGTTCGATTTCTTACCAAGATATATCATCCTAACATTGATAAGGTAACAAAAACATTGTCCATTGATATATATATATATATATATATATTTTTTTTTTTTTGGGCTTTCCCAGAAATTGTTCTTTGCTGATTTTTCTATTCTGTCCCTTGACGCAGCTCGGTAGGATTTGCCTTGATATTTTGAAAGACAAGTGGAGTCCTGCTCTCCAGATTCGAACTGTTCTTTTGAGGTACACCATAAACTACAGTGTTAGACTTGAATAATCCACTATTGTTCTGCATTTTTACTCTCTTGAAGAAACCATATCCATACTAATTGAATTTACGTTAACTCGGGACATGAGTTAATAGCATTCAGTATTTATGACTAATTTTCCGTAGCCAATTGAAAACTACTAAAGGAATAATAGGATATCTAAACATGTATGTAATTTGATATGCGTTATTGATAATGCCATTGACATTGGTGTTAATTTTAACTAGTATTCAAGCACTTCTTAGCGCACCAAATCCGGACGATCCCCTTTCTGAGAACATTGCTAAGCATTGGAAAACTAACGAGGCCGAAGCCGTTGAAACAGGTAAATGGCTTTCCTTATTTTTCAGCATCACTGTAGTTTTGTCAATATAATTTTCCAGTGTCTGTTGAAGACGAATCTCAATTTTCAATTTGCTCTGTTCTGTTCTGTTGTCTTTCGATACCTGCAGCAAAGGAATGGACCCGTTTGTATGCGAGTGGTGCGTAAAAGAAATGGTGGAAACCTTTTCTTCTCTCAAATAACAATATTGCAAATGTATTGTTATTTAACTGTCAATTTAAAAGAAAAATTGGAGGATTGATGATATGCTTGAAAAGGGTGGAGTTTAATGTTTCTCAAATCACCCCCGGTTATTGGATGCAATTGTTTTCACTGTTTGGAATCCTTATCCTTGTCCTGTAACTGAATGTCTAGATTAAAAAAAAAAAAAAAAAATTTACTCTTTCTTTTTTTTGAGAAGAATGCGGGCATCATTTTCAACCACTTAGGACCCGTTTGGTTTGCAGGTTCGGCAGGTTCAAATTTAGGCGATTTGAACAATTTGATTCAGATAATTACGGTCCAAAGTGGCATCCGGATATGCACATAAACTCCTAATTTTAACCGGGAATAAAATCTGAATGTGTTTAGATAGAGATGATTATTTGTTTCTTCATTAGTGTTGAAGAGAGAGAGAGAGAGAGAGATGTAAGAGAGATGTACACCAAGTATCGTAGTAAATTGTCCTCCGTAGTTCAATCATTCAATAACTTTTTTATTTTTATTTATTTATTTTTATTGATTATAATATTTGTGCCAGTAGAAGAGAGAGATGGGACACTGTTGGTTCAAATGGTTGAAATTTTAGCGGATGTGAATTCTAAATATAATTTTCTCGTTTCATACACAATTCAAATGAAAAGGTTCATTCGAATTGAGCTAGAAATTTAATCTATCAAATGTCTATTTGAATTGAGTCCTTGCCCATTTGGATGACCCAAATTGACTTGATCCTACGGAATAATTGTCCCTTTGATTTCTAGTGATTAATTTTATTGCATATAACTAATATTGTATGTTTGTTGAACACAGCATGAGAAACAATTTCTATAAAGCTTGGAAATTCAAAGTTTGCGTCGACAACGTCACAAGAGATCGATTTGCCACGAATCTAAGAATATTTCTCCATTAAGTGCGTTTAGGTCTTTGTTAAGTCCAAATTTGATTATTGATCGAAAATAGATGAGAATCGAGAATAAATTTGAAAAAAAGAAAAAAGAAAAAATTTCATATAGTTATGTGTTAAAAAAAAGACGTCAATTAAAAATTTGAAATGATATCTCCTCTCATGTGTGAGTTGGTAAAAAAAATAAAAAAATAAGAAGAAGAAGAAGAAGAAGAAGAAGAAGAAGTTAAAAATATTAGAATTTTAGAACTAGTCTAAAGATAAGATAGAACTACGATAAAATTCTTTTTATATATCCTATCGATAGAGCTTATTTTTAAACCGTTCAGATATAATCAAATGGTTGAGATGTTATTTGTGTATGGTAATTTTCATATATTTTACCTTATAGTAGTATTTGACTAATAAATTAAAAAATATTAAAAAAAATCCAATCTCCTTCTCCGACGCCGGCAACTTCTCCGTTGACGCCCGCGACACACCCTGCCGACCCCCCCCCAAACCTTCCACCACCGGTGGATTTTTTTTTATTTTTTAATTTGTTAGTCAAATACTACTGTAAGGTAAAATATATGATAATTATCGTACATAAACAATATCTCAACCGTTCGATTACATCTGAATATTTTAAAAATGAACTCTATCAATAGGGTATATAAAAAAGGTTTTACGGCAGTTTTAATGTTTTATCCCTAAAGATATATATAAAACTCAAAGAATTCTAGAAACTTCTAGGCAATACCTACTTTGCATTGGGCTTTTCTACGGTCCCCAAGTTCAGATGTAAGGGATTGGTCCTTTAATAAATCTACATTATCAAAAACACATAAAATGATCAATATAAATTGAGGGCAATTTAATATACATCACCTGATACCCGTTGAGAAGGTTAACTTTATTAAGAAAAAAAAAAAAAAAATTCTTCAATATCATGTCTTCAAACTGGGCATACTCAAAAGGTTTGACGGGCCGAAAATCGAGAGATCCACGATGGCGACCTCTGGCTTCGCCTCGAATACTGCCGCCGTCACCACCGAATTTGAGAGCTCCATGTCGGTGACCTCCAGCTTCACCTCGAACACCGCCTCCGTCACCGCTAAATTCAAGAGCTACACGACAACAACCTCCGGCTACACCTTAAACACTGCGGCCGTCACCGCCAAATTTGAGAGCTTTGTGACGGCAACGTCCAGCTACAACCTTAAATGCCACCACCTCACCGTCGAATTCGAGAGCACAACGGAGACCTCCGGCTACACTTTGAACTCTGCCGCCGTCACCGCCGAATTCGAGACTCCACGACAGCGACCTCCTTTAATCCACAACAGTTCCAAAATATTAAAACGACACTTATGTATTGTTCAAATTTGTAAGACAAAAAAACTAAAAAAAAAAAAGATAAAAATTGAGTTGATGATGATGAGTTTAAACTCATCATCCAAACATCTCCTAAATCACCCACACATATTCGTTATTTTGACATACTATCACAATACTTTGTACCAAATAATTAAAAACATTTTTTCATTCTAAATTTTTAAGTTTGTCCTTGATAGATTTACAATCATACCCTTCATGTTCACTTTTTTTTTTACTAATTAAAAGACTAAACGACCCTTAATATCATTTTAAATTACATCTTGATTTACGTGAAATGCAAAAGTTAATAAACACCAACCTTCTATAACCGGTTAAAAGCAACAAAATATACCTTGCTTTTGTAGTACTGATTTTCTCTCTCTTAAGGGATTGGTATCGTAAAATATTAATTTCGGGACTATAGAAATTGGCCTTTATCTATCAAATAAAAAGGTTCATTCCAATTGAACCCAAAACTTTATCTATCAAATATACATTTAAATGAGTCTTGCTCTTCGAATGAGCCAATTGACTTGAACCTACAAAATAAACGTCCACTTAGTTTCTAGTCATCAGTTTTTATTGCATATGGCTAATATTACATGATCGTCGGAAAACTGGATGATAAACAATTTTATCAAGTTCGGAATCGACAGTTTGCCTTAACAATATAAGGCTATCTCTACTGTATTTGTCTCTATTTATGCTGTATTAATTATAAATGTGTGAAAAATGATATTATAGTACTTTATGCTCTAATGCATAATCTTATTTAAAATGCTATTTCTAGTTTATGTCAACATTATTATGTTTTGTAACTTACAAAGTGAACTTTTATCGTTTAAATAATTTAAGAATGAAATTGCTATAATAGATTATATGAAAAAAATCAAGATAACAATCAATAAGGATCAAATGTTAAATTTAGTATCAGGTATATCTTGCGTCTAATTTTCTATAAAGTTTAACATATGGTAAATTTGTCACAATATTTAGCATATGACAAAATTGGCTTCAAAGATAGCACTCTATTAGAGAGCAATTTTTTTAAAAAAATTCAAATGTCAAAATTTACCATTGGTACAACAATTCAACAATGCATTGGAGATGCTCTAACTAGGGATCAATTTCTTCAATAAGTGCGTTTAGGTAGATATTAAAGAATGGATATATTAGCACAACAAACAACCTTTTTCATTAGAGTAAAATAACTAATTAACATGTTTCTTTCCGACATGCATAAGTTCAAGAAAATCCATATTAATTCAGAAAAGAGCATTTTAGCCTAGCCAAGATTTATATCTTTCATAAAAATAATCATAAGATCACACTTTAAATATTGTCAACTTATGGAGAGACATCGCATTTAGTGGGCGGGGTGTGTGTGTGTGTGTGTGTGGGTTTGTTGAAGAACACATAATAAAAAAGAAAGAACAAGCTAGGGCTATATGGAAACAAATATGAATTTGAGAGATTTCATTGTGATGCTCATAATGTTTTCAAATATGCTTGTCCTAGGTCTTGTCTACGGAAAACCTACTTTCGTCTCTTATTCTACTTCCTCATCATCTAATGATCTGGTTCCTCTTGCGGTAGTCATTATGTGTAGGGTCAAGGCAAACGACGAATGTGACGAGAGATTGAAAGAATGGAAGCATACAGTCCGTTGGCCAAAATATTATAGACGATTTCGTGACTGCTATCGCCAAGAGTTTGATGAATGCATCGAGTTGAATAGGCTAATGTGCCGTCCTCCATGTCTAGAGACAAAATTTGATCAAGGCCTCATTGTCTTCTCTCTGTTTTCTTATGAAGATTCATGCAAAATAAAAAGGAATTTATTCAGGTACTATGTTTCTAGATTATGTATAAGTTCGCAATTTCTTCTTTAGTTGTACTTGTACTGTTTGACAGAAAATTTCTTTGCTTAATAATCACAAAGAGAACACTTGAAACCTCAAATTAGAACATCAAAGCAAATTGTGCCTCTAATTTATAATCCAGCTCCGATGTTCCTTTTTTCTGTTTCTTTTTTCTGTTTCGATGGTATTCTGTTATCTTAATCTAAATGTCACATCAAATAAAATATCAATTAAATATGACTTCAGATAAAAATAACTCACCTATGCCAACATGACGTTAACACATCTTAACTTTTTTTATTTAAAATTAATTTCTTTCTTTCCAAGAAGATATCCCAAAATGAAAATTCTCTCTTTTGGGAACGATTTGTTTGTAAACGTATCAACTTGTTAGTGAAACTGATGTTACACGAGCGTGGTTGCAAGGTATTATGAGAATGAAATATTGTTATATATATATATATATATATGTATATACACTTTTGAACTTTGTAATTAAGGAATTTGAAATCTATAACTTATGATGAAGTTCGATATGAAAATACAAACAATATTCGTAACCACAATAATTTTTATGTTTCAATTCAACTCTAAACAAACTTGTCATATATTATAATTATCCTTTAAAAAAAAAATCAAACCCCACGTCATAAAGATAAAAGTAATAATAAATATATAAGGATATTAAACTTGTAAGTCTTAAATTTAACATGATATCTAAAAAGCTCAAACGAAGGCTAAAAAAAGAGCGCCATCTTGTAAAAACGTGTCAAGGATAAACATAAATCTAAATTTCACATCATACAAAAGTGAAAATAATAATATCACTTCACTTAACAAATTGACCTTTTTATATGGTATCCAATTTCTTTAAAAGAGTTTATTTACAATTATTAATATAACCCAATTCAAATTTTACAGTTAAAAACGATACCCTATCAATAATGGCATAGCAATAATGGAGTTATGAAACCCAACTCGACGGTCATGTTTTAGTCTAATCCCCTAAATGATTCATATTTAACAAAAATTGGCATAACTTTATACAAGTTTAATGGTTTAAAAACAAAATCTATCAATAATTATCCTACCCTAGAATTCTTGTCAAGAGCAATACAAAAATAATATCACCGGTGATGGTGACATGACGGTAAGAACATGACTTATTGAGGTACTCTTGCCAAGTATTTAAGAATCAAATGATCTAGTTGTATGCTATGAGATTGTAATTTTGCCTCTCTAATGGCCTACAGACAATGATGGAGCCATCATTTATTAGTAGGGGGGCCAAAATTTTTTTTTTTTTTTTATCAAGTCACTAGGCTCACTAATGTTTATGTATTTAATAAAACTCATTTAGCTCTTAAAATCTAAATTGTTTGCCCAATAAAATATGAGTGGTTATATTTACACGCATGATATCGATAAATATCCCAACCTAATATGTTTCCTAACATTAACATAGTAAATCTATCATTTTATAGATGCTTTTTATATAATACCACATTTAACCTTCTCATACGCCCACTCTTATTTTAGTTCTAATTTTTTTAAATAAGTTAACAAATCTAAATAAGAAAAAATATGTATATTTTTTTGTTCTCAAAAAGAAAACATAAAGCCATTTCAAAAAAAAAAAAAAAAGTATCTCTAAAAAGAGAGAGAGAGGAAATAATAAAGAAGAACAACTCAAGTAATGTTTAAATCAAAAATCAATGAATGTCAAACTGCATTTAAAAAAATCACATAAATATAGAATCATGTAAATGAACATAGTAAGAAAAAATAAATAAAAAGAATAACCATATAAAATACTACAGAGAATTATTTTCAAATACTAAAAGAAAAGAAAAAATAAATACATAATATTAATGAATTAAAAATTTTAATCTACATATTTAAATAGTTTGTTGGTTTTTCAAGAGACATCTTTTTTATTTTTATTTCACTTGAATCTTCCATTGAAATTTTTCATGTAGTTATAAAAAAATTTTAAGAAAAGAAATTGATGAAGAATAATTTAGAGTTTGTAAAATGAACAATTTAAAGTTTAGAACAATTTCTTAATTTTTTTTATATTTTTTTTAAATACTATTTTTATTTATGATTAATGTGATGTATGCTTTTTTAATTATTTTATAAAAAATAATTTCATGTATAGGTATGTGGGAGTATAAGTATTTTTAGTAGTTTTAAGGTAATTTTTTATAGGGTAAAAATATGTTACAAATTTTTATTGACTTTGTAAGGATATTTATTAATATTGTGGGTGCAAATAAAATTTCTCTAAAATATGGGAGAATTATTAATTTAAGGGGTGTTAAGATTAATTTATACATATATTCAGTATATTAAAATTATATATAAAAAAGCCACGATATTAAATTAAAAAAAAAAAAAGAAAGAAAAAAAGCTACCCCCCCTAATCAGTGCCGGTAAAGTAGTTGAGTTTAACCTTGGTGATTTTGGAAGTCCATGTAAGAAAGCATGGGTCGTATTTTTCTTTCGTTTTCTTTCGTTTCATCTGTGGTACTGATTATTTCTCATAAGTTATACATATACCTCTCCAATGACCTGTCAAGTTGAGTTAAACCTTGGTGATTATGGACGTCCAGATAAGAAAATATGAATCGGATTCTTTTTTTGTTACACTTATGATATCAATAGATTCTTATAATAATGTTTCTTATTCTGATGCACTTGTGGTATCAGTAGACTTTTGCAGTGATGTTGTTCTTTGGGGGGTAACAATAATGGAGTTACTCAACTCAACTCAACTCAACGGTCATATTTGGGTGTGAGAGTTTTGAGACATTTTGGATGGCTCTCTGGCGACTTGTGGTGTTGATGGTACACCGTGCAAACTGCGGAAACAGGTAAAAAAATGGTAAAAACTACTGACTGCTAATGAGTATACTATCTCATCCTCATTTTTATTAATTAATTCTTATTTATTTACTCATTTATTTATTTTTAGTTTTTTTTTTTTTTTTTTTTTTTTGTCTTTCCCATTTTAATTGTCTTTTTCTGCCGCTTTCCAATCCTCATTTGTAGCGCTTGGTGATGATGTTAGCCACATCGTCACGCGCCACTTTTCAGTTGTGATTTCCACGCTTCTTTTCTCTCTTGATTTTTCTTTTTGTTTTTCACTTTTTAAATATAAATATAATAATTTGCTTTTTTTTTTTGGAAAGAAAAACGACACATTTCACGTATGTCAATGCACCGACACGCCCTTTTCACACTGGTCTGTGTGATCGTGAGTCTATTTATAATATATGTTTACTTTTACTTTTTTCCTAAATTCTTTTTTTTTAAAAAATTCTCTCTCGAATTTTCCGTTTTTATTATCATCACCTCGTTCACACAATACCTTATAATTAGTAATCATTATTGTTGTTAAAATCAAATACTTGACCAAGAGAAGATTCAAATTTAATATGAAATTAAACATAAAAGTATAAAGTTGAGAAAATCTAAAATGCATTATAAAATATTTTAATAAAATAAAAATTGAATGATATAAAATAATAAATAGCCCTAAAAATCTCTGAAATCTATCCCTTTTTTTTTCTTTTTGGAATTTTAATGTAGTTTAAATTCTTTTTTTTTTTTTTTTTTTTTTTTCAATTTAGGGAGTATAGTACTTGTAAAAAACCTTCCCTAAGTAGGAATCCAGAAAATGACATAGGTGACAAAAGTTGATTACGAAAAGGAACTTTTTGAGTTTCATAACCGTTGGTCATTGGTCTTCCCTTGTCTTCTTATATTTGTTATAATGTGTAAAGAGCTATTCCATCGAGATTTTGTTACATAACAATATAACACAAGGAAAAGTTCTTAGGAGAATTTATTTCTTTTTTTTTTTTTTTTAATTTATATTTTTAGTGCACAAATAAGTATTGTTGTTTGTTATACTATCAATTTTTTTTAGGATTAAATTAGATACTCACGTATCTAACCAATGATAAAAAAAAAAAAAATTAATATGACAATTAAATACCAATACATTCCAACAATAATTGTGATTGGACAATAATTATCATCTTTAAAAAAAATTAAAATTAAAAATAATTTTTTTTTTCCAAGTTCTAAAACGATTCCCACGCGTGCAATTAGAAAACTCTTAACCCCACCTCTCACTTTCAAGTCACGCTCAAACGAAAGACTTATTCGTGTTGAGATGACAAGTTTAGATAGAGAAATTAGGCAACAAAACCAACCACTTTAGACACTTAAGGATTGGTCACTTTCCTAATGATTAAAAAGAAATTTTAAGAAATAATATAATAAGTAACCAAGTCCCAAATGATTTGTCCTCTATTTGTCATCTTAAAAAATTTTCAATACCTTGCCAAATGGTCCCTCAAAAAAGAAGAGAGAAAGAACATTTCAAAGCCACCATATACAAATAAATAATCAATCATCAACTTAAAAAGGCAGAAATAATGCCTAATGGACGGTTGAGGTCAGCGTCATCTAATTTGACACCGACCAAACCCACTTTTTAGTTTTTAGGCCTTTTTTTTTTTTAATATTAATTAGGCAGTGACTGTTTTTTGGGGGGGTCTTTTTCGGGAGAATAACAAGCAAATACATAAAATGCCCACATGAGAATAAAAATCTTCCTAGCCAAAGTGCTAAATCAAGTAGAAAAATAATTCAGTTTGATAGCAACCTTTATCAAAACCAAACCATGAGTTCGATGAACAGACAAGTACTTGATGATTCGAATTCAGACTTCTGTCTTTTTTTTTTTTTTTATGTCCCTCCACTAATAATAAACCTCATTTACAGATATTGTATTAAATTGAAAAATCGTGTCATATCAATGAAAAAACTTTACGGTTTATTGACGTGTCACGAAAAGAATAGGGAAAAGGAGACATGTAGACTTGGGATTTTCCTATTGACAGGTTATTTTATCAACAAACTAAACCACTGATTTGTGGTTCAAGGGAAGCAAAAAAGCAAAAAGGGTTTTGAACTTGATGCATCTCTCTCTCTCTCTCTAAAGACAATCTACTTTAAAGAAACCCGAGAATTGAATTGTCTTCAACCACCACACCCCACCACATTTAACATACATGTACTTTACAGAAGGGAACAAAGATGACCAAGTCAAAAAAAATACAAAATACAAAATACAAGATACAAAAATACAAAACTAACACATCTTGATACAAATATAACGATTGAATACAAACAGGTATCTACCACAGGATAATCTCAAAGCAAGAATTGGAAAAACTAATGCAAACATGTGGAGAAAAATAAAAAATAGAAAAATTTTATTGATGAAAATAAATGGGTTTAAGGAAATAAACAACAATAATAACAACATATTCATCCTTCTTTTCACTAACCCAGCAAGTACCCACCAGACATCCAATCTCCCTCATAACTTCCATTGTTTTTGTTTTTTTTTTGGTTT
Source organism: Ficus carica (assembly GCA_009761775.1). Taxonomy (NCBI): domain Eukaryota; kingdom Viridiplantae; phylum Streptophyta; class Magnoliopsida; order Rosales; family Moraceae; genus Ficus; species Ficus carica. The sequence goes on along the minus strand of CM019747.1, from coordinate 5,842,872 downwards.
TTTTGTTTTTTTTTTTGGTATACATCACATATATACATGTACAGATCCTTTCTACCAGCCAGCCATTTTCTTTTTTCTCCCTTTCCTTACCTCATTTAGTGGAAGAGCCCAACTAATTGATTTTAAACACTTTTGTTTTTCCTCTCTTTAGGTTGGGGATTCGATAATCAGGCCAGCCTAGACGAAAATGAAATATAAGTTCCGAAAAGGGAAAAAGATATTTCGACAAAAGGATAAGAACGAAGGAAGGAAAATGGAACCAGAGAGCAATGAGGAATGAATGAATAAATAAAAACTGCAAAAGGAACTAAGCTATCTCTCCGGGATCCACTGGCATTGGCTGCTAAATAAGATTATTTTTTATGTGGTCTGATTATGTCACAGGTGTCTGGTAATATCCCTATATTGTAAGGAAGGAGGTGAAGAAGGGCTATGGAAGAGGTTCCTAAAATCAAATTCGGGGGCGGGGCGTTTTGGGAAAGCGCAAAGACGACGATGCAAAAATATGGCAACAGAAGTAGAGAGTTACAAGTGCAGTCATGAAAGTTTCTAAAAGCTATAATGCCTGACCGAGTGTTCGAGTATTTCATGACTCGGGCATACAATTTCCTTAACTCGGTTACCGTTTTTGTAAATCTTGAAGGTAGGCACAATCCTCACATTCTCCGTGTTTGCGACTTCTGGGCTCTCTTCAATGTCAACCTTTGATCAACCAACCAACCATAATTGAAATAAGCATCTGATCCACTCTAGTATTTTTATAATTAATTTAGAAGGAAAGAATTAAAAAAGGTATATGATAAAGGAAAGCAAGTAATGTGTATAAAAAGTTAGCATTAAACAAATTCAGTTGTCTACCTTGAGGAAATTTATGGATGGGTAACGGCCGCAAAGAGCATCGACGAATGGAGATATTTGCTTGCATTGCGTATTTGTGTTTGCTTTGAAATGAACCACGGAAACACCTGTAAGCATGTGTCAAGATTTTTAAAAGGCTTGTACTATAAGAATGGCTTATACGATATGAAGACCGTAAATCTTACCCGGTAAAGACACTGCAGCTCTGAAGTGGTCGAGACTTGATACTTCTTCTACCTCACCACCAAATTTGAGATTATAAACTTCTTCTCCACGGGATTTCTTGAGTGCAACTTGAGCATGAAATAGAGATTCAGCAACTTCATTATCAAATGGGAGTTCTTTCCTTAAAACCTCATAATCTTGAAACCGCGACTTCCCATCTTTCTAGCTGCAATACCCAATTCAAATGGCATAAGCGAAACAAACTTACAATACATGATTACGAAGAAGCATGCAAGAGGTGGTATAAGAAGGATTTTACCTTACTGTTTGAGGCAGCCCTTCGGAGAAGGGCTTTCGTGTAGCTGGGTTGAATGCTCAAGGCTTGATTGCAGTCCTCAATGGATCTTTCCCACATTCCGAGCTTAAACCAACAAGCTGCCCTGTTGCAATAGAGAACAGGATTCGAGGGATCAAGCCTGAGACCTTCACTATATGCTGAACATGCCTCGGTGAATCTTTCGGACTTGAAGAGATCGTTGCCACGTGACCGAGCTCTTGCTACCAATCTCACATTGCTTAGCAGCACAGCAACTTCGACATTTCGGGCATCAATCTGCCCGGCTTCTCAGCAGCTGTAACTGCATTCTCAAACCTGCAGTACATTCATCATCCATTCTCACTCTCCACAACCATTCGGCCATCGGGTTTATAGTGAAGCTTAGGAATTATTAGAACTCACCTTCCAGTGCCATCTCATATTGGGCTCGAACAAAGTGTAGATAAGCTTCGGAAATCATCCCAAAAAACTTTGTCTGCGAGCCAGAGTTAGTGGATGGTTCCTGCTTGGACACGCTTGATAGGCTTGATTCGGCATCATCAATTTGGTGGAGCTTCAAAAAGGCTTCCGCTCTACACATAGAGAGCTGTAAATTCAATTTGAACCAATTCAGCCATTCGTTACATTTTTCACCATTTGCAGTCATTCAATTCCAGCAAAAAAAAAAAAAAAAACGTTCTAGAAATTATTAGGTCTCACCTGAGGACAATGGTCAGCTCCGGCAGCAATGGCAGCATCACCTTCCCGCAAGACGCTTTTCCAATCGCCAACTCGACGGGCATCAGTGCATTTATTTAGATGCTTTTCGACTATCTGCAACTTCTTCAACTCAGCAGGATCTTGTAGTAGTCCTGGAAAAGAAATATGCCTCCTCGCATTCTCAACCTGCCCTAACCTGTTACACCATATTGTATAAAGCCTCAAATTCCCAGAAAAAAAAGGAATTTCAATGCGCCGAAAATCATTTAATGGAGAAAAAATACCCAGCGATAAAGAACTCGAACCCAATAAATAGAAAGAGCTGAAATTGACAGAGATCAAACCGGGTAAACGACTTTGGATAGTATAATTCACGTAGAAACCTGGGAATGAATGTGTTCAACTCTCCCCGATATCCAAATTCAATCAAAACCGGAATATCTATGATTTTTTACTATCAAACTAAACAACTTCAGTCAAATATAAAATCAAGACAAAAATAAAAAGGAAGTTAAAATCACAACAATGGCAATAATCAAACGAGCAGAGAAACCACAAGAAAGTGAACTGGATCCAATGACAAGTAAAGAAATCATCTTTCACAACAATGCAGACCAAATCTTTCGAAAAACTCATATCATCAACCCATCAGAAAAATGACACTAAATAAGTCTTCTCAAACAAGAGTAAAGAAATGAGCTTTGTTATCACTATCTTTTTTCTCACCTAAGAAACAGAGAAGCTAAACGCTGATGAGCCCTCCCATAATTGGGTTCCAACCTCACGGCTTCCTCGCACTCCTTCAACGCCTCCCAGAGCCGTCCGAGACCCGTCAATGCCGCTGCCCGGTTGCTCCGGTACGCGGCATTCCCCGGCGACAACGCAATTGCCCGATCATACAGGCTCAAAGCGTCAGCAAAATTTCTCCTCTTGAACTGCTCATTCCCTGCCCTCTTCACCTCCTCCGGATCCACGCCCCCCATCCCTCTCCCGCCTCCTCCGCCGCCACCGCCCACCGATGCCGATGTTACCCACCCGCTGATTCGCCACGGCGGCATCGCATTTCGCCGCGGCACTGCCCCGCATTATGCTCCCATGGCCGTAATTCCCCGTGCCGGAGCCCAAAACATCGCTCCTGTGCGCCCGCCCTCCGCTCGCCGCCGCCATCGCCATGCCGGTCTTGAGGATCTTCCCGACGGGCAGATGTTCCCCGTGGGAAGCACATTCAGCGCCGGGGACGAGCTCCCCGAATCGGATCTCGCGTGTCCCGGCTTGAAGTTGCACCTGGCGGCAGCGGCGCCGGATCGGAGACTCTCAACCGCCGTCGGACTACTCTCACTCGATCCCGAGAGCTCGCCGGAGTGACTGTTGCTCGGGCCGGAATCGGATCTCCTCGCCCCCGACGGATGCCCCGGCCCAGGCCCATTCCGGCCCGACACCGATCCTGACGAGCTCGAGCTACTGCTCGTCGTCGTCGTCGTCGTCGTCGTCATCGTCATTGTCGCCGTTGCCGTCTGGCGAGTCCGTAACGGAGAGACGGGGGAGCCGAGATCGAGCTCTCGGAAATCCGGCTTGTTGGCTTCGCAGCTCAGCGACTCGGCGAACCGATCGCTGAGCGAGTCGAGCCCTAGCTCGGAAATGGGCTTCCCGGAATGCGACATTTGCGATGCAAAAACGAGTGCTCCTCCGACTCTGCTTCTCTCTCTCTCTCCTATCACTTTCTCTCTCTAAAATTCGTCTCTTCAGCAATGTCTGCCGCCGATGAAGCTACAAGAAGTGGAAGTAGAAGTACAGCGAGGGAAACACGGAAGCAGAGGAAGAACAAGAAGAAGAAGAAGAAGTTCTGAAGAAGACATGAAGAGGAGAGAGAAAGTAGAGAGAGAGAGAGGAGAGGGAAAAAAAGAGAGAGATGGGGATCTCGTGATTTAAAAAGGAGGAAGCAAAGAATGAATGTGAGTGTCGGAAAAGACTTTTTTTTAGAGAGAGAGAGAGTTTTTTTTTTTTTCCTTCTAGAGAGAGAGAGAGGGGGGGTTTACAGAAGAAAAATGGAGAAGGAAGAAGAGAGAGAAAGAGAGGAGCTTTTTATTAATAGAAATTTTTTCCTTTTTTGCTCTTTCTCTCTCCTCCTTTCCTCTTCTCTTCTTCTTCTTCTCTCTCTAACCTGCTGCTTCACGAGACAGGTTTCACTTCTCCCTCTCTCTCTAGAACTCCAGTTCTCTCACTCTTCTATCTTATATTTTCTTTATTATTTTGTATAAATTTATTATTAATGTTTAATAACATATCTTTTTACTTAAAAAAAAACAACATATCTTTTTTTCATCTCCTTATTTTGGCTGCTCTATTTTTTTTTGCTAAATTATTTTGGCTGTTCTATAATTCGCTATATTTGCTGTTTTTCCCCTTAAAAATGCGCACTCTCCTTTATGGCGCGTGAGAAACAGCGTTCTGCCCTGCAATATTTGGCTTTGATTTGTTATTATTGAATCAAGCGTCTTGTTAATGTTATTTTAATGATATTGAGATAAGTTTTTAATTTAAAAATAAATTTTTTAAAGTTTAAAAAGATAAAAATTTAAAATATATTTTACAAAAATATTAATATCGATCATGTTCCATTTCTCTTTAAATTATATGTATTTTTTTAAATTCTTCATTTCATTTTAAATTTTTAAAAAAAATTATAAATTTTAAATTTTGAGTTTTTTAAATAAAAAATTGTAAATGTGAATAGTAAAATTATTGATCGGAATCAATGTGTCATACGCTCCTTAGAAATGTTTTATTTTTCCATTTTCTCTTTTGGATATGGAAGTGGGAATTTTTTTTTTTTTTTTTCAAACTTTGACTATGCATGATTCTTTTGTGCTTTTGTATACTTTTTTGTTTAATTTCTGATTACCTATTTGATCGATTCCATTGTCAAATCCACCAATCAATGTCTATATCATTTGGTGATAGTCAAATATTAGATGATGATTTCTAAGCTAGATTCTTTTTTAACTAATATATTTAATAAAAATACATTGAATGCTTTTCAATTAATTTTGTTCTCTTTTTACGTAATTTATTGACTGTCTTATTAAAGGAAGGACATTAGTGTCTTTTTCGTTTATAAAAAAACACATGTTTTTCTTTATTCTTCCAAAAATATAAATTACTATTTTATGCATTAAAACTAACTGTCAAAGTCTTCAGTCTTATTTATTTATTTTTTCCTTTATTAAAAGCCTTATTAATTACAATTAATCATTACATTCATACTTGAGTGTGAAAGTGTTTTACAATTTAAAGATTCTTTTCTTTTTTTTTTTTTACTTTAGTTTGAGTAAGTAATCTCTTTTTTTTTTTTTTTTTTCCTTCTTCTTCTTATAAGGAGAATTATGTGGTAGATAGTGAAGAAATAAGATATTTTCACATTATAATTTTTTTTCATATATATATATATATAAGAAATTATTTTGTTTTTTATATTTTATTTTTAATATGATTTTGATCACATTGAATATTTAAAAGTTTATATTATTCATATAAAAAATTTATGTTACTTATCAAAAATAAAAAGAACATTTAGGAAAGGAAAAATAAAAAAGGATCATAAAAAGGAAAAGAAATTAAAAAGAAAAGTGAAAAAACTATTGACTAAAACTACCAACAAAAGTCGCCATTAATGCTTTAGATGAAAACCGTTAAAAAGTGGGAAACTAATTTCAATACCCAAGATATTTAAAGCATGTGAATTGAACGCGCAAGAAAGGCACGTGAAAACAGTAAAAAAAAAAAATACGCCCAAAATTTTTTTGACGTATTTGAGTTTTAGGAGTAAGGGTGCGCAGGTTACTGTTATTGTCCCCTAGTGTTGATGTTAGACTACACCTCATCCCCATGCCTATATTTCTGGCTGATTTACGCACTCCCTTAATTTTTACCAGCTCAACAGTTGTAAGCCTAAACTCCACTACACTAACGAGGATACAAGGGCTCGTTTGACATTATTTTTCGATATTAATGAACTCGTTTGGTGTATGAGTTTGAGTTAAGATTTGTAAGTTTAAATAGTGATTTTGGTTGACTTTTTTCAGAAAGACAAAAAACTTTTGAGGAAAAAGACAAAAATTAAGTTGATGGTGATGAGTTTAAACTCATCAACCAAACTAAGCCTAATTTTAGATTAATAATAGATCGAAGTGTTTGATAAATCATGTTTTTATTTAATAGTTTCTAAAATTTAGCAAGATTTACTTGTTTGACACTAGTAAGCCTAAACTTCACTACACTAGTGAGGATCACGGACTCATTTGACTAATATATTTCGATATAAATTTAGAGTCCGTTTGGTGAATGAGTTTGAGTTGAAAAAGTATAATTTGAGTTGAAAATTTTTATTGACTTTTTAGAAAGATAAAAAAAATTTCAGAAAAAAGATAAAAACTGAGATGAAAAAGTACATTTTAAGTTGGAATGCCAAACGAGACCCTAGACTCTTAAATTTTAACAACATATTAGGGTGCTAAGTAATCCTGTTTTTATCTAACATGTTCTAAAATTTATTTTTCCTTTGATAAAATCTGAGAAGCAGGTTGCACTCCCGCAAAATTTACATGCTCAACACTAGTAAAGCCTAAACTCCACTACACCAGTAAGGATACAAGGGCTCATTAAATATATATATATATATATATATATTTATATTATTAGATTACGGAAGATTTAACAATAAATTAGGGTGTTTGATAATTCTATTTTTGTCTAATATATTCTAAACGTATTTTTGTCCGTAGAATTTGAGAAGCAAGTTACATTCTCGAAAAATTTACCCGCTCAACACTAGTAATGAGGACATAAGGGCTTGTTTGACATTGTTTTTCGTTATTAATTTTTAGATTATTCAAGATTTAACAATAGATTTGATAAATTCTGTTTTTATCTAAAATATTCTAAAATTTACCTACTCAACAATAGTAAGCCTAAACTACACTACGAGAGTGAGGATATCAAGAGCTCGTTTGTCATTGTATTTTGAGGTTGATTTTAGTTTCTTGAAGAATTTACAACAAGTTAAGATTTTTAATAAACCTTATTTTTACGTAACATGACTAGAAAAATTATAGCCTTGCAGTAGAATTCGGGAGGTAGGCCAAGGATATAAATATATAGCTGCTTTTAATGTTATTGTACAAATTTACTGAAATATCATTAACGGTAAATATAAGTAAAATAAAAATAAAAAATCAGAAAACAGACAAAAAAAATTTATAAAAAAAAAAGTAATTTCAGCAAAATACTTCTTCTTTAATAGAAAATTAAATAAATGCCTTAGAGTTTAACTATTGATACTTTATATTTCTGGAAGACCTATAAATACTAAAATCGTATTCACAATTTTGACAGCTCCATTATGGTTTTTTTTTTTTTTTTTTTTTGGGTACATTGCCGGATAATTTGATAAAAAGTAATACTCAAGGAAAAAAAAAAAATTATATAGTAGTGAATTGTGTATTTTGTTAAATACTTGTCATTAGCATGGGATTATGCAAGAAAGTACCTCAAAAGAAAGGAATGTTTCCAATTGGTCAAACTTTTATTAAATATCGTTAACGTGCATATCTTTAATAAATGTTATTCATTATTATTATTTTTTGTTATAAATCCTTACAAACGGAAATGTTTTTCTTTTTCTTTTACTTATTTTTTTTTCTAAATATAATTGATTTGTGATTTATAAACACACTAGCACATGCGATGATACAATTTAGATTTAAAAACAGAAAAAACATTTTTTTTTTTTTTTGGCTAAAAAATGCATAGTTGAATACAGAAACGACACACAAATCTTGATATTCCATTATAAAAAAAAAAAACACACTATTGGTAAAGTGTGAATTTCTTTTGACTGCTTTCTTTTTTTCGTTTTCTTAAGCATCTTCTATGTTAGACGCTCTTTTTTATTTTTTTATTTTATTTTTTTGAAGACAATTTAGACGCTTTATATTATAATACATGTTTTTTAATAAATTTGATCATAATCATATTAAAATAAAAAAACACACGGTTGATAATATTTATTACATATATGATGGTTAAATAGATGTTTCTAAAAAAATAAAATAAAAAACTTTTAATTGACATGTTTGTATAATTGTATTAAAAAAAAAAACGAAAAGAAAAGGTAATGTTACATGGCTATTACCATTGGAAAAGAATGAGGGCTCACCGAGTAACTACTGTGCTCGTCTCCATCACATACAAATCGATCGGCCACGCGTCAAATACCCAGAACCATGGAATACCCCATTTCCAGCAAAGCCCCACATAAATGTAAATTTATGTATATATATTAAATAAAAAAAAATATATGTGTTATATAAACGTCCTCACTCCTACATCATTGTTGTGGACGGCATCAGAACCGTCCAAAGCCTCCCAATTAATGAAGCTCAGCACTTAGACCTGCTTCAATGTGGGGACCCACTGCTAACATTTAATATATTTTTTTCTCTGATCTAGATTTTTTATAAAAAATTAAAAATGCTGTGAATTTTTACACCTTATAATTTGCTGGTGTTTAATTGTGATAAAAATAGATAAAAAGTAAAAATCTCTCCCTCTCTCTCTGCTATTTTTCCACCTTTGATTCCTGTACTCTCCAGAGGTCCAGATTTTTCCACTTTCTTACGCAAGCAGAGAAGCCAACACCAATATTTCTTTTTTTTTTTTTTTTTTCTTTCTTTTGGCCCACCCCAAACTATCCTTCTTTTGTGGCGATAATTACGGAAATGCCTTAGATAAGAGAGTGGCTAAAAAGACGAAAAACTCCCCCGGTGTGGGGAGTAGAGTAAGAGAGGGTTGTGAAAGACGTCAAATTCTAAGGAAGGAAAGGACCAAAGAACAAAAACCAGAGTGGCGCAGCAGGCACGGTGTGTGGACAAGGACGGGGAAGGGGGCTGTTTTGGTAATTTCACAAGATGAGGACAAATGGAGGATAGTACCAGCTGGCCATGTGCAGGAAGAGAGTGGCGTTGCCAGCTGGCCCCGTTCAGGAAAAAAGCACTTTCCAAGTAAGTGAACAGTTCCTCCAGCTAAGCAACTTAATGGCGCGGCATGACGCCGTTTCCGATAGGTCCGCAGGTGCTCTTTTTTTTTTTTTTGTCTTGTTGATACACTATTTTGAAATTAAAAAAAATCTAATTTTTCATTTTATAGAAATTCAAGTTGCACTTATTTTTCTCTATTTGAAACACTAATTTATACTTTCATAAAAAAACACTAATTTATCTAGATTTCCGATTTAAAATGAAAAATTTTTTCATTTAAAGATGGTATTTTAAATCAAGATGTAGTAATGACGGTGACAGACGTTAGGGGGAGAGTGAGAGAGAGAGAAAGTGACACTAACAGAGAAGAGAAGGGTGTGGAGGAGAGAGAGAGGGAATGATAAGAGGGCGATCCATTTCAGTGCCAGGTAAGCATTGCCCATGACCCTGTATAATGGGGAAATGATTTGGTGTTTGTGGACCACCATAGTATTTTATTAGAAAGTAATTGTTTTTTTTTTAAGGGAAAGTAATTGTTTATTCAATACTTCCCTAAATTGTTAAATATTAAAATAAAAATAAAAAAACTTCCCTAAATGTTTATCCAATGCACGGTTAAATCATTACTTGCTTTTGTCCAAATTTGTTCGGTAGGTCTCACTTATTATTTACATTATTAATAAGAACTTACTATTTTAATCTTTAAATTGATGTTTAATAGTTTGATTTATGAGTTAAGCAGTTGTCTATCTCTGTATTAAAATTTTAATATAAAATATTTATGGGTCAGATTATTAAAAAATTAATTCAGTTGTATTAATTTTCATCAGTAATGTAAAATATGGAATTCTACCGAAAAGCTCCCTTTTAATTTAATTTAATTTGTGGAGATTTCTATTTTTGGGAATATTTAATTATCATTGAGATTTTATACTAGTTATTTATAGAATAATTTTGGAGCATGAGATCAGATAAGAGGTGTTTCACCAGATCAAAATTGGAAGTATTTCAAAATAAGAAAGTTCATGATAATCTATTAGTATTTGAAGCTTAGAACTATTATCTAGATCTTTCTTGAGAAATTTTTGGAGATTTTTTTTTTTAACTTAGGGAGGGGGATTCAAACTCCATACCTTTGGATGGAGTTAGATGTAATATTACTGCTAGATTATCTCTGCAATCACAAAAAATTTGGAGATTTTACGAGCACTCATTATATATTTTGATAATGATCATTCATTGTTTTATAGGATTTAAATCAAATAGTCAATATTAAACCCACGTTTGGGTGATACAGTTGAGTTTAAACTTAACTATACTTTACGGCTTGGTTTTTTGTCTTATTCTGAAAAAGTCAACAAAAATTATAACTAGTTTTTAAAAAGTTAACAAATCTCAACTTAAAAATTTCATCTTATCTCAAACTCAATCAAAACACCAAACGAACCCTAAATGAGACCGAATTCAATAGGAGAATTTCTTAAGCTACACAAGTTAAACCCAATTTATAATCAATATTAGTTTAAATTATGAAATTAAGATTAATGATCTTTATAATCGGAGCATGTCATTGCAGAATTCATGTTCTCTTTCTCTCCAGGACAAAACACATTGTCTTTTCTAATTTTTTAGAAATAAAGACGGGGATATAAATTTAAGACCTCAACGTTAAAGTATGCATGTATCTGCCACGCTAGATTAAGTTGTATCCCCATATTCTCTTTTCATTTTGTAGAATTAATGAACTCGGACATATTAAAATAAAAATGAAAAATGAAAAATGATTAATGATTAATGTTAAACTTTTAAATCAAGTTTTATTTTTATAGTGATAGTTGTTGTATTTTACTATTTAAAACTTGATAGTCAGCACTTATATCCAATCAATTGACTTACAGATTTGTGTGATGAACACTACTCAATATGTAATATTATCGCATATAATTTGAATAGATTTGGCATCTACGTATTGTCTTTCGAATGGAGATATACACGCACCGAAACTCGTTGCTTGATTAAGGAAAATGATGGGTATTACGATAGAATAGTTTTATGGGAAATGCAAATGGTTTTAAGGGACGGGGATGGGGATGGGGATAGGGATGAGAAAGCAATTCCCTCTCCTGTCCGTTACTATCCCAACATATATGTAATGTTCGTGATAAAATTTTAATATTTCATACTAAAATCAATCTGTCTTTTTTAAAAAATTGTTTAACTCTCTTTTTTTAGCTGGAAATCTCAATTTATAAAAGATTTTTAGTGCGAAAAAAAAAATAGTCGTGAACAAATTTGTTCAATGTTGTGTTTTTGCATTGTATTGAGGAGAAAAAATAACTAAATACATTTTCCAAAAAGCATCAAAAAATTTTGCTTTAGTTTCAGGTGATTTAAATAACAATTGTGCTGACAATACAACATGTTTTCATTTTAGGAAATCTTTTTAAAAAGAATTTTCTATTTCATATTATCGATAGAATTAGACAAATTTTACGTCATGAGTTATAAATTCTTACGATGTACACTTATAGATCATATCGTTAATACGAATGAAGGACCAAACTTAATAAAGTAATGGTCAAATGTGTTTTGCAAAATGCCAATATCTTTTGCAAAGTTTTAGTACTAACTAGAGTATAGACATCGTTTTCTACACTCGTTGCTTGCGGTTTACATTTGGTATCATTTTGATGTCTATATTATATCTATACATACACGATATATTTATATATTCTAATTTGATTACTTATTGACTTGTGTTGAACTATTTTTTCTCTTTCGCTTAGTGTTAATTCAATGTATCAACATATTGCTTCAAAGATAAGTTATATGGTCTTGGTTCTAGTTTTCTATGTATTGACTTCTATTCCCTAGAGTATTAGCGAAACTTCGACTTTTTTTTTTTGGGTGCTCAAAGTAAAACTTTATCAACTTAGTCACCTATATACATTAATCGGACTTGTATATAATAGTGTCATTTACGTGAGCACAGTTAAACTAAGCTCACTGTTTGTTTTATATATATATATATATATATATATAATATCAAAATTGCACATATACGAACGCCACGCGCACAAACTTATTATACATATATACACATATATTTCTTTTTTTTTTCCCCCTTTTTGCAATGGATATAGATAGGATCAACATGAAAAATGCTTTTTCTTCTCCCCTAGGTTTGTTTCAATTACGAAAGTTGCAAGCTTATTCTCTCTCTCTCTCTCTCTCTCTCTCTCTCTCTCTTTTTCCCCTTCTTCTAAATAAGTTCGTTCTCAACTTTATCAAGTATATATAATTCTCTACCTTTATTTTTACATCAAATTTAACACCAGTAATAAATTGAAAGTAAGAATATCTTTTCTCTTTTTCCCATCTAAAGTTGCACATAGGGTTCCATACTAATTTGTGATGTTATTTTCAAGATCTTTTTTCTGATTAATGTATTGTAAGGCGTTTGGTGGTAGTGAAAGCGGGATTCATTTTTCAAACAAGATCGAATTAGGTCCTTTGTATTTTATTAGTGAATCCCATCATTTTTAAAGAGACAAAAGAGATAAAAGACGGGACAATAAATTTGATAATATATAAAAATTCGATGTGGGTGCTTATATCTAAACTTTTAGGACGAGGCGTTTTATTGGTTAGTCACATCCTTTTTGTTTGTGTGAGGTTTTATTAATTTGATATTATATCCTAATAATCGGGTTCCAACAACCGGACAATGTTCAAAAGTTGTCTAGAACATTAAGCAAGAAAGTCCATTTCTTAATCTACACTGTTTTGACTAATTTAATTCCAACCACTATGATTAGCATCCTAATAAGAAGGTTTCCATATTTTCTTAAAAGTTTGTTCCACTATTATAATGTTTCCGTGTACTAATCACTAATGACAAATTTGTTTTTGTTATTTTCAAGGAAGACTATTTCCACCTGATAGTTTACTCTCTCCACACTACTTTTATTTTTTATTTTTTTTCATGTTTTTTGTTTTTATTGATTAAATTAGGTATTGATGTAGTTAGTTTAATGATAAAAGTGGTTTGAAAAATTTTATTTTGATGATTGCTGATATGACTCTATTATAAGATGTAGAGTTCGAATTTTCTCGACTTAAATTAAAAAAAAAGTTTTTTTTTCTTTTGTACGGACTCAATATATATATATAGATATATATATTTTGGTGGTTGTATTTGATATGTTCGAATGATAACATGAAACCAATTAAAAAATTGTTAATATATATATATATATATAATTTTTTTTTTTTCCCCTGAGCGCTTTAGTAGATGGCTTGTTGTAATCAGTGTAAAAGTCTTTCTTTCCACCTTTTTTGGTAGTTTTATTTGGGTTTGCTTTTTCTGTCAAACACATCGTAGAGATTGGATTGGTCTAAGCAAAAATTAAGTCGACCTTTTGAATTTTGTGAGTTAGAAAAATAATAAATAAAACTTATTAATTATATACGTGTGTGTACGTATATATCCCGTTGCTCTTTGCCAAACAAGTATGGTATTTTGACCTCACCTCTGGTTTATTTTTGTGTGTATATTCCGCTTGAATTGTTTTCCAGCGGTATATGTCTATTGGTTTCGCTAGTGTTATGGTTAGGTGGAGTTTGTTACAGTCTCTATGCTGTGAGTGACTGTCTCTCGATCAATCAGAATATTCCATCGATTGTAGATGTATTTTTAAAAAGAGTTTTGTACATGCTCGATTATTGGATTGTCAAGGAATTTAGGAAATTTTTCCATCACTGGATCTTGACTTATGTCCTTCTCACTGAGTTTCATCAGATTTTACTAATAGAATTAGTCTTAGTCGAGGGTTTTGTTTCTTGTATCACAGGGTTACTTTATCTTTGGTATTGGTGTTTGTATCCCGTTTTATCTTGAATAATAATTCCCATTTCAAAAAAAAAAAAAACAATATTAAAACATATGTATATTAAATATATATAATCCACCTGAAAAGGAAAAAATAAATATAGAAGAAGGAAATTAAGAAAATAACTAAAAAGATGCAAACAATATCCCTAAAAATTATCTATTTTATGCAATTAATGCTTTCACGACATTAAACAAGAGCTAATTACATTTGATTAATGGTTGTTCAATGAATGTGGTTCAAATTTGAAGGAATTTATGACCACGGATTTGGAACATAAGAGGGAAAAAAATGAAAATGTGAAAGACATATATTTTGTTTATTTATTTTTGTAATGTAAACATGCACCTGGAATGGTGTTAGGGTCGATCGGCCCGACCCCATCCCAAAGGGGTATGATCCACCCCTCATTACAACCTATCTAATATGGTGAAACCGGGGCAAGTTAGGTTGGGATCTCATTTGCCCCGTCATGTTTACATTTCTAGTGAGATCAGATATAAAATTATTGCTACATTATTATGACATATGAATTTTCATTTAAAAAGACATAAAACTTCAACTTCCTTAATTAGAAAGAGAGGGAAGAAAAAAACAATTTTCTGTCAAAAAAATATTCTTAATTTTTTTTTTGGGTATATAATATGCAAAAAGGGTGAAGTAGGGGTGATTGAAAAGCTTCCTAATAAAGCACAAATAATCTTTAATTAGCTAGTTTACACCTAGGGGAAGGTTTCCTCGCATTGTCAAAGCGCTCAAAGTGCATCATCATAGGACAATAGGGATATATAGGGGAAATATAATATAATATAAAATACCTCATGTTTTGCTTCTCTGAATTCAATGACTAAATAGTTCCTATATCTATTGAAGTTGTGAAATACTAGTAAAGCATCTTTTTAATATATAAGAAGAACAATGCTAGAATTTATTAACAATGTTCAATATTATGCATTAACAGAAAATGCATCGATCTCACGGTATAAGATTTTTTTATATAAAATTTTATTTTTTATTAGTTGTGATATTTAACATCTCTGTTCAAAATTTATAGTTTTTTTTTTTTTTTAATTTTAGATGAAATTTATACCGGAATAAGAAACTGAAAAATAATAGGCAAAAGGACAATTCAAATTGTTAAAAGACTCTATCTCTCAATAATTCAAAATAACACTATTGGCTTCACTAACTAGGGTACCCCAAACATTAAGTCTTGACTTTGGGATCTATCTGGTCTATAAATAATAATGCTGATCTTGGACTTGGCCTCTCCTTCTCTGACCTACCAAAAACAAACATATATTATACATATGGATGGAAATAAATATTCAGTACTCTCTGTCTCTCTCGATCCACCCAACCGGCCACCCATACACATGTTGTTTTCTATGTACAACATTGCAAGCCAGCTAAAAGCACTAATTTAGTTGACCAAATCCATATTTCAATGATTTGTCTTTCGAAGCTCCAATCTTTTGATCATTGGATATAATTAGTTTTCTTTAAAAAGGTTTATATATTAGATTATTATTATTATTATTATTACTACATCTTGTGGGAGATCCCTCTCCAACGTAATATCGATTGTCTACAACATAATTTAAAATGAGCAAGACACAACAGTAATATAAAAATATATAAATAACACATGATAAATCTAAAATATCTGTATTGTTAATAAAAATCATAATTTCTATTCATTTACACATAAAATAGATATTTTAGGTTTATAAAATTATATGTCATGTTTTTCTTACACATTTGAGGCATCATATGTTACGTTAGAGTGACCTCCTATTGGAGAAACGGTAGAAAAATCTTATGTGTTGAAATAGTTTCCTATTGGATGACTGTGCATGTTTGAAAAAAAAAATAGAGATATGATATGATATTAACCTTATGTTTATATAGGATTTTTCTATTTTCCTATGATATAAATAAACACATGATGAATCTAAACAATAGTTTGTATGCAATATAATATTATTTGGAGCTATTAGTGTTTTAAAAAAAATATGTATCGTTAGAAATGTTACATTGATCTTAATGGTATACATTGTTGTTATTAACCTTATGTTAAAAGTGTCATTTTATATGAAATGTCGCACATTTCAGACCTTATTTATATATATCATATTATGACTATTATCACTATGTTTTTTTTATTTATTAAAATTTGGAGTTAGGTGTGATTTGGCTGATCCATTCTCGACAAAACTTTGTAAGGACCCATATAATGATTTTCCTTACAAGCAAATGAGACATAAATCAGTGGCAAATATTTAAAAAGCACTACATAGAATTAACTAATGCTACAAAGAATGGTTATAATAATCTTCCACAAATACCCAAAATCAAGAAGCTTATTAAAAAGGTAAGACTGGTGGGTAGGAATAGGAAACTTGTTTACAAGATATAAGTTATTTAGGTGGGAAACCCTAGTGCTTTTGTCACGAAATGGATAAGGGCAATATATTTTACTAACTATAAACATATAAAGATAATGAATGACTATAATAGTTCATTTACTCTATAAATATATATATATATATATATATTTATATATTTATAGATGCATATAGAGAGAGAGATCCTAGAGAGAGAAATTTGGATCGATGTATAGTACTAACCAATCTAACACCGTTTACACTTTCATGCATGGGATTGAAATGATGGTACGCTATAGCTCAACCAATTCAACTTTGTTTTGTTGTGAAATGTACAAAGTTTTTTCATAATTTTATTTTGGATTAATCCGATAAAGTCAGATGAGAACAAAAAAAAGTGAGTGCTTCTTTGTCAAAGTTTCTGTTCTGCCTTAAAACTAGCCCATAATTTTTGGATAATTTGCCTCCGTCTTCGATGACCAATTAATCACAAGAAAAATTGATCGTTTGGCACTCGAATGTTAAATTTCGCTCAATAATTAAAACATATTATAAAAATAGAGAACGACGTATTTTAATAATCTCAAAAATGAAATATATCCTACTGTGACATATTCAATAGAAATTTATTTTTATTTTTATTTTTTAAGACATCGAAAGTTAATTACTTATATATGTTTGACAATCCATAATAAAAATTACTTTTTTTCTTTAGAAATGAGATTCGAACTCTAAATATAATACAATTTATCTAAAATAAATGTATTTACTTTCATAACTCCAATTTCAAAGTCTCTTATACAATTATCAAAAAGAAAAAAGAAATTTGTCCTACGACTTTATACTAACTTGAGCTCAGAACGATCGTCGTGTATTTTTAATATGAGGTGGAATGATAAGTAGTAACTTTTTTTTTTTTTTTTGAGAGTGACCACGAGATCTCCTATCCGTTGAGGAACGCTAGGAATTGTCCATGTTGAGGTTTACCTATTTACATCATAAATAAAACACGTCATCATTAATCTAATCAAGAATTAATGAATATTAAATCGATAATACTAATGATTTTAAGGGTGAGTTTGGTGTGTAAGTTTGAGTTAAGATTTATAAGTTTAAATAGTAAATTTTTTTGAATTTTTTTGAATTTTCAGAAAAGACAAACAACTTTTTAGAGAAAAAGACAAAAAACATGATGAAAAAAGTACAGTTTAGTTTAAACAGAGCTTTTTGCCAAACAAGGCCTAAGTGTTTTTCATAAAACTCGGATTTGAAACTTCCAATCTACCAAATCACTTGAGATGATATGGACTTACACATGGGAATGTTTTCTCTGCTTCGGTATGCATCTTTGTTAAGTGATGTAGGGTATGACACATTTCAGAAATAGAAGTAAAATTAGATATATAAATACAAAAACCAGGCCACATGTTATACGACCAATATAAATAGATACGTATATATATATATATATATATATTTATGAATATTGGCACTGTCCTTCTCTTGGTCTTAGGTGACGATTGCCAACGTGGACGAAACCACACATATACCTTGTGATAATCAAGAGTTCTGCCGAATTCAGGAAAATAAAATAAAAAACAAAATAAAAACAAAAAATCTAGAGTACTACATGTAAAGGACACACATGGCATGTGCAGCATTACATATGATTGGATAAAGCAGAACCCATAAAACCCATAAATGAAAAAGGCTGGCTTTTGGCATTATGATCTCTCGATATATATATATATATATATATATAACAAATATATATAGCATATATCAGTGTCTATATATAATTATTTATTGTTGAAAAACATATAAGTGCAAAATATATGTACTTTCAAAAAATTATCATTAGAATGTAATGGAATCCACCAAGGTATGCAGTTTTTTTCCGGGTCAATGATTTTCATCACTCAATTGGGGTTTTATCAACTTGAATTATTGTTCTTTGTTATTCTAGTCATTTCCATTTTACTATATTCACCATCATTACAGCTTGGTGATAATTTATAATAAAGTACATGATGAAACTCAATGGTAGACAGCAGCAATACTATAGGACTGTTTGATAAATAAATTCAAATATTACTGCTATCAATTAAAACGGAAAATTCAAATTCTTACGAGAGAAAAATCGAACAGAAAAAAGTTTGATTCTAAACATCATTTGACAATGTTAAAAATAATAATAATTATTATTATTGAAAGTATGATATAAAAAAAGTACTCCAACAGTAATAATGGCACATACAAGATTTATGAATTTTTTTTTTTTTTTTTGCTAAAAAAATTTCTTTAAAATAATAATCCTGCAGTGTAAAATATAAAATCAAGAGTATAATATATGATATTATTAATTTTATGATCAATAAATTTCTTGTACACCTATCTAAATTTATGGTAGTGTTTTTCTTTTATGTTACATTTAAAGGTAGATCTTCTTTTGATGATATTTGACTAATAGTATTTAAAGTTTTATAATAAAAGATAAAAAAGTTTTGAAATAAAATGTGTAATATATAACTTCAACTTTTATACAAATTTTAAAGTCTACTAAGAAGATCTTTTTTCGGATCAGAAACTCTTCTAACAAATTATCCAAACACTTTTAAAGCAGATTTTAAACTCAGAGAACGAAAGTCAGTTTTTAGAAAACACTATAACAAATAGATCTTACATATATATAAGCACACCACATATTAGAACTAATATATATATTAACTACAATTAATATAAATATAAAACTAACATAGTGAAAAGGTAATTTTTTCCCTATTCCAAGGGTCTGAACTGCCATGTGAGAGTCATAAAGAAAAGAGGGAGCTGCATATTAGAATGTATCGAAATTCGAAACCTCATCAGAGGTGAAAAAGAGTACGGATAAATTTTTATTTTTTAAGGATTACATATTGCTGCAGACCCTTTAATCGTGGGGTCAGAAGCCCAAATGTCCATCACGTGAGAGAGAGAGAGAGAGACAGAGAGGAGAGAGAGAGGACCTCGTTGTTTGGAGATGGGAAAGGGTGGTGAATTTTCCCTCAAGAACTTCAATATCTGTTTTTGTCCACAATCTTAAGAATATGTGGTCTTGGTCAAGTTTGATTTTTTTTTTTTTTTGTGCTTTTTTTTTCTTCCTTTTCATATACACATTCAAGCTAGCATACACATTTATAGGAGACAGATCGATCACCACGATCTTCAAGAAGAGAACAAAATAAATTTATAAATAGACCTTACTAAATTATAATTACTAGATATACATACATTTCTGACCAAATTTGATTAACCAATGAATGCCTTTTCTTTCCATCTTCTTAAATAAATATTTATATGAACTCGTTGATCTTTATTTATTTAGTTTTAAATGAGAATGTTACAATAATAGGGCTTCGTATTAAATCACAAGGATTTTATTCACATTCTTTCAGTTTTGTATATATTTTATTTATTTAGTTTGATTAGATTAATCAGCCCAACAATTAAAACACACAATATTGATAGTTACCTAATTATCAAGGAAAGGTTCTTAAATGCACATGCATATTTTAATCTATTTTAATACTTATAGAAGTATACAAGAAAGAAAAAAAAATGAATTTAATTTCATCAGACTGATCAATATTGATTACTTACAATAAGTGAACCTATATTAATTTTATCAGATGAGTCCTATCATTTTATGAGGTATCGAGATTCAGTCCGTCAAGTTCAATCTCATTGCTATACGAGAAATTAGAAGAAGTAGTGGCTAGTGTATAGTGCCAAAAAGGTGATGAGTGGCGAGTCTCAAAAAATGTACAAGAATTGGATAAGGAGGAAGGAAGGGGCTTTTTGTCCCGCAGCTCTTCTTCTGAAGGGGGTCACGTGATGGCCATGTGATAATGGAAAAGAGGCCATGATTTTGTTTTTGGGCAATTGTGAAATCCCTTTCTCTGACCATCAACAACAATCTCATCAAAGGCTTTCTCTTTACTGAGGGAATTGGTATCTTCTTATCCATTTCTCTATTTGCTATGTACATATATGCTAGGCTTTATTCTTAGCTAGCTACTAGCCCCACCTGATATTCAGAACCCCATTTTTATCCGTTTTTAGGATTGCTTTTTCTTGGAGATATATATATCAGGTTTGTTTTTTCTTGGATATAAATATATATATATATATCGATTGGATATGTACATTCATACATATAGGCATAAACGTTTGCTATAATCCTTTCCCGAGAATCAAACATATAATAATAAGAAATATAATATGATATTTATTTAACATAGTATTTATCTATAAGAATATAATATCAAGAAATCTTTTTGTCACATATTATTGTATACACTTGTTGGAATATGTGCCCTATGAATAAAAGACTTTAGATGTATTTATGACATTTTAGGTCAATAAAAGATATTTATTATCTTCATATATCAATTGTCTACTACATACATACATATATTATGGGGCGTGACTAGTAAATGATGGAGCATGGTTTATAATATAAAATCCATAGTTCTTTTATGAAGAGTTAATGATATCCACTTAAGGGATCATTTAGGCGTTGAAAAGTATAAAGGATCTCGATAATTTGGTTATTTATTGATCGGGTGATTTTTATTTGTATGGATTTCTAAGGAGGGCTATTCCGACAGTGAAATGGTTGATCTTTGAGATAACATAATCAGGAAGGTGTAACATAACATAGCCTTAAGCTGATCATGGATAACCTATAAGTATGTTGCATAGATGTTGTATCATGAACAAAAGTTATTTAGATTTTTCGCAAATGACGGTATGTTATTGAGAGTGTAAATTTGGATTTTTAGTGTAGTGATATCGAAGTTTATAATTAAATAGAAAATCAACTTGGAGTTGATTTGACTATAAATTATTAGAACTTGATCACATACGTCCAACGTCTATGCTAGCTCTCACACTTCTTTTGGAATCGAGTTGTTGCTATATTAAATCTATGACGTCGAATAGCATAAAGTTGTACAATTTGTTCCTAACAAATATGGAAATCAAATTGTGATATGGGAGCCATTGTCATTCGTGATTTCTTGTACCAACAATCGCACATATATATTTGTAGCTGTTGGCTCACATTTTTCCGTGGAGGCTGATGATGAGGTGCAATATGTGTTTTGGTATCTTAACGTAAATTTTTTTCATAATTCGCACTTTATACATTATGATAGAGTTAAATATAAAATTATTACTAAATTATACATACTTGACTCTATATAATTTGTAGCATTTAGTTTTTACCCTACTATTCGGAGGAAACGGTCCTACGAAAACAAGAAAGAGTGGTGGAAACTTTGGAATATGTTTTCATGGTGATATTCACGTCAAAATGGGGAGTGTACGTATGGACATAATTTATAAACATAAATGCATAAAATAGGAAATAAAGGGGCACAATAATCATAAGTGTCAGATCCCATTTGAAGGGCTTTCAGTTGAGATAAAATTGCTTTTCTAGCCTTTCATGTCTCATTACACTGGTGTGTCATAACAAAAACACCCCCATTGGAGATTGCACCCTTTTTCTTTTCCCTTTTTTTTTTTTTAAAAAACGTTTTATTATTTTTTGAACCTTTCATACCCATGCATGTGTAAACCTTGACCATAACACAAAGTTACATATATATATATATAGAGAGAGAGAGAGAAAGAGAGAATGGTCAATGACCCATAGAATTATTAATGGGATTAAAGTGTGCGTATATGTGTGTGTGTGTGTGCAAAGTCTCATTTGAAGATCCATATTCAGCCAGTATATTTTACAGCATTTGACTTTTAAAGGTGGGAATTGGGAGTAAATATGACAAAGTCTCTACCGAATAAAATAAGTAAATGTGTATATAATTAATTAGCGAGTTCCTGAATTTCTATTATAGTAAAAATTTTAAAAAGACGAGATAATATTAATAATCTTTATTTTTTATTAAAAAAAAAACTGTTTATAGACCGTACTAATTTCGATAGATATATATATGTTATATTTTATCTTCAATACACTTTCTTTATAACATAAAGTGCAGTGAATCTCATTTAAGTTAGCTCGATTATTGCACTTGGGTGTTCAAACAAACAAATTTTGAGAATTTTTACAGTTGGAGCACTTTATCTATGAAACTATATATATGATTCCAATGGTACGGTTTAAATTAGATACCTCTTCGAATAATGGTGGAGCTTCTTTTTTTTTTTTTTTTTTTTTGAAACAAGAAAGATATAAGTAAATTAAATTAGAATTTTATATTCTTAAATTGGACAAATAATTATTATATATATATTGGAAGGCAGCATATAGTTTCTTAATTCATTGGGGTACAATTACTATTTTTCAACAATTTGAATTCAATAAAACGAACCTAATTTTTCGAGCTTCAGTACTGAAGGGTTCTTCACAATGATAATTAAATAATTAGAAGCTTATATATGTCTTGAATGTCATGTGGTTAGACTAAGCAACCCTAAGATAACATTAGTCTTTAAACTCTTTTTTTTTTTTTTTTTTTTTTTTTTTTTTTTGTATAGGCTAAACTACAATTTAATTTTGTTTGTAAAATTTTCTTTCTTTCTTGGTGTGCATTTGTTCAAATAATTCAACTTCTTACTGAAAGAATGTGAGAAAAGGCTATTTGTTATGTAGGTTAATTATAAGTATCTTTGTTATTTTTCAAGAGTTGAGTTTAGCATTTTTCTTAATCCGTCTCTATTGTTATCAACTGGACTGACATCATGTTAATTCTTTTACGGGAAGATTCAGAAATTTTCATTATTATAAGCTTTTATGCTGGATATGTTAATTAAATAGGATCGTGAATGTAGAATAGTAATAGATTTAACTTGCATTTAATTAGTTCCCGAACTTAGAATTTTCGATTCATTTGGTTAACATTTCGTGGTAAAAAAAAAAAAAAAAAAAAATTCAAGTTAATTCACTCTATATCTCTGTAACTTAATTTAATTAAGACCAAACTTGCAAAATTGTGAACAAGTACCAAAGCTCAAACTCACTTTCTGTATTCTTGTCATTTGGCTTAATATTCTAGTAAATTCTCAATTAATTTTTCTTATAACGGGAGGAATGAGAACTTAGTAAGAAATTAGATACTAATTAAAGCACTGATAAGAAAAGCCATTATGGTCAATCTGTTTAATGGGAAATGTGTGTGTACTTACTTATGTGTACAAATAAGAATAGTAATAATAATGGCGCTCTCTCTATATATATATATATGCAGATTTATATATTAAGTAATAATAAGGAATATGATAAGAATGTTTTCTGCTTGTATGCCCAAAAATCAACAGTGGGCATCACTATGGATGGAGGAACGATCTATGTTTGAGCCATATAATTATAACAGTTAAGTCAGCCTCTTCTTACTAACAAAATACAAATATAATGAGCTATTAAATCTTATAAAGTAGATCTAACGATCACGTCTAATAAATCTTCTCACTATATTAATAACATATTTGTTTGTTTAATTTAAATGTACAATTTCGCTTGATGAGCTCATAAAGTATACGTATACCCATCGGGGTGTTAGCTCGGTGAATAGAAATGGAAGATTCAGGGTCTTAGGTATCAGATTTAATACAAAAAAAAGGTTTTCTTTGAAACTAATAAAATGGATATCAATTGAACTTGAATTTTTGACACACTACACACATATACAGACACTTGTATATTAAGATCTTTGTTTTCATAAGAAAAAGTTGGAGCCCTTAGCTAGATGATCATATTCCGATACTTAAATTTTAATTAAAATGCAATTACTTATTGTTTGAGATAAAATATAGAGTTACAGAGTTGCTAAGCAAAGACATAATCGTATTGTTTGATCAAGGCCTCGGTTAATTAATGCTCGGGTTTGTAGCAAGGGAATTTGATCTTAGAGTAATGTTAAGGACTCTAACTTTAATTTAATTTCTTAAAAACAATTTAGATGAAATGTGAGTTATTCTTTTTTTTTTTCTTTTTTTTTTTTTGCTGCTAGACCTTTAAAAAACTCTCCATGTTATTTAAATAAAAATATTATTCTATCAATTAAAAAATAATTACTCATCATCACATGAGTTGTTACGAAAATTTGATATTAGAGTTGGAATTTCTTAATTCTTACACTAGCTAATCTTGATCTTAAGTTCGCGCACACAATTAAATGAATCGATTCATTGATCTAACTTATAAATATAATCCATATCTAATCATGAACATAACACTACATATTTTTCATAGAAATAGCAGTCACAATTAACATGGAAAAAAAGGAAAGAATGAAAAACAAAATTACAAAACTAGAGAAGTGGGACATGCATATGAATATCTATGATGAGGATGATATATGTGTGTATCTATATATATAATATTTATATACACACACATCCTAAAGCAGGCTAATGATATTCTTAAAGCATGCACATAAGGGTACAAGAGGGGTAGGCATTGGATAGTGATGTGTTTGGAGGGTACATAAAATGCTCTAAATAAAAAGCATAGAACCACATGCAAATGGGCATGCAAGGCTGGTGTGTATATATATGAGTGTGTGTGTGTGTGTGTGTGTGTGTATTATATATATATATATATATATATATGGGTCTTTTATATCTTTAGTTTGTAGTGTTTTCAACGTAAAAAGCTTACCTTGGATTCCTTTCCCTTTACTTCCTACATGGAAATCTCTGATGTGTTCCCCTCATTGCTGGGTTGTTCATTATTTGTCCTCATCAACCTCATAAATACACACACATACATATATATATATTTATTTATTTTATTTATGAACATATATAGAGAGAGAAATTTTACATTGAGATTCTCTCATTATTAATTTTACCCTTACAATTAAAATGAGACAGTTTTATAAGTGTAACACTAGAATCTAAAAAAATTCTTATATAAATTGACAATTTCTTTATATTTACTTCTCTCATTCCCCAATTAATTACAACCATTTTCTTTTTGAGCAATTCCTCGAAAAAGTCTAGTTTTTGTTGCATTTCTTTACAATATTAATATTAATTATTAGAGTATTGGAAGAAAGTTTGAGTCAGTCTAAGCAAATAAAATTAATTAAATGCAGAGCTAAAAATGTAGATCAAGGCAACCAAAGTTTGTCAAAGAGGTCTGCTGTATCATTGAAACGTGCCCGTTCACAAATTGACAAAATATTGTACCCCTTTCTCTCTAAAACATAGAAACACACACACACACACATATATGTATATATATGTATATGTATATATATAAGCATTATGGATGAGAGAGAGAGAGATTTA
This sequence comes from Ficus carica, assembly GCA_009761775.1. Lineage (NCBI taxonomy): Eukaryota > Viridiplantae > Streptophyta > Magnoliopsida > Rosales > Moraceae > Ficus > Ficus carica. The sequence continues at coordinate 5,817,197 of CM019747.1, read as the reverse complement.
AGGGAAATGAGGAGCTCCAAATTAAGGGCACGTGATGCCCATTTGATAATGGGACTAGAAACTATTAAATTGATAAAGGATAATTTTTTTTTTTCCTCTAGTCTTTGTCGTCTGCATTTTTTAAGGAGAAACTATAAACGTTTTCGGGTTACAAGAAGGATATAAAAATAAAACAATTTTTATTGTTAGAGTACCTTGATTATTTTTCCTTTTCTACGGCGAAATAAAAGGAAGATCGATGGTATTTTCACGTTTTTCGTACAAAATTAAGAATTTATTAAATCACAAATGAGATGATATGTAATCCAAGAATTCACATGTCACAATCAAAGGCCTACTAGTCCATACTCAAACCTAGATTAAAACCATAAAGAGCCTTAAAGGGACTTCTAACAACGAACCACTATGTCATCATCACCAACCTTAATTATTTTCTCGAAAACACATGATGAATTTCAATCTAATTATTTGATAATAAGGGCTCTTCACACCTTATTTAATCTCTCTCAGAAGAAGAGATTTATCTTACAAATAATTTAGACAATTTTAAATCGTTATATTTTCATCAAACTTTATTAGATTATTATGTATGATTTTTTTAAAATTTACTTAATACAATAACACTGATAATTTTACCAGTTCAGAATTATATCCTATTAGTTAATACCTTATCAACACTTTTCTTTAAAAAAAAAAAAATGTAGAACCACTGTCTTGCCACCTAATTATGTCCCCAAAGAACAAGCTTTGGTGGTTTTTTTTTTTTTTTTTTTTTTCTCTCTCCTACTAACACTCCAAGGGATGGTAATTTAAATCATTAACATGTACCATAACATGATGTATTCACGTCAATTAGGCCATTTAATTGGACATACCCCAATTATAATTTGTTAATGTGTCATGTGGTATTGATTATTAAATAACTAAGACTCGTTTATATATATACACACACGTGTATGTATGTATATATAGTGTTTATATTTTGTGCTAACATGGAATTTTGGTGTAGATCATGTTCTAAGAAGATGTAATATGCTGTAAAACATGATCTAGCTTAGATATATATAGTGTTAACTTGTGTGTACTTGAGTATCTAGTCAATGCATTCAAAGTGTATGATGTAATCTATTATAACGAAAATTGGATTTGATGTTAGCTATATATCATGCATGTGAGAGATTACAAAATGATGCATATAAATTATATATATTCCTCTTGCCTCTCAAACTGATATTAAATTGTACTTCTGAAGACTACAATGCATGTATAAGACTTTGAGTACATATTATTTGGAAACAAAATAATAACTATTTTTCTTTTTCCCCTCCTACATTTTGATGTTGCAATAGTACTTTTTTTTTTTTTTCAAAGCTGAATACTTTTAAGTTTTCTTTTCCTTTTTCAGCTTGCTAAAGAGTGAATACTTTTTTGGGATATAGAGGTGAATAGCCATTTTTAAAGAAGTTTTTTAACAAATATCCCAAAGTTTTTAAAAAATTAGTTAAAAGGTTTTTTTTTTTTTTTTTTAAATGGTCAATTAATTTTATAAATAGTCAATCACTGATTGATCATATTTAGTCAATCAATGATTAACTCTTGAGCAATCACTAATTAACTCTCAGTCAATCATTATCACTGATTGACCATAATATATCACCAATTTTCATAGTTAATCGCTGATGGATCATAAACGAAATAACCAATTTTCTGATTATTCAGTGATTAACTATTGGTAAATCATTAATTTACTATTAAAAATTTTAAAAAATAAAAAATACCATCTTTCTCTATCTTCCCCTTTTTTCCTTCGACAACCTAACCTCCCCTCTCTCTCTCTCTCTCTCCCCTTTCTCTCTCCCTTTTGACGATCGGATCTCAAACTTTATGAAATCACGAGCAAGCGCCACTGCTGCCACCGTCACCGACTCCCTGCTAAAGAAGCTTCACCAGCCGTCCATCGTCGTCGCTCAAAGAAGCTTCTGCCTCTCATCATTCTCCATGCCTCTCAACGCCATCAAAATCAGACCGCCAATCGAGGATGGGAAAGAAAGAACCAACGTCGGAGTCGATCTCCTCCACGCTAGCATGAAGCAATGCTGGAACTAAATCCCTAGCGGATTACGTTCATGTTGCCAATGGAGTTGCAGTGCCGGCCTCCTCCAACACCGGCATCGGATTTCACAGAGAAAGAAGACAAAGAAAGAGGCAGAAAGAGGGGGGTCTGGAGATTGATTGACCAAAATATGCTTATTAGGCCATTTAACTAAATAAATAAAAGTTGGACTATATATTAGATTAGGGGATTATTATGAAACCACCCAGCCTAATTACTCTACTTTTTTTTGACTTGGGGAGAAGTTAAAAAAACAAAATTATTAGTTGGTAAATATATTTAGTTTCATTTTTGTTGATTTCTAGTTAACAAACATGAGCTTTCTAACGAAGGTCATCCTTATTGGTAGTGTATGTTTCTAAACGTAATATCATATTGAAAAAAAAAAAAAGAATATAAAATCAATGAAGCTTGATACAGATTTGATGGTTTAAAACAGAGCTCTGTACCAATATGGTTTTTTATATTTATTTTTTTAATACCCTATTGGAAACCCTCTGAAGCTATCTTCTTTAAGATTGATTAAAAAGACAAATGAAAGTTTCATACTCAAGTTTGAAGGTATTAAAAACCTGAATTTCTGATTAGCAAAAATAAAAATATATAAAAAAAAAAACCTGAATTTCTATTTATCATTTATGTTTGTACTTTGTAGTTCAAAAAAGAAGAAACTTGTGCATTTACGTACGTATGTACGTACATATATACACACGCGAGCATGTTTACATGTATAAAAACAGCTGTCTTTTCCAAACATGTGTGTTTCTTTATCCCAAAGTATTATTGTCACAAATTTGATGATTAATCTTGTCTTGAGGAGAATATCAGTGTTTGAATCAAAGGCCGACACAAAATCATAACAAAACAAAATCCAATATTACTATTTTGCTCATTAAGAAGGTTTGTTGGGAACAATCAATTTGTTCATTACCCAATTATGTTTACTTCAAAAATAAAAATAATAAAAAATATAAAACAGATGTCTGTTGGCCCAACCTCAACAAAACCCAGTACAATGATTGTTATTCAATGGCCCAATTAAAAGGGCCATCACCAGTTGGTGGGCCCATAGTGCCCAATATTGTTTTCCTTGACTATTACTCTTCATTTCCACTATGTGTATACTCATATCTGTAAATGATTTCCCAATCTCTTATCATCTCATATAAATATATATTTATGTTTGTATATAATTATAAGCTGCTTGTGATATAGTAACTTCAACTTCACTCAACTTTATTTCTTATTCAACTTTTCTTTAATCAAGTGTGAGTCAATTTCAATTCGATGTTGCCTTAGATTTGCCATCATTCCACTAGTTAGCAATAATAATTATTCTTCCGATTAAAAATTCAATTGCTGTCCGAAAATTCTTTTTTTATTTATTTTTTTTTTCACAAACCCCACTATTGTTTTGTAATTATTATTTTTTTTTTTTTCTTATAAAGAATAGAATAAATATATTTAATTAGGGCACTGAAATTACAGAGTTGATAACTCAATCAAAACAAAAACAATAATAATAATAATGTAATCAATGAGCAATAATGGTAAGACATAGGTCTAGTGCAAAATTTGTCACTTCAGATCTAGTTGTTGATCCAATCCCAGTGCATCAGTTTTAGTCCAAAGAAAAGAAAGTTTTTTTTTTTTTTAATTAAAAAAATCGAATACAAATAATAATTCTTCTTGTTTAGGTAGGACCCTGATGTAGGTGGATTCCAATACAAACTATATATAATAGTTTGAAGAAGCATGTCAACCACATGTATTGAAATTAATCCAAAGGTTACATATATATATATATATGTGTGTGTGTATATAACATTAACAACACTTATTAGACATGTCCACCCACATGCATTGCATTTTCTCAATATGTTGCATTGTTGATGGGAAGCACCCATGAAGTGGCAGAACATGGGCTCCCATGACATGAAATCTATTGGATTCAAGAGGGAGAGGGAGAGGAGAGAGAAAGAGATCACATTTCACATGGGATTTTAATTATTGTTGAGACACCAAAATAATTAATACTTCTTGAATTTAGGAGTTGCATTTGTCCACAAGTTCAGAAATTGATTTTGGTTGTAAAATTTGTTTCTTTTGCTCTTGTTGTCTCTGTGGAGATCAGTTCAAAGAAAGCTAGTATTCTTTTGGATTTTGAGCTCTATCTTTCCTTCTTTTTTTCCCCCCCTCTAGAGAGAGGGGGGGGAAAAAAAAAAGGAGAAACAGAAAGTGGAACATGCCCAAGAAGTATGAATAATTTTTTTTTTTCTTAATCTTGGATGGAACCCACTTAGTATTAAATCAAGTAACAACAAAAAAAAAATACGTAGCATTTCAAAAAAAAAAAAAAAAAATTACACACACACACTAAAGAGTGATGAAAATGCCCATTCCGTTTAAAATTGGATGATATTAGACACAAGTCAGTTTCAAGAGTTTGATATGGTTTTTCTGCCACAATGAAAACCCTTCGTTACTTGGGCGTATTTTTGTGCGTCAATATAGGAAGTGAAAATGTCATTTTTTTAAAATTTTTGTTTACGATCAAGAGGTTTAAGGAGACTACTACTAGCATTATAGTTAGAAATTTTTTATTTTTACGATCAAGAGGCTTATGGAGACTAGCACTATAGTTCGAAGGTAGGAGGGGAGAAGGGATTTCTTATGAAAAATACTTGGGACACAATTGATGTTAAATAAAATCACTAATAAAAATTAAATCCTATTCGTGGATCCCATGTTCTGAGAGTACGAAGATGCTCAATTACACCGGTGCCTTCTAAAATACAGACACACACACACACACACACACACACACACACACACACACACACACATATATATATATATATAATATCAATGTCTTGCATGTTTTTACTTTTTGTTAGTGTTAAACTTACTTCTTTTATTGTTAGTGTTGAGCATAACAAATCAACTGTTCAAGATCCAGCAGTGACAAATTTGAAAGAATCATATTTTCATTGACAGAAATAATGATAATAAAAAGAAATTGTCATGAAAGATTACATCCTCGTAACTATGATTTCCTAAATCCTCTATTGCTAAAACTCCCACCCTCACGTTCCCCCTTACAAAACCAAATTGTGTTTGTTTCTGATTATTATTATTATTATTTTTCATACACAACGGAAAAGATAATTAATGAAGATAAAAATAAAAATAAAAAGGCGGTGAAGAGTGAAAATTGAGAAGAGAACAATTAGACCAACATATGCCTAGGAATACAAAGGGTGGGAAAGAAAATATCTCATATTACCCATCTCCGGCAGGGGCAAAAAAAAAAAAATGTATGTATGATGTATTTGAATGCTAATCCTCGGGCATCATGGTAGGACTCCTTGAGCAGATCTCCTTTTCATGGAGTTCCAATAACCTCGCTTCCGGATTACAGAGCCCTACATGAACACAAGGGTATAGTTATAAAAAAACCGGTATTTTATCAAGTCACTTTAATAGTTTTAATTTCCTCCGAGACACGCTCACCCACAACATGAAATTCTATTTTCTTGCCCATTCCGCATCATGATGAGGACAAAATAAATACATAAGGTAATGAGGACAAAATTGAGACCTAAGGTCAATTAAATTCTGATGTAATTATTGGGCTTTTGGCAAAATAAAAGGGGAGCCTAGTCCCACATTAGATAGGAAGTAACAGTGCAGGGGATTCTAAAGTCATAAAGAGTTCAAAAAAATTGATATATGAAAAGTATTCTAAAAAAATGAAATAGTTAACAAAATTATCTCTCTTCAGAAACGGGGTGCTTTTGAACAATAAGTTTTGGCGCAGGGCAATGAAGCACTATGAGGCATGCGTCTCAGAGTTATACCTTTGAAGATATAGGAGGCACATACCTCTCTAGACCCACATAGTAATTACAACAGTCAAGATCGGAGATTTAAGCTTTTAGAAGATGAATTAGAGACTGTACGATATTGTAATTTGACTATTTAGTCCTCAGTACTTGTAGAGAACTAGATGCATCTTTTATAAATTGATTCATTAAATTTTTTTTTTTCATATGATTATGAATTTGTTTTTATTATTAACTTTTAATTTTTTCTTAGACATTCTTCGAGGCACGAGCCTTCATGCCCATTCCACAATTAAAAACCTTACTTCTAATTACTTATATTTGAACTGAAAATAAACATCAACCTGAACATTTGGGAATATCCCACACAGCAATAGATGTTGATGTACATTCTGGTGAGCACAATGCCTGATTGTTCTCATGATTGACATTCATTGCAAGCATCCATGCACCGATTGTAACATCCTCATTGCTGAACATACGAAAACTGCATCTCAAAGATAAAAGAAATTACACAAATATAAACAAGCCCCAAAGAATTATGCAATAGTTATATCTATACTTATTGTCACCTATGCCATAATTCTTTCAGGAAAAAAAATATGCAATCATTCTGCACATATTTTGTTCAGGAACGGGTGAAAGGGAAAGTTAAGTAACTAAAATAAGTTTGAAAAAGTCATCTTTAAAAGGTTAAAAACTTTCAGCTTTTTAGATTTTCTTAAGCAACAAACCAAAACTCGGACAAGAACCGGAAACACCACATTGAGAAACTTCGGAAGTCAAGTTACAACCTCTTAATCAAATAAATTTATAGTCACTAGTCAGCCCAATATCAACCCAGAACACCTACTTAAACTTCAACCAAGAGTTCTGCATGTTTCTCTTGTGTGCCGTAAATCATAACACAATGCATCCCCACTTGGTCAATTCAAATAGCTGGTATAAACAGGGTAGAATGTCTTAACAGAGCAACCAAGCATTCATCACATGTTTCTTTTCCCCCTCATTTTGCAAATAGCATTTCCTCAAAGGCACAAGAGGTAGAAACTGAATTACATAAACAGAAACTAAATTTATAGTTATTTTGCTAAATTTATAGTTATTTTGCCAAGCTAAGTCCAAGGTGTAATACAACGGCCCAACTTTGTTGTCTCGTGCTATGTTGTAATGGAACTGAAAGCCCAACATGTTTGACCACATGGGACATTAATCAAATGAATGTCATGCAAGAGTGAGGTGGATACATATATTTTTAAACTGCCTAAAGGGGCAAAGAAGGTAAATAAGACGAAGGCAGAGTATATAGCACAAAACATTAATTAGAAAGTCGGCATCATAAATTGGGTAATATGGTGCATCCAATGTGACCAAGAGAGCAAACATTAGCAGAAAGAGGGCACGGCAGAAAGGAAATTGGGAGTTATTAATCTTCAGAATCTGATTTTTAGACTTTCCAAGAGAATCTCAACAATTTTCAAAGGCAAAGTACAAGAACACTTCAAATACCAAGAAACAAACTTTCAAAGCGAACCAAACTTTGGAAAATTCAAATGACTAAATTCTGTGATACAATTTGAAACAAAGATACTAAAAGGAGGGAGATCCAACAATAGAAAGTCAATCATTGAAAAACAAACTTGCCTGTTGTTTCTAAGAGCAACCAAGCTTGCCACAACATCGGCAGAAAGAGCATATATTGGACCGTAAGCATGAAGAAAGTATTCTTTCCCAAGCAAATAAGATAGTGGTTCGTACCTGCAAATGTATTAGTTAGAGACACCACTTGTTGGTAACTAATAAATCCCTCCGACCAACAAAATAAAGTCTTTAACTTTATCTTCACGTTTTCAAGGTCTAAATGCTTTCTTCTCTTAAACATATTCACAAGTTTTGGAGGTTTCATCTTTTGAGTATTCAATGTTTAGAAGCTTTCATGTTTAAGATGGAGTTTCTCCTTCCAAAGAAATCTTAGACAATCATCATTTGATTCTTGTCGTTTTCAGAAGACTGATTAAAAAGCTTCCAGTTTTGTCTCAAGCATAAGTCACTCTGGTCACATTTTATATAATTAAAACGCATTAATTAATTGCACTAATGAGTGGTGACAAGTTAGTCTGGCTCATTAGCATGTAGGAACTCAAACGAAAATCTGAAAAGGGAAACAACATCAAGAAGAACTAACCACTTCAGCTTTGGGTCGGTAAAAACTGGGCCTTTTTTCATGCAGCCAAGATAAGTCTGGGAATGAGAACGCTCTTTTGCCAAGAGCAATGAAAGGCGATCTGACATTTTAGTAAAAATATTGCATCCTTCAGATGCCATTTTCTCAAAAAACAAATAGTCACGGAAAAAAAAAAAAAAGTAACGAGTTCCAGAATCTAGTCACCTGGTCTTAAATATATGTCGTCATCAGCTTTAACATAAAACTCCGCATCATAGAGTGCATGGGCAGCTTTGAAAAATGCCAACCTGTAATGAAGAGGGAGATAGTATTTACAACGAACTAGAATACAAAAGGAAAATGGTCTCATTAAGCTAGCACTGACGTTTTGTATGGAAGCTTACTATACTCCTCTTCAATATCCAACAGCAAGAAATCATCATACTCTGCAACTTCCTTCTTCAGTTCTGCCATCTTAGACTTATCATTGGTTTTACCGATGACAAACCTGAAAGCAAGGCCAGTGGCTTCTTCCAAGCTGCATTCGTTATTCCAATAAATTAGAAAATTGGTCGACGAAAGTATTTATAATGTAATATTGCCAAAATAGTCTTAAAAAACAGATAGTAAGGTAACTAACTTCATCCTGAAAATACATAAATTATTGGTGTTCGTATGTTTTCAGAGGTAGCTTCAGCCATAGCAAAAGTAAAAAAAAAAAAAAAAAAAAATCGGAGATAAGAATCTCTTTGATACCATAAAAAGTCTACTATACTTTGAGTAGTGAAAAGGCTCTAATTCTATTGAACACATATGCATACAACATCAACAATGGCTAATTACAGTAAGAAAATAATTTATCACCCCAACGAACAAGAGCTTCACTGGAAAATTGCAACAGTAATAATATAGCAAGTATCCAAAGTTTACAGTGTTGATTTATGCACGGTCATAGGGAGAATGATTCTCTCTAACAAAACATGTGAGCCAAATTTGAGATCAGCATGAACATAGAACAATCCTCTGAATCCTCTTTAGGGTTCTGATTCAATTGTTGAGACAAATTAGGGTTATTATGTTCGCTTAACTCCTCAATTTCACATTTAAGTTTAAAAATCTGATAATTTCAGGAACACATCCATTTCCATATTCATGGAATGGGTATGCTTAAAGGCACCCATTTACGGTCAAAAGAAGGTGGTGCTTTTATCATTAGCGTTTGGTTTCTGAAACTTGAAGCTATGCATATATTTGACAAAACTGCACAACTCGATTAGAAAGATTTATTTCTATCAATGAGGCATTCCGTTGAATTCCAAGTTAACACTCCTAGGAGGTCTTCAAAAATTCCCCGGTTTCCAATTCCGTTTTTGTTTATTTTTCACTTCTATTTTCTTGTCTTTTACACCCTCTTCTAAGCTTCTTAGATTTCTGCACTCTAACGATTCAAGTTCCGCTAACACCCAAATCTCATTCAAGTCTCAAATCATCTTAGTATCCTAGTTTCGAAAATGAATACGGCTCACTTAAAATACCAAGCTCCCTATTTGATTTAGATTCAATTCAAATCCTTGATCTTCCAACTTATCACATGCACATCAAATACCTCTCCTAACCTTTTCTACGATGATAAGCAAAAAAAATTAATCTGCTAACCAAATCCTCAAGAATTTATCTTTAACTTCAGCAAGAGTTTGCAAATCACCCACTGAACATACACCGGGTCTAACTTTATACCAAAAATCCAAGTTTTAACTTTATTGTCATATTCACAACCAAACTAAGACTGTAATTCAAACTCTATTTCAAACACTTTAAATAAAGCAAAAATCAACTCTACTACTATAGCAAGTAATTGATATATCCTGAGCAAAAATCAACTTTACTACTATAGCAAGTAATTCATATATTTTAGCCTCTGAACTCAAATATACTTCATTCGGAACATATACATGTACACACACATACATAAACAGAGAGATCAAAGATTGAAAAAAATGATGAAAATTAATTTGTGAGCTACTCCAAATGAAAAACAAATTCCAGTTTTAAACACATTTGATCGACTTTATGAAACAGATTCAATTTCAACAGAAAAAACGAAAAAAAAAAAAAAGAAGGCAAAATTATACCTTCGAAGCCCTTGAGGATCGGACGGCATCCAAGTCTTCCTCAAAGATCGTCGCCGACCGATCGATCCGAAACCGGTCTGAATCCCGACGAAACCCATGACCTTACGCCGATTGCTCCCATCGCCACCACCACCATCCGAAATTACGCCGCCGCCGCCATTACCACCGGCGCCTCTCTCCCAGACCACCCTCACCGACCTGGGATCCCCGTGCGGGCACTTGAGCGGACGGAGAAGCGAGGCGAGTCCGAACGCGAAGCCGGCGATCCCGACGAGGAAGCAGCAGAAGACGATGAGGACGGTGGATCTGCGAGCGGAGTGAGGCTGCCGAGCGTGGAAGAACTTGGGCGAGGAAGGCATGGCTCGTAATGGCGGAGAGGAAGAAGAAGAATAACTGTAACCCTAACCCTAGATTTCTTCTAGGGTTTCAGAGGAGGATTATTTTCCGGTGAAATGGAAAGAGAAGTTCATAGGAAGCAAATCGCCGTCGGTGAGTATGGAAGTTGAGAGACGGAGGTTCTTCTGTTATTGGCGGTTGGGTGGGAAGTTCCCATTATGGGCCTTCAACTCTTCGCTTTATGGGCCCATCTAAGTTCATTTCGAGTGTTAAAAATAAAATAATAATAATAATAATAATATTAACAACAACAACATATTTATCATTATACATATTATATTATATATATTATAGCCCCCCCTTTTTCCTTTTTTTTTTCTACACGTCATTCTCTCCTTTTTTTTTTCCCCTTTTATTTATTTATTTTTATTCTCTTTCATTCTTTCCCTTTTCTTTTTCTTTAATTGCTAAATTTTTTTTTCTCCTTTACCTCGTTTAGAAACTTCTCTCAAATAAATACATACTTTTATTATTATTATTATTATTTTATGATCATCTCATATTATCAATTATTATTTTTTCATAATATTTGACCCTAAGTCGAATATTAATTCAAATTATGTGAAAATTTTAATAAATATATATTTTATTATTTTACTCTTTAAAATTTTTGTTCACTTTCATTCACATGTCGATTTCTTCTTTGTTTGCTTTATTTCATTATTTTTCATTTTTTTTTTCATTTTTTTTGCCCATCCTCAAATACAATTTTTTGTAAATGCATTCATACTAAAACAATTTTCTTTTACCATCTCAATTATTATTTTCTCATTGTACTACCTAATTAACTCTACGTGATTTGCTAACTAATCTCTAATTTGTTACTACTTAATTATTTTCTCGTCAATGTTCAACTATTTTTTTCATAATAATCTCATTATTAATTTTTTATTTAATAAATTGATTAAACACGAATATAACACATATTTACAACTTGTATATTTATATGTTAAAAAGAAACTAAAGTCTAGTAATAACAAAACCAACAACAACAACAACCGTTAATGTGCCAATTATCATTTTTGAATTTAGATTATTTACCTATATCCTTAAGTTTTAGTAAAAATTGTTCGTTTGGTTCTTAATATTTTTATGAAGTTACAATACGATTCTCAATCTTTTTTTAACTTAATCTTTAATAAAAAAATATATATATATATAACGTTAATACACATAATTTATTAGTTAAGGAAATTAACAAAAAAAAAAAACATGATTCAATTTAAATGTATTATAAATGCGATCTATCCTATCTAATTTTTTAACCTTTATAAGCAAAGATTATAAAATTACACTTTTTTAAAAGATTTTAGAGATTTTTTAGCCACAAAATTAAGGTTGGAGACCAAATTACAACTTCGTAAAAAGACTAGGGACTAAATGAGTAATTTATCCTAACTTTAAAAACTCCCACCTTATTTCTTAAATTGAATTAGTCTCACTTAATCCCCTTTATTAGAATTTCAATTAATTTCAGGTGGAGCGGATTAAATGTAATTATGTAATTTTTTTTACTTTTTGTTTTTGACAAATTGTAAGTAGTTTAAGTGAAATTAATTCCTTTTTTTTTAACATAAATTTTTTCAAAAAAAAAACAATATTAATAAAAGGAGTTAAAGTGAAACTAATTTAAAATTAAAATATAAAGTGTGATTTTTTAAAGTTCAGATAACAAAGTAAAAAATATCATAAAATTCAAAGGTATAAGTGAGATTAATCCTAAAATCTTATAGAATTTGTGAACCTTTAGATTTTTTTTTCTATCCTTACATTAAAATTTAAATTTAAGTAAAAAATGGTACGCAATTTTAATGGAATTGAATAACAAAAAATTTGACCTCTAAAGACAACATAGTGCGGGCAGATATTTTTCTTTCATTTTCTTTTGGAAGAGATCTATGATGGAGTCTTATTCAGGTTTTGTTTGGTATTTAAATTTAATTCCAATTAAACTGTATTTTTTTATCTCAATTTTTATATTTTTTTATGAAGTTAACAAAATTTATAACTATTTTTAATTTGCATTTGGTTCACTGATTAAAAATGAAAATTTTAAGTTAGAATCCATCTAATAATTCTAAATGACTATCCATTTAAGATGGACGGTAAGATAGATTTTTTTTATTTGAACTGGGAAGCAACATGTAACATAAAACTTTTTTCTTCCTTCGGACCAGAAAACCAAATTAACTCTTTCATCTCCAACTGAAATCTAAATTATTTTACTTTTTTAGGTATTTTCTGATTTGTTAAAACATAAATAATCAACTCCAAAAATTATTTCAAAACATTCCACATGACAGAGCCAAAAATTTGGATAATCTGTTCCACCATTTTTGCTTCGTTCCTCCGAACCACCGAACCCACTTTCTCTCTCCACCACTGTCCAACGCATGCTCCATCTCCTTTTTCGAATTACTATGTTACCTTTTCCAATTTTTTTTTTTTCTTTTTAAAATTACTCTATAATACTACGTGGGTTGGAACGGAGCTATAAAACTATTTTAGTGAAAACGTACATCAAAATTTATTTTCAAGATGAAATAAATTTTAAAGGAGGTTATGTGAGAATTTTTTACTTTAGAGGGTTTATGTGAGAATTTTTTATTTTAGTAGAATAAAATAGTAAAAGTATAAACTTTTTCTTTATAAAATTAAGTTTAGTGGGGATTATGTGAGAATTTTAATTTTTAATGAGAACAAAATAAGGACTATAAGAAATTTTTTTAAAATTTCAATGAGGGAAAATTGTAAAAATAATAAAACTTTTGAGGTAAAAATAAAATAACAAAAAACTTCAGTAGTCCCCACTGACACTCCCTGTACACACTGTAACTCAAATACACACTCAATTTTTCTGACATCTAATCATATATGAATAAACTAATAAAGATACCTACTGATAGTTACTCTAAAAGAGTTTCTACCACAATTTTTCCCTTTATTGTTACTATTTTTCCACTTTTTTTTTCAAGTAAGACTACGGTTAAGCCCCTTTTATATACTTTATTGGTAGAGTCTATTTTTAAACCGTTTGGATGTAATCAAATGACTGAAATATTATTTGTAAATGATAGTTGTAATGCACTTTATTTCATACTAGTATAGACTAAAAAATTAAAAAATAAATTAAAAAAAAACTCCCCCAAGCTGACAAAACCCACCCGAATGTCGCCCCCCCCCCCCCCCCCCCCCCCCCCGCGATGGCCGACGAGCCCTATCACCTTCGTCGGCCTTGGGGGAGAGTTTTTTTAATTTATTTTTTTATATATTATTTTTTTAAAATTTTTTAATCTGTACTAATATGAAGTAAGATGTATTATAACTTTCACACACAAATAATATTTTAATCGTTTGATTACATCTTAACGGTTTAAAAAAGAATTCTACTAATAGGGTATATAAAAAGAACTTCACGACAGTCTTATCACTTTTTTTTTTCCTTTTCTTTTTTTCCTCTTCTTTTTTATTTTATTTTTTTATTTTATATTTTACGAACATTCATTGCTAGTTGGAGCTAACATGAAATAGTTTATTGTGTTAAGAAAATTATAGGGAAAAAATATTTAAATTTGTATATATATATATATATATATATTTAAAAGAGACAACAACTGTGATAGAACTCCAATGAAAAGCAATAAAGAAAAAAAAAAAAAAAAAAAAAAAAAAAAAGAAAACCTCCTAAATGTAATAAATTAGGAACCAATAAAATATTTAAGCCAAACCGTGAAAGGCCATAAAGGAATTCCAATTAAAAAAAAAAAAAAGGTCACAAACGTTATAATTTAGAGACAAATTAAGCATCTAAGCTTATCTGTTAAAGACAATTAACGAGTTCCGTTCAAAAAAAAGAAGAAGAAGAGGACGCTTTGATACACTTTAAAGAGTTCATGATCATTTCAGTTATAAAAAAAATAAGGACAAAAACGACATAAACATGGGAACCAACTAAACAATTTATTCTAGATGAAAAAACACCTTCCAAAATTTACACTTATCAAAACTAAACAAATTAAAAAAAAAAAATTTAAAGTAGTGGTAGATTGTTGAGTCAGAGGACATAAGATTACCTTACTCGAAATAATCCTTGCAAACTCATTTATTTATAAACACGACCATCATACATATTCCGCAAAGTGGACTCTTATTGAAACATGAATCCAACTTTTTCAAGTTTCAACCATTAAAAGTTCTACATTGCCTGTAGCACATAGATAGATTTTCAAGCCATGAGGTCTTAAGGGCTTACAAAAACTATGGCCTTCACAATCTCGATCGCTTTCTGGCGCCCAAAAAACTTCTCCACGATTGCAAGAGAAAACTCTATGGAAGTTCCCGGCCCTCTGCTGGTTATGAGGTTGCCATCAACCACCACCCTGTTTTCAGCCTCGCTCCGGTCTGACAGCTTCTCGCTCAAGGCAGGAAAAGCTGTGGCTTTCTTTCCCTGGATCAAGAGAACCATATGCTTGCTCACAGAAACCAAGTAAGTGTTTGTGACAAGGGGGTATCTTGTGTTCAATTATTTCTTGTGACATATTAAACTCTAAAGACCTTATGTGAAGGTATTCCCGTAAACCGAAATTCATTATCCCAGGCGAATACGCTCACAATGATGACTATTAGCACAACATGCAGCTCAACTTGGTGTGAATTCCGTCAATAATGGATTTTTTGGACTAAACTTTCAGGAAGCTTGTCCTCCAAAGCACTATTCTAGGCTTGGGCCCCACCCTTGGGGAGTTGGACCCAATAGGCAAGGCTGCACTGAGGGACGCCTATTTGGTAACCCAGTTGAGCCATTTTGGGTTGTTTGGACTTTGTAGCCTATTCCTAGTAGGGCCTAATAGTTAGACGTTTGGTTGATTATTTTCATTGCGTTATTTTCGATATTTTAAGATTGAATGAGATATTTACCAAATTTTAGTATTATTTTTTTTAATAGGATTAGATTATGTGTTCAAGTTGTATACTCAACACAACTGGCTTGGAATTAGATTTAACATAAACATGCTACGGGAAGTACCTTGAGCAAGCCGTGGGGCTCCAGGACTAGAGCTGGTGAAGCACAGATTGCTCCATAAGGTCTATTTGATTCCCTTTGCTTCTTTAACAAATTCACCAGCTTTTCTGAGTTTGCAAATGCTTGGGCGCCACCAAGTCCACCCTACAAATATGAAGAATGTAGTTAGCGCTAATTTAGGGGGATGATGACTAATCAGCAGCAAAGCAAAGAACTTACTGGCAAAACTATCAGGTCATATGAAAGTTTAGCAGCCTCATCAAGAAGCACATCTGCCTCGAGTTTGACTTTGCGAGAAGCCAGAATTTCTAGTTCATCCTCAACAGAGGCCACCACTACATCTGCATTTGCTCTTCGTAGAATATCAATAATCATGATGGCTTCCATCTCCTCTGTGCCACTAGCAATAGGTACGAGAATCTGAAGCGCCAAATACAAGCAGATATCATGTGTAAGCAAACAGCTTATGAATAAATAAAACTCTTACATCCTTGGTGACAGATTTATAAACGGAGCTTCAATTAAATTATGAAAGCATACTCCCCGTTTATTTGTTAGCATTTCATTATACCAACTAAAATTACCTGGAAATTCTAAACATGATATGGATGAAATGTTAACGTTACCTATTAGTTGATGAAATCAACAACACACATTTGCCCATTTAACTAAGAACATGCATAAAATCCATAACTACTAACAAGGATAGATCACAAACTAGTCCAAAATTTCCTCCACATTCCCAAATGAAAGAAGATGAAAAACTTATATGTCGATTAGATTCTTAGGTGTCTTCTTTGTTAAATGAATTCCACAAGTTAGCATTTCTTATCCTGGGAATTGCAGACTTAAATACTAGGAAAACGTTGATGAATGTCAACTTCTACACACATTCAATTACTGTACTCCAATTATAATCAATATCACAGACTTTTAACAGCAATTGATAGATGAAATTGTTTCTAATAGAAGCAGACACCGAATGTGTGTTTTCTTCTACTTCTAAAAATTTATCTTTTTTTTTTTAAACAAATATTTATCTATTGCTAACAAGCTCTTAATGCAATCCCGTTGTCATACATGACAAGAAAACCTGTAACAGATTACTCAGACAGAGAGCTCAACATCAAAGCATAAGTACAAATCTCACCTTCGGGCTACCGCTGAATGTCCACTGCACGGGATTTAGTTCCTTTATAGTATATTCCTCACCATGATTGGAACGCATGACCTGGGTACAATGTTAAAGTTAGACTAATGACAACATGAGGTGCAGAAAAGGAGAGGAAGCAATACTAAAAGAACAGAACTAAACAATGGCTTGAATGGAAGAACCATTAACCAATAGCCAATTAAGTAAATGTCTAGAATTGTCAGAGTAGGGTAGAAACAGAGACAGAGATAGAGTAGGTCTAAACGGTAAGCTTCCTGAGGTATTTGGGGGAAAAGAAAGAAAAAGAAAACAAACAGGGTAAAAGGTAACAATAAATTCCACTGAGTGTATTTCCTCCAAACTTTTACTAGAAGAAGATTCTCTCTGCATTAAATTTGACTATAGTTTACTTTCCTTCCCAGTTTATCATGTTCCCTTGGTTACACAAATAGAATCGATTCTAGTAACGAATCTCTTTTTAAAGTTTGTTGAACAATTTATTTTACTACTTTCGTGTTTTCCCATATTCTTCTCTTCAGCCTCAACCAAGAAACGCTAGCACCGCTTCTTTTAAGGGATTAAAAAACTTAACACCACCCAAACATAATCTAGTTGCTCAATCTCCTTAATAACCCTCTTTGGCCACTTCCAAAATAACCATCAACATAACAGCCTATGAAATAAATAGCTAGGTCATTCTGTAGGCTCTCCAATGTTGGTTAAAAGCTTTGGAGGAAAAAACATATCATATTTTCTAATTTCAAATTCCAGTTCTTTGCTCAAGGATAACCGGAATAACCACTTTAACTATCTTTACTCGGTATCTTGGGAATCTAGGAAAAACTGAAAAAATAGCATGATTCATCAGAAGCATTTTGCTTCTCCTCGTTCAACTCTTATAACAGATTTTTCCACCAAAATTATAACACAATTACTTTTCCCCAAAAGAAGACGACCGAGCTATTGAATGCAAGTAAAGAAAAATACCAAAGGGCCAGAAACTTCATCAGCTTTCTCTTTCCCATACAACTGTTCAACCAATGCAACTGAATACTCCATGGTAGTTCCAGGTCCACGGCTTGTTACAACTTTTCCATCCACCTGTACTCTTGACTCAACAGCAGTTGTACTGGATGGTAATTGTTCCATAAACAAAGGATAAGTCGTTGCCTGTCAAAAATCAGTTTAACCAATTCATTACGAGCAGTATACATGAAATTGCTCAGCAAGGAAGTCAAAACAGAAGAAGATATACGGCATACATACTTTCACTCCCTTCAATAAACCCCATGCCCCAAGAACCACAGCAGGTGAAGCACAAATTGCAGCATAAAGCCGCCCGTCTGCAGCTTGCTTCTTAACCAGATTTTCCAGAACTCCACAATTTTTAAGATTCTCAGCACCAGGAATGCCTCCCTATAACATTAAAAATAAAAATAAAAAATAAGAAATAAGAAATAAGAAATAAAAAAACAAAACCAAAATAGTGCAGATTTGACACAAATTCAAAAATCTTAGCAACATAACGATCAAACCAAAAACACAGTCACAGACTTAAGAACTGGAGAAGTTCTGTAGATAATTTGTTGAACATTAATATCCTTTTGTTCAACAACTTCTATTAGTCTTCTAACATTCATTTGGACTTTGAATTTAACTCGAGCATTACATTTTGTTATAGAAATTGTACTGATGGAAGAAACTAACCAAAAAAAGTTATAATTTTTGAAAAATTTGGGCAACTTTAGGCAAAATTTTCCATGATTTTTGTTCTTTGTTCATTTCTGGAAAAAAGCGTTCATTTCTCATCTTTTCCTGAACTCTCTCGTCATCCAAACAGTCTACAAGGAAAGAATCAAGAGAAAGAGAGATAAATACATACCGGCAGAGTAATGAGATCAAAGACGCTTTCACTGCAATCTGAAATCAAAGCATCGGCGACGAACTTGACTCCATAGCAAGCGTCAACGCGGAGCTGCTTCTCGACGGAAGCGACGGTGACGTCAGCTCCGGCTCGTCGCAGGACGTCGATGGTGATCACGGCCTCTATCGGCTCGGCACCATTGGCGATCGGAACCAATACCTAAAAAAAAAAAAATCCAAATCTGATCTCCATTTCGGCACAAAAGAAAAAGTAGAGAGAGAGAGAAGAAAGGACCTTTCGAGAAGGAGAAGCCATGGCGGAGACGGAGAATCTGGAGAAGAAGAAGCGGCGCTTGGGAGGAGAAGAGAGCTTCAATGGAGAAGAGGAGCGAAGAAGGGAAAGAGAGAAGGAGTGAGGATTTGCTTTAGCTGCGAAGTGAGGAAGTAGTTGTAGGAGTGCCATTATTTTAAAGCTTCGGAGTCTTCTGGGGAGACCAAAGGAGCTAGTGCTTGGGTGCGGATGTGGATTCCATGAGCTTAGCCCTCTTGGGTTCGCTCACTTGGGGCTAATTTTGCTGTGCATGCCACGTTGCTGGCCTTGATCTTGCCATGTATAGCAAGTTGAGGTCCACCTTTTTGCCTAGATTATTTATATTCCGTTTGGTCACTTATATTCCTAGATTATTTACAATTTATTTATTTTATTTATTTTATTTTTACTAATCACATTACATATATTCTCTTTCACCAATATATGTTTTCATCTCGATAACCGAGTTAAAACTTTTAAATTAGAATTAGTTAACTTTTTAAAAATTAGTTATAATTTTTATTGACTTTTCATAAAAAGATAAAAAATCCAATAAAAAAAATACAGTTTAGTTAAAATTAAACTTGTATACCAAACAAATCTTACATATTCAAATATAAATAAACATACATTTCATTTTAATATAATGGTTAAATAAGATATTCAAATGCATTTTGGAATATCATTTCATTTAAATACAATACTAAGAGATTATATAATCCAAAGGAATCATTGGTCTCAAAGTAATTCATTGAAAAAATACTTATCGATCTGATTCTGTCTTTCAGGGTCGAATCAGTGTTGAAAATCATTTGTTTTCCATAGATTTTTGCTTCAATGTAATTTTGATCCGAAGAAACGTGCATTTCTAATTAATTTGGTCCTATTTTGCTTTCCAAACCGGATGTTACCATGTAGCCATTGAAATTTTTTTTTTTAAAAAGGTGACGTATAGCGAGCGGTCATTTATGAACTAATGATTCCGTGCTAAGTCCCATGAGATTTAAGTTATCCTATATGCCTATCACGGGACCAGCTAGCATTCTCTGATTGATTAACAATTTTCATGTGTCCTAACAACTTGGGCAATCCTACGCCTATCATACGATCCTATGCCCATCATAAGACCATCGAGCACTCACTAATCAACCAACAATTCCATGTTAATGCCCCATTTGAGGACACTTTTCCTAACGGTGGAACACCTTCTGGTTTGAGCGTTTCTGAGACTTTTGGGTTTCTAAAAGACTTTTTCAAACATTTATTATTTCATAATTTTTTTTTATATATAAAGGTCAAAATATGCATATCAAAATATCTATTTTTCAAACTTATCTTCCATTAAACACAAAACTTCAAAACAATTTTTTTTTTCCAAAAAGTTTTTATCTCAACTCCATATTTTCAAAACTCATCTCGACTCTAAAAGTTCTAACGGCAAAACTTTGTCTCCAAAAATTCCCTCCAATCGGCCCTAAGACATCTTGCGCAATCCTAGACCTGTTTGTGACTAGCGAGTACTCCTTGACCGGCTAACAATTCCATGTTAAGTCCTGATGACTTGGGTGGTCGTATGCTCATCATGCGACTAGCAAGCACTCAATGATTTGTGTCAATCGCACAAACTCTAAGCTAACAACAAGTCATGGGATGATTGTTCAAGACAAATGCTCGACTCCAAATAGTTGATCAATGATTTCCAAACCTAACGTGTCTCTGGATTGATCAATATGTTGTATATATGTTCACTTATTCAGATAGTGAACCTCTATAGACTTCGTCATCAACGTTGGATATTTTCCATATCATTAAACTGTGGTTACAATTGAATTTAATTGCTCATATAACTTAATTCCATGATATAATAGTAAACCCTTTAATTTTTTTTTTGGAACATTTAACTCTGTGAAGTTTGATTCACTTTGAATTTATTTCTTTTTTTTTTTTCCATTCCGAATTAGTAAATGGACCTTTAGTACTTACGAGTTTAATACCCGTACGTTGCACGGGAATGAAGAAAAAAATAAATAAATAAACTGAATATTATATGATAAAAACAGTTTGTTAAGATAAATATTATAATTATAATCAATATAATTCTTCTCAAGATCTCTTCCAACAATGAAGATACAAAATCAAAATGACAATAGTACTAACAATAATAAAAATGAAAACAAAAGCAAAAAGAAAAAATCTTCTGAAGTTATACTCATTTAAAGAAAAAAATTAAACAAAAAAAAAGCATAAAACAAAAAAAAAGAACAAAAATCTTTAAACTCAAAAGAATCGGAAAAAACTAACCTTAACAAAAACATTATAATAAAATAAAATATATAACTCATTTTCTTCTTTTTTTACTGTTTAAAAAAAAATAAATTTTTTTATTAGGTTATATACATGCAAAAACTAAAAAAATGATTTCTAAAATATAAAACAAAACAAACAAAAAAGAAAAAAATTGCAAGCAGAATCCTTAAAAAAAAAAGTCTTTAAAAAATAGAACAAAAGAAACAAAAAAGACACATAAAAAAAAATCCGAAATAAAGATAAAAAATTGTTTAAAAATCAAAAAAAGGCAAAGTGAGCAAAAATACAATACAACAATAGATCAGAATCTAATGTCTAAAATTTAACGTAAAAAAAAAGGCAAAATATGTGAGGACAAAACCGTCCTTCCACTGTAGATAAGCCAAAATCAGTACATAGGATAGGGGAAAAATCGACAGTTTAATGTAGAAAAAGTAGCTATTGTGTATTACTGTAGAAAAAAGAACCGTACAGCAAAAACAATAAAAGTTAAAAAAAAACAAAACAAAAATCACTGTTTATCAAACAGTGAAATATTACATCTTTTTACTATAATAAAACAATAAAAATAAAAATAAAAAAACAATTGTAACATAGCAACAAAAAAAAAAAACTATTTACTAAGCAATAAAGCAAAGCAGCAAAACTTAAAAAAAAAATAATAATAATAACAAAGCACCAAAAGTAAAAAAAAAAAAAAAAAAAACAACAACAACAACAGCAAAAGTAAAAAAAAAAAAAATACAACAACAACAACAACAAAAAAAAAGGAAAAAAAACAACATCAGCAAAAGACAGAAAAAAAAGAAAAAAAAAAAAAAACAGCAGTAGAAAGAAGAAGAAGAAGAAGGAAAAAAAAAAAAAACTATTCATTAAGCAGTGAATAAACAGTAATATACTGTTCATTGAACAGTAACAGAGCAGCCTAGGAGGGGTATAATGGGCATTTCACTGTGCGGGTCCAAAAAAAGAAGAAAACAGAAAGGTAAAACCGTAATTTCACTGTGTAAGACTGTGCATTCCTATAACTGTGTTTGGTGAATGAGTTTGAGTTGAAATTTGTACGTTTAAATAGTGATTTTGATTGATTTTTTTAGAAAAGATAAAAACTTTTGGAGAAAAAGACAAAAATTGAATTGATGGTGATGAGTTTAACTCATCACTCAAACACCCCCGGTCCTATAGATAATCTGGGAAAGGGAAAAAAAAATACTGTTTATTACTATTCAAAGAACAGTAAAAACCGGTCTCCTTTATATATTTAGTATATAGTATAATTTGTTTTCTTTCATATAATTCATTTATTTCTGTCTTGTTATAACCAATATGGTAATAAAGATCAAATGATTGTCAACGGCTCCATTATATGATATGTGTTTGTTTTTTATCATTTTTTATTAATTGTAAATTTACTGGTTTGCACCAGTATGATATTCTATCATAAAAAGACCATTTGTTAAAAAAAAAGACCTTATTTTGAAGTAAAAGATGAGGAAACACAATTTATATAAAAAACGAGTATTATATCCTAATTAGATTGACACTCAATACTTAAAAGGTGTCTGAGGTATCATTTAGAGATGATATTTTATTATCTGAATTTTAAATTTTTAACTCTATATCAAATTTTTTATCATTTTTATTTTTAAAAAACTCAAATTTTAAAAGTATGTAATTTTCTTATTTCAAATCAGAATAAGATAATTTTTATATTAAAATGCTCGTAACGATAAGACGAACAAAATAAGATTCATTAATGTAGCATAATTCCACTCCATTTTTTGAGATGTGATTGACTAAAACCACATTAGTCATAGTGAATGATCCTAAAATCTTTCAAGCTTTTTGAGTTATGAAAAAAAAAAAAAAAAAAAAGAAGGAAGAAAAAAACTGATCTTGTAAATGAGTTGTCCAGCTGGTACAACCATTGCGAAATTGGTCTCTACTGGAACTTTAAATTCTTCAAATCAAAAAGAAAAATAATAAGAAGAATTTTAAACGGATAATTACAATGATAAAAATACAAAAGAAAAAAAAAAAAAAAAAAACAAACAAAGGAGAAGCTAAAACAAAGAAAACGAGGAGCAGTTTGGAAACGGAACACCTGGGAAAGTAGTGATTTCTAGAGAGAGAGAGAGAGAGAGAGAGAGAGAGCGGCGGCGGCGGCGGCGGCGACGGCGACTAGACACTCGTCGGAGAAACGCGGTGGCTCCGGCGGCGTTTGCGGGAGAAGCGACGGAGGAGATCCGAGGGGTTTGCGGCAAAAAAACGACTCCATTGTGCCACTCGAAAGCTCGATCTGCAATTGCAATGGCTTCCCCTAAGCGACCAGATCTGTGGCGCTCGGAGCTCTGAAACGAAACCCTAGGCGACGGCCGAGAACGAGCTCTGGACGACGGCGACATGCAATGCAAGCAGGGACGGCGCGACGGAACCCTAAGTCCGGCGATGAAGTGAAGGCATTTTTTCATTTCGTGTCTGCTGATTATTGTTATTTGTGTCGTAGATTAATTATTTAGTGCATTTAATGTTTGGTGAAGAAGGGAATAGACATGCATTAAACATATTTCTGATTTATCATAAAAATTGGTATAAATAATTTCAGATTGTTCCCAGTGTGTGTGTGTGTCTTTGCATACACTCTAAATTGAGCCGTTGGGTCGATATGGTAATAGAATTTAAGTTGAGCTGAACTTTGATTGAGTGTTTTTTCTTTTTTTTTTTTTTTTTTGGTGGAAGATTGAATTTTGAAGGATTCTTGAGTTTTAGTAGAATTGAGATATTGTAAAATTAGGTATAGCCTTTCAATTACATTATACACAAGTTTGTTCTTATTGTATATATATGTTATTTAGAAATAATGTCTATATTGTTATACAAAAGCTTATTGTCATATATATATATATATATTCATCTTCTTAGTTTTTCTATTTGTTTTTTTTTCTTGCAGTTTTCTTGGCAGTCACGATATGTTCAATACATTCTTATACATAACTGGAAGTGGACATGCAATTAAGTTTACCGACTTTGAAGTGCAAAGGAATTGAGGCTTGGTATCAGGGTGCTTTGAATGATGCTTTCGCAATTGTTGGTTTTAGCATAAATTGAGATGTGTAGAACTTGTGCTTTGAGAAAGGAGAATGTCAACAAAGAATTAAAGCAATGTAGCCCATGTGCTCTCCGATGGTAGCTCTATCTAGAGTGAACAGAAGAGACTGGAAAGTATCGAAGTCTTATCAGATTAGGCGAGATGTTGTTGGACAGTGAAATTGAAGATTTGCTTGATGATGGTTTTGAGGGGTCACAGGTTGAGCAGTCTATATTCAGAGAGATTTTCTTTAGCAATGACATCGGTAGTACTCGGAAGAAGTGTCTTGTGACTGGAGTAATCAACTTCGAATGCGAGTCCAGCAAGAACACTGCTACATCGCTTTGCTCAAACAGTGAAAATTCAGTTCAAACAAGTCATTCTTCTTCCAGAAATACATGTTTGGAGGACTTTTCTAATGTAACTGAGGAGTTTAGACAGACCTCGGAACTTGAAAATTTCCCAAAAAAATTTCTTCTGAAAAGCAGAATGGTCAGATGATTAGTGAACTCCCGAATGCCGAGCCAGATTTGGGAAAGGGTTCATCAGCTTGTGGAGAAAAGAATGCTTCCAGCGGATCCAACCGTGCTACAGACCCCGTCTCTGAAGTGGTTACACTTCGGTTGGTTGAATGCTCCAGTCAGGGATTAACCTCTAGCTGCTATCTGTTGAAGCAACATGGAGGAGTGGTGAGAGGGTGCAGAGTAGTTGATCCTAATACTTCAAAGTGCAGAGGACAAAGCTTGGAAGGCAATGATCCAAAGGAAGCGGCTATTGGTAAAGCTATTGCTTCACCTGCTTCTCAGGAGAGCTTTGCATCAAGGCTTTTGGCTGCAAGTCCGAGCACCAATGTTCAAGAGAGATCTGAATCTCCTCTACATGCCGAGGAAAGGCCTCAAGAACACCAAAGCTTCGAATTAGATTTATCAGATGTTGCATTGAAGACAAACTTAAAGAAGGATCCTCGTCAGCTTCTCCAGTACCATATTGTCGACTTACTTAGAGCAGCGGGATGGCATATCGAGAGGCGTAAAAGGCCTAGTCGGCAATATATGGAGTCGGTATATAGAACACCAAAGGGAAGGTCAGTTCGTGAGTTTTCTAAAGCTTGGAGGGTATGTGGTGAACTTTTGTCTGCGGATAGAGGCAATTTAGTGGAGGAAGACGCTGGCAAGGAATGGGCTAACATTAGTCAGTTCTTATCGGATTTATCTGATACTTTGGTGATTCTTGAGAAGGAGGCATATCAGTCAGAATTGTCTTGGCGTTGGAGGCTGTTAGATCCCTTCGTTATTGTTGCTTTTGTTAACAGAAAGATTGGTGCATTGAGAAAGGGAGAGGTAGTTAAAGCAATTCAAACTATAGTTGCTGATAGGAACAAGAAATCTGACGTTCCTTTGCCCTTGACAAATACTGGCAGTATTGGTAACCAGATTGCAAAAGGAGATCCGCCAACTTCCCTTTGTGGGTCTGTTTTGGCTGATGAAAATGCATTGGTAGTTTCTGAGGAGAATGTTCAAAACTGTTGTCAGCAATATGGAAATGTAGAGTATGGCGGACTGAAGAACAACCAGGCAGTCAAGTTTTTGAAGGGTATGCCATTTAATACAGCTAAGGGAGAAGGAATGCTCATGGTGAATGCTTCCAACGAGATTGGAGAACTGCGAAGTGAAATCTCTGAGGGCAAAACAAGGAGTGTGAATATTACTTCCTTTGCAGCACAGGGAACTGGTAGTACTGTTGTGCAGTCAGCTCATTGCCAAATCTCTGAGAAGCAGAGTTCTGATTGTAATGTGGAAACAACTAAGGAAATTGATTCTTTTGACGGTAATGATGGATCGCTTGGACACCAAGTTACTGCTATTGGGCATTATCTGCTGAGATCAAGAGATGACTATCCGAGCAGCAAAGTTAATGAGTTGGTTTCTTTTCAAGAATTGGAGGTAGTCAGGAATCCCACACATGCTAACAAAGACAATAGGCTGCAATATGAAACTTCTGAATTGACCCTGGTGGATACATCTTCTCCAGGAGATGTTATCTTTAAAAGGAAGATGCACAGGAAGTCAAAGAGGATTTCCGAAATAGAACCAGGCTCATTAAACCAGAGTGGCAATCAAATTTCAACTTCTGTTAATGAGTCTGACTTGCTGTTTGTTAACGATAGCGACATCCGTTTAGAGTCAAATCAAGTTCATGGGGACCTCATAGCCAATGAAAGAATTAAAGGAATTTGTGAGAAGTCCTCATATCTCAAATCGTCGGAGAAGAAGGGCTCAAAGCTGAAAAGGAATTGTTCTGATCATGCTGATTCTAAAACTGTGAAGAAGAAATCAACTAGATGCCGTATTGAAGATGATGACTTGTTGGTTTCAGCTATTATAAAAACTAAAGATTTCAGCCCAAGTAATGCTAGATATACCTCCAGGAAGAAAGCCTGCAAATCAAGAGCTCGGAGGAAGCTTAAGAGCCAAAAGCATTCCTGCAGATTACTTCCAAGCTTGGTGAATGCGGGGAAGCACTTTAAAGATGGCAAGTGGTATTCAGTTGGGGTAAGAACAGTTTTGTCTTTGCTGATTGGAAGTGGGGTGATATCTCTTAATGATGTTATACAGTATCGAAACCCCAAGGGTGATGTCATTAAAGATGGCGTGATAACTAGGGATGGGATTTTGTGCAAGTGTTGCAGTAAGTTGCTCACAGTTTCTGCTTTCAAGATTCATGCTGGTTTCAAACTGAACCGGCCATGTTTGAATCTTTTCATGGGATCTGGGGAGCCCTTCACCTTATGCCTGCTTGAAGCCTGGTCAGCTGAATACAAGACCAGAAAAGGAGGTAACCCAACAGTGCAAATTGATGAGAATGATAAAAATGATGATTCATGTGGTCTCTGTGGTGATGGGGGTGAATTATTATGCTGTGACCACTGTCCCTCCACTTACCACCCGGCTTGTTTGTCTACGCAGGTTTGCCTTTTGCTTCTTGTATAAAATATCTTTGTTTGTTTCTGTTGTACTTTTCCTATTGATTTTGGTTTACGTCATTTTATAGGGCATAACCATTCAGTTATTCTTGTTCTTTAAATCTAAACATCTACACCTGTGTGCAAATAATAATGCTTCTTTTTCTTTTGGATGAAACCTTAACATCTGTACTTGCCTGGTGACCCTGAAAACTTGGAAAAAAAAAAAAAAAACATTTGGACAACCACTTACGCCTTATATTTTGTTTTGTTTATTTAGTTTTTAAAATCTAGAACTCTAATTTATGGAACTGCAAACGTCAAAAGTTGTGGAATACAGTGTCTGTGATTAGTAGATGATGAACTTTGAACTATACCATTTTTTAGGTGTTAGGATTGATACATGACATGTGCACCTCCTTTTGTCTGTAGAATTATTGCTTCTTGCTGTATTAGATCGTTAAAATTATCTGATCAGGAAAGAAAGAATTTAAGAATCTTTTAAGTTGCAATTTTTATGAGGTTTTCAATTGTAATCATTTTCTTTTATTTCTTTATTTCTTCGCATTATCCCTAAATCTTTTTGTTTTATAATCTAGGATCTCCCTGAAGGAAGCTGGTATTGCCCAAACTGCACCTGTTGGATTTGTGGCTCTTTGGTGATTGATAAAGAGGGTTCAAGTGCCTTAGATGGATTAAAATGTTCACAGTGCGAACATAAATGTAAGTCTCTTTGTAGCATTACTTTCGGTCTGGTGTAGAGCTAAAAAGTGCTTGATGCCTGATGGGCAAATTATAGTATATTTTGGACTTTCCCCTGATATTGGAAAAAATTGTATTTTAAATATAATGAAGAAGGTAAATTTTGCTTCATGAGGGTCTAATTTAACTTTTTTATAGATGGGAACTTTATATGGAAAATAAGGTTGGAGAGTAGGATTTTATAAATATCGATCTTGTGTTGAATATCTGTTTCGGATGTTAATTTGACATAATTGGTAACTTCTTGTAAAAACTATCCTACCTCGAGAAGCTAGAAGTTGATGATAGGGAAATATAGTGTGCAATAGACCATTAATTACATTTTTTATGTGCTTTATTTTGTAAATGGAAATTTGAGGCTTAGAAATTCTTTCGCACTTGAATCTTCATGCTTTAGGTTTCACGCATGCATTTATGTCTGAACTAAGACTGCCCAAGCTACTCATGCCATAAGGTGAAGGTTCATTTTAAGTGTTGCAACTGTCACTAAGCTCTTTTTTTTTTTTTTTAGATATTTCCTTTTCTCTTGGTATTCACACGTATTAGTTATCAATCGTCATGCAGTTCGGTATTACAGTTTTATTTTTTCAGTCATATTTCTCCGGTGCTTCTTTTCCCGTACAACTAGGTATCTAAGTTTGCCTTATAATGATACTGATTAACAGATCATGAGGCTTGCCTGAAAGAAAAGGGTAGATATCAAGGAGCAATGTCAGATTCCTTGTTTTGCGGGAGAAGCTGTCAGGAGGTACTTTAATATGCTGTGTATATATATATATATATATCTTTATACACATCTGTCTGTGTGTGTGTGGGTTTTTTTTTTTTTTTTTTTTTTTGTGGGGGGGGGGGGGGGGGCGCGCTAGGTGTTTACTGTGACTCCTGGTTCGGCCTTAAAAGTATTTATCCGTTATATTTTTAATGAAGAGTACTGCTGTCTCTGTTTTATGATTTAAAATTCTCTTTTATGTTTGTTGTTTATCTTTTTTTTTTTTCCCCCTGTTTAATGAGAATTAAGAGTTTGCTGCCCCACTCGTCTAGAATAGTGTATTCACTTTTTCGGGAACGGGAAGATGTTTGAGCTAGGTTTTTAGATTTTGGGATTTTTTTTTTCTTTCCCCGCTGGATATTTGCATTAAGATGGAATCTTACTAAAGACAACCCAGAGATCATAAGTTACTGACAATGTCTTTTTCTTTGTAAATATATCTTTTTCAAAATAAGAAACAAAACTTATTATTATTGTAGTCTCGCTGCAACTTCTTTACCATTAAACACTTTAATCACTACAAATGGAAACTGTATTACTCATTCTTTGGACTTTGTATTGTTTTCTGGTGTTTCCCTTTCAGTTAGTATTGCCGTGAAAAGTTTAAATTTCCAATGACTTTTTAGGCTTGTCGTTGTGAAAAAAGGAAGTTAAATGATTCTTAATGGTTTGTTTCTTAGTTTTGGTACTATGCTGTGTGTTTTTCTGTCTTTATGTTTTGTTTTGTTTTGTTTTTCACTTTCTTTTTGCTCTTTGGTTCTCGTCCTCTACACTTTGAGAATCAATTATTAATGAAAGGAGGTTTTCTTGTTTAAAAAAGTACTATGCTTTTTGTGTCTAGTGTTTACTAATCTTTTGCAGCTACATCTAGTAATATTTAAAAAAAAAAAAAAAAAAAAAAATCCTGTAAGTCTTATTATACCATAGGTTAAACTTGGCTATTGAAAAATTAGTTGCTTCAAATCAAATGCAGAGCATGCATCTAATCAGATCTCATGCCTTCTGATTTTCTTTCATTCAAGTTGTTTCAACTGCTATGATGTTATTGATGCTGACTTCTTTTTTGAAATTGGTGCATTGTTATTTACAGGTTTACTCTGGCCTTCAGTCTCGTGTTGGTGTCATTAATCATGTTGCTGATGATTTTTCTTGGGCACTGCTTAAATGCATTCACGACGACCAAAAGGTTCATTCTGCCCAACGGTTTGCCTTAAAAGCAGAATGCAACTCCAGATTAGCTGTTGCTCTTACAATTATGGAGGAATGCTTTCTGTCGATGGTAGATCCAAGAACAGGCATAGACATGATACCTCATGTCTTATACAATTGGGGGTTAGCTTATCTATTTGATAGATTACTTGTAGCATCTTCTATTAATTTTTTGGTTCTTAAATCTTTTAAATTTTATTCTTTATCCTTAACCCGTTCTTCACTGGCTCATCTTAGAATTTGAACAGTTATAATGCATATCCATAACCCTGTGTTGTCTTACATTCATTATCGACTCTCCTATGTCTTGTCACTTCTGGCCATTTGGCTTATTCCTTTTGATAATCCTCATTCGTTTTTTCACTCTCACTTGAGCTTACTATTTGCTTTAGTTTGGAGCCACGTATACAGATAACTTCCTTATAAAAGACTCTTAGTCACATGGTATTAAAAGAGGGGAAAAACTTATTGATTAGGGGGCAAAAAATTCCAAGAAAGAAAGAAAAAGAGGGAAGAAAAGGAAAGTAGGAAGAAAGATGTCTTCAGGTCCCACAGTAGAGACTGTTCCATATTTCAGAAATAAAAAAAGGAGTCCTATGCAGCGTGTAAACACCTGGATTAAAGGAAAAATCACCATACTTGGTGGGACCTCTCATTACTGTTGCTACCATGCAAAAAACCAGCATGTTGAATAATTTAGCACAATCCACACTTATGTGTTGATATGGCCAATTTTGTAAAAATATAAATTTTCCTAGTTAGTATTTCCTTTTTTCCTGTTTTGTTTGTAGAAAATATTTGTGCGACTGTGCAAGCGGGTGCAAGTGCAAATTGTTGTAGGTACTAGGTGACATGGTTGCTTGTTTAGACTTAAACAAATGTATGTTATTACTCTTTTGTTAAATCCTATAAACTCTTCCTTTTTATTTTGGCAAGTAATTGCTTTCCATGTTCATTGATAAATTGTGCCTTTTTCCAGAAACACTTCTTCGTAGAAGTGTTCTATTTTGTTGGCTTCTTAATCTTTTGGCTGCGCAAAGTCATCTCTCAGTATCCATTGCCTGTAACAATTGTATCGTTCTACAGATTTTCAGTTGCAATTAGAAGTGGAAATGCTGAATTTTGCTCCAAGTACATGACCGAGTTTTTGATGTGGCATTGTCTTAGACAAATAAATGCATTGCATCCATTCTACACTTGATTTTGGGGGTTCTACACTGCGAATTTTGTTTAAGAATCAAACTTCATGGTTCGAGTCTTATTAAAAAAAAAAAAAAAAGAACTTTCATGGGAGGACAAGTCTAATGGTTGCCAAATAGGTACCTTAATATGTTAATCTAAACAATTGCAAAGGTAGAAATTCCCTCAATAGTGTTGGTGATTGATCGTATTTACATTTGTGAGAGATAGGTTCCATTAAGTAACTCACTTGTTTTTGAACAAGAATAATTAAAAACTTGCCAATTTCGTGATTTCCTGCAGTAAATGTAAAACAATGATTTTGTCAACTGAACATGTTCTATGTTTTTCTTCCCACCAGGTCAGAATTTGCGCGTTTGAATTTTCAAGGGTTTTACACCGTGGTCTTGGAGAAAGATGATGTGTTGATATCTGTGGCATGCATCAGGTAGAGTGGCAATTATTACGAAATTTATGAGTAGCTGGCATCCTCATACTCTGCTTATTCCTCCTTTTTGTTGCTGGTTGCGGTATATAATTTGTATACGCTAGCTAGTCGGATATTAATAGAATACAGTGTCAATAGCAAGTTTTTTTCCCACAAGAAAAATCTTGTAGAAGTTATGGTTTCCCCCATAAATTTTGATGTGACTGGTGCTCATCCAGAATGAGAAGGTGCTGTTTCAGGGAATGCGAATACACTTGGGTGTGGTCCTCGTAGATTTGTATATACATGCACACCATGCTCGAACCCCTCGTATATTTCTTTCGTCAATTTTTTTCCCTTTCTGTTCTCTTCGACCAAGTAAACCCAATTTATGGAAAGAATTTCGGCTGCTTTAAGCCTATGTTTGGTAGAGTGGAAAAGAGGGTGGAAGGAAGGAAATTAGAGGAGGGGTTTTGGAGAGGAAAAGGTAATTTTTGGAAAAAGGGAATTTTTGATTGTTTGGTAGAGAGGAAATTGAGAAGGAAATAAATTACAAATCCATGGGGCCCACCAAATTTTAATTCCTCCAACTTTGGAAAGAAAAATAGATGGAAAACTTTGCCAAAGCAAATGATGTATAAAAAGACTATTATAACCTTGATCATTATTCATCCTCTCATTTTCATAAGGGTATAATTGTAAAAATAAATTAGATTAGACATTTTCTTTCCTATTTTCTCTCTCTTCTACCAACCAACATGAAGGAAAATATTCTTCCTTCGTTTACCTAGGTATTTTGCACTTCTTTCCATTCTATTTTCCATCCCTCCTACCAAACATAGCTTTAATAATTGTTTCTTTTCTAGTTGCTTACTGTTTACTGCTTGTTATTTCCACTGTAGTTTCCTTTTTTGCTGTACTCTTATTTGTGAGTAGTCTAAAGTCTCAGCTGATGCAGGGTGCATGGAACGGCAGTTGCAGAGATGCCTCTTATTGCAACATGCAGTAAATACCGTCGCCAAGGAATGTGTCGACGCCTTGTTACCGCGATTGAAGAGGTACAAATCTTTAATTAAAAATATGTTCAAACCTATTTTTCATAGTGCCTTTATCAGACATCAATGACTGTTGATTTCTCCATCACTGGTTAACTGTTAAATGATTTTAAAATTTCTTACTTGTACCCTTATACCATCCTACATTCTTTCAAGCAAATCATTTTAAACACATGTTCTCGTCTCGGTAATGTAGCACTTTACATCTTTGGCATCTGCATTAAAGCAAATATCATTTGGCTGTCATCAATTGCTTCGTAAAATAAGGCATTGAATTGAAAATGGAAAATTGAAAATTGAAGGCTTTTATGTTCTATATTATCTTCCTTTTCAATGTTTCTATTTGACATTCAATTTCCGACACATTTGCTTTTTGTTTATGTTTATGCTTCTCTTTATTTTGGCTGTAGATGCTCATATCATTTAAGGTAGAGAAAATCGTGGTAGCCGCCATTCCAGATTTGGTGAATACATGGACCGAGGGTTTTGGCTTTACACCTGTGGAAGACGGTGAAAAGCAGAGTCTAAATAAGATCAACTTGATGGTTTTTCCTGGAACAGTTTTGCTTAAAAAGCCCTTGTATGATGAACGAAAGATTCATGGACAATCCAGTAAGCATTTTGCCTTTCCTTTTCTAACTCCAACCGAGATACATTCTCAATTGATATTGAGAATTTGAATCTAATTCATAAATGATGCTGTACAGGCGATACATCTGAATTTAGAGCAGATGAATCAACCCAAGCGGATAATAGCTTCTGTACAGCGGGGCCGGTGGACAAGTTCATAATGCAATTCAATGAAAATGACATTGTAGAATGTAGTACTACAATTAGGGTTATTGATGGCGCTATAGCAGTAGATGGCATGTCGTCTGTAGGAATAGTAGAATCAACTGAAGTAGATTTTAATTCTAGAAAGATCGTCAAATCTGGGCCATGTCAGGACGCCGTGTTTTTCACCGATGCAGTAACCGAACATATGGATACCAAGAACTTACCGAGATCTGGAGTTTGTGCCAGAACCGATGCAGAACAGCAGTCTAATGTACATTGTCATCCTATCAGAGTTGGTGCCGAAACTGAAACTATGGTAGTGCATGGCAAAGATTTAGTGGGGCTAGGAGTCGCTGGTGGCAAAATGAAGAGTTCCAAGTCTGTAAACCCATCTGATGGAAGCTATTGCCAGTCTGATGTCGGTACCAAATTGGAGATCAGACTTGAGGATCGACATCATATGCAGGAATCTGAATTCGGTGCCGAAATGGAAGTAGTTAAGCCTGTACAGCATCAATCTAGTGGAAACCATTATGCCAACGAACAAGAAGTCGGACTTGACGGAAGCGCAGCAGAAAGGATCTCTTTGCAGGACCAATTTTCAAAGCTGTCCTGTGAAGACTCGACTCCGAAATTAGGGAACAGCCAACCTGAAAGAGTTGGTGGTGTCGAATCCTTGGGTTTGTATAATGAAACACAGGCTGCCTTGGAGGAACAGCTGAAGAACGCCTGTGAGGTTAATGTAAGGTAGAAATGGGGAAAAAAAAAAAAAAAATTATTGAAGAAAAGAAAATGTCCATTGCTCAAATCAAAGAAATGTCAGAGAGCCTAAAAAAAAAAAAAAAATGCTAACTGCAACAGCAAGTATTATAATTGGACCGCTCATTTATGTGAGTCCCTTTGTGGGTTTTCATGAATCAACAGTTTAGATCGTGCACTTGCGTTATTTGTGAGAAGTTTTAGCTTTAAAATGAAGAACCAAAAAAAAAAAAAAAAAAGTAAATTATGGAACGAATGGAAGAAAAGGAACGTTAAGGGGGTTGAGAAAAGGGTCTCCCCCGCTACAGGAGGTACCAGATAAGCTACTGAAAGACTTATGAATTGGAATTGGATCGATTAATATATACGAGATTAATCTCTTTCTTTGATCCGATTCTAATTCATGTGTTTTTCTTCTTCAATTTTTTGCTAATATTACGATAGTAGGATAAACTGCTCTTTTGATACACAAAATTTAATTTTTGTACATCTTTAATCCATTATTTTTATTTTTGAACTTAAAAGTGAGGTGATTTAAACTCTACATCTTTAAGTGGAGTAAGGTGTGAAATTATCGTTAGATTAGGTATGCAACTATCCCTTTTTTTTTTTTTTTTTCCGTTGCTTGAATGAAAATATTTGGATAAAATCCGCCAGTAATTTGGATAGAAAGTGATGCTCACTAACGGATTATATTTTAAAATTAACGGAATGACTACTATAGTAATATTTTTAATAATTTAGAATTACTCCAGAAAGAACATAAATCAGAGTTGTATAAATTTAAAAATTTAAAGACCAATCAAACAATTTTATTTCTTTCTTTGAGATTATTTTTGTTTTTCAACAATTAAGTAGTTAGTTCTCTTTATTTCTTCCTTTTTATTTCGAATTAATTATTAGTTTTTTTTTTAATCTTTGTGTATTTTGTTGTTATAGAAGAAGATGGTCCGCTAATCGTTAATGCTGAAAAACGCAAAACACTGCTCGAGCTTACTGAGGTGTATATATATAACATTTTATTTATTTATTTTTATATTTTTTAGTAATCTATGTTCATGTTTTTTTTTTTTTTTTGCTGGTTGTAAAATTATTATCATCCTTCTTAGTTACTATTTTGTTCGTTAATTAGGGATTTTATGTTGGTAAGTGGAAACCACATGAGTATGAGCCTTTGGGTGAAGGAATTGTACCCTCGGATGCAAACGATCCCGAGTCGATTAAGGCTGCCATTTTTACAATTTCCGTCTTAAACACAAGGGAAGGTATGTAGAAATATTCTTGCTGTTTTGTCAACCCCTCTTTTTAATTTCAATTATTACATATCGAGGAGAAGAAATCGATGAATATATGGTTTCTGATCATCATCAGCAGTATAACTTTTTTTTTTCTTTTCCTTTCTCTTTGTTAGACATGTAGAAGAAGAAATTAGCGATTTCATTTATTATTTGTGTTAAAACACATAGTTAGGGATTGAATATTCGTTTTTTTTTTTTTTTTGGTAAGTGAGATTTGATAATAATGCAGGGAACGAATATGAAGTTTAATCATATTTAATATAATTTTTATCATATTATATATATATATATATATATATATAATAGGAAAATAATAGACATGTAGAAGAACATTTTTATTTAATATAATTTTAATCATATTATATATATATATATATAAAATAGGAAAATAATTTTTTTTTTTTAATAAAGTTACACCTTAAATTTGCACCCCAATATTTCAATTCATAATTTTAGAAGAAATTTCCTAGACTTTCGTAAGTGTCCTAGGTGAAGTTTGTGCAACTTATGAGGGTGAATTGCCTGTGGACTGAAGGCACAACGTACTACTTGACAATCAAAGCCTTGGGACGACGAGTTCGACGAGGCAAAGGTTTACTTCGAACACGACGTGAAAATCCTGCATTTCATTAGGAGTGCCCGTCACCACCCTGTTGTCAATCCTAAATTCCTGGAATTTGATGCACCTGATGCATCAGCTGAGGACTAATATGTCTGTTTAAATATCCGTAGGACTAGCCTTTTAAGGCCAAAAAATGTCTTTGGTTTTCCGTTTATACGTATCATGTTATGACTACTTATGCTTTGCTCACCGGCTAGGGTTTATGGTTTTCCTTTTTTTTTTTTTTTTCCCCCCCTTATGTTACTATAATGCTTTGTTGAGGCCCATAACTAATTTCTTCGAAAGGACGATTTGAAATCTTTTTTTTTTTTTTTTTTTTTTTGAGGTTAGATTTGAAGATATATTAATTCTGAGTATTGATTGTAGGGTTGATCGCTCGGACTTTTCAATTCATATTCATATATAAATATAGATTTCGAACTTATGTATGGGATAATCCCGAAACTTTTTTTTTTTTTTTTTTAAAGCAAAATAGAAAAGAATTGGAGACGAAACTTGGACAAATCTTACTAAATTCTACAGGAGGAACAAAAAAACAAAAATAAATGATAGGATTCTATTTTTTAACCATTAAATATGCATTAAATTCTGTCAATTTTATTTAATATAATTTTAATTATATTATATATATATATATAATAGGAAAATAATTTTTTTTATAAAGTTACACATCAAATTTGCACCCCAATATTTTAATTCATAATTTTAGAAGAAATTTCCTAGACTTTCGTAAGTGTCCTAGGTGAAAACATTTTACATCATAGCTCATAAAACAATGGGACAATTATTTAATTGAAAACAAGAGAGGAAAAAAAAAACGTAGAAAAGAATGGAAATGCAACTATCAATTTCTTCGAGTAGAATATAATCTTTCATCAATAAAAAAAAAAAAAAATTAGAATGATAATTTTTTTTTTTTTTATTAAGAATGAGGAATTATTAGAAGGGATCTAGACTAAATGATCCTTTTCTTTAAGCATCCGTTTGGTGTTACAGTTAGAGTTGAAAATTTTAAATTGGAGTTGGTTGACTTTTTAAAAATTAGTTATAATTTTTGTTGACTTTTCAAAAAAAATCAAATCTGAGATGAAAAATATAAGTTTGAGTTGGTTTACCAAACGTAACCTAAGAATTTTTTTTTTTTTTTTAATCAATGACCAAGGTTTTGAAAAATCAATTGAAAGACTTTTTTCCCCCCCTTAAGATGATTAATCAATGTTGTTAAATAGTGTCAATTATTGATTGACCAAATATAAACTACTAATTTTTGAAATCAATACTTCATTGTTCATAGTCTAACTGTTGATTGATCCTAACATATATTATCAATTTTTCGATCAATCAATGAGTGGATAATAAAAATCACTGGTTTACAATAAAGAATACCATGAGCTCAACTCTACTCTGATGATGCAACAGATCATGCGATATCAGAACCTCACTTTTTTGTGGCATCTACACCGTCAACAAGTGATTGCACGAGCAAAACGGTGAGGTGCGATGAGATTGTGTCAGAAAACTTCAGAGTCGACGACAAGAGGTGCCGGTCCTCTCTCTCCTCTCCAGTTCCGACGGCCTCCAACAACGAGAGTATGCCATGGTCGTGATTGTGGCGTTTGGTTCCATAGCTAAAACAACTCCTCCAAACTGATTGATGGGAAAAAATCAAAACGGTCATCTGCTAAAAATATAAAGTTCCGATCATAAATGTAATTGAACGGTCAAATCTGACCACGAAACCTAATTTTCACTACTTTGAACGGAGTATTCCCTATACGAAATGGTTGGCTACAGTGTCTTGACTTTTGTCCATAATTATTGAGAATGGAGAGTCATGAAGGGACCCATATTCTAGTGATGAGATGATATAGACCATAGACGTAACATGTATCTAATAAGCCTCTTTTCTAAAGTTCTACCCAAAAAAAAAAAAAAAAAACCCCTCTTTTCTAATGTCTAGAAACAAAATAACAATAAGAAGTCCCTTTTTTTCTTTTTTCTTTTTTCCTTCAAATGGGAGATTTAAGTCTACGCTTTGTTATATGGGGTATATAGAAAAATGGTAATTTTTTAATAAATATTTGTATTTTTTAATAAAATGTATTGAAGTTTATTAATATAAGAATTCATGAAATAATAATTAGGACATGTTTGGCATTATTTTCTAGAAGCTGATTTTAGCTTTTTTGAGTTCAAAATTTACATCTAATAATGTGTTTGATGTTAAGGTTTGAATTGGAAAATTTTGGTTTGAATTGATTATGCATTTATCGAGATGTTTGAATTGTTGTAGTTAAAAAGTGTAACAACTTGAAATGTGTTCGGAAAAAATATCAATATGGAGTTTGTTTCGTCTGTCTCGAAATTTTATGTAATTTATTTTTAAAAAATCATCTTATTTGGACTTGTATATGTAAAGTTATGTATTCTTAAAGTTTGAGTTATAAAACTGTGTGAAGAGTGAAGCTGATTGAAAAAAGACAAAAATTAGATTGTAATTTTGAGATTTAGATTGTGAATCCAAACACATGCTAAAAGTGTGTGGATATCTTTTCATAAAAAGTTCTAGCTTAAATTAGCCTATATTTGATTGGTCCACTCTAATCAAACTTTAAAAAAATAATAATTTTTTTTTTTATTTTTTCTTTAAAAAATAAACCAATTTTATTATTCACCTATTCAAATCTATACAATATATCTTCTATAGACCCTCACTTTCAAACGCTAAATGTTTGCCAATAGATCAGCTAACTAGGATTTTTTAATAACACAAAATGTCTACCTTTTAGGTTTGTTTGGCACATCAGTTTAACTTAAACTAAACTGTATTTTTTAATCTCAGTTTTTATCTTTTTTCTGAAAAGTCAACAAAAATTATAACTAGTTTTTAAAAAATCAACCAACTCAAACTTAAAAATTTCAACTCAAACCGTTTCACCAAACGGACCGAAAGTAATCCAACGGTTTAGAGTGATTAGAAACATTTGAGGGCATTGAAGGATAAGGAAAAATGTTTACCGGTTAGCAACCGGCTGATAGGACGCTATGCCTTTTTTCATTTTTTCATTTTAGTTTAGTTTAGTGTTTTTTTAGTTTTTTTTTTTTTTTTTTAATTTTTGTTTCTGTTTTTGTTTTTGTGGAAAATTTTATTATACTCAACCTATTTACTTATCACCTCATGTAGTTTATGATCAATTTTTTAGTCAACTTTCCTCATACAGATTAAGCCTCCTGTATTTTTTCAGTCTTAGTGTAGTAAATGATCTTTAAAAAAAAAATTAAGTGCATGAGGATTCGAATTCTATATCTTGTGATGCAGTTATATATGAAATTATCATTAGGTTATACTATAATGATAATATACCAAAATTTAGATGTTATATTTTGTGAAAATAAAATTTTGAAATCAGATTACGGCATAATCTTTAAAAAAAATAATAGATATTAATGCATGATTATTTTAAAAAATAAAATTGTTGCTACTATTGAGATATTGAAATTTCTTACTTTTATACATTTCGTCCCCTATGAAGGAGGGGAAAATCTCACAACAACTTGTAGGACAAAATAGTTAATTACAAGATAATTTGCTATCATTTTATAAGAAAAGCTTACAGAGATGATTAAGTAAAGTTTTATGGGGTGCTTTTCGTAATTTAGGGATAGGGAAATGTAGAGGATACAATTTATATTCAATTTGTATTGAGGATTAGTGACCGATTTGACATAGATTGTTAGCATGGTTTGTTACATTGAATTGATCTAGCGTGTTTACACATAAATGAGAAGATAAAGTTCAAAAAATAAATAAGTGATTTTTTTTTTTTTTTTTACGTAGAAGTTCACTCTTCGTATAAGAGCTAATCCTTTATAGGGTCATCAATGATTCCACTAAAGTTGATAAATTGTTACAAGAGGTGCTGTGAGAGCAAGAAAAGAGATGTAAAATTTGGAATATAGAGATAAATTGCTTACTCACCAAGCTTCCACAAAGTAAGTGACCGTTTTGGTTGCTTTTGACTTGATTACATGATATTTTTGCATGTTTTGTGGATGATTAATTCTGAAAACTATCATTATCTGAATTATGCTCCATTTTCATAATGGTCCTCTTGACTTGACTCATGGAGTTGATTGACCTCACGAGTCAATTTACTTTGTGTTGATATGGTTTTTCTTTCACTTATAATTTTCATAAAATTTTTCAATGTTTATGTTGTAATTAATCTTTCAAAAATCATCACATTTTTGTTGTGTTAGAAAATAATTTTCTAATTACTCAATTTGTCAACTTTTTATTCAATGCCTCATTTGAATCACAAGATATTAGTGACAAAATTATATATCTCCCAATAGATAAATTAGTATATTTAAATTTTTAAACCTATAAAATCGCTTGGCAAAGTCAGTTTTCCTTTGGATTCATGTTTTGTAATAACAACCAACATATTTAAACTTTAATTCATTAACCATCCTTTCTTTTTTTAGCTCTTCATCAACTATACCATAATTTAATTTTAGAATAATGCAAACCCATAAAACACCGTTTAAAGTACATGAGTTTCAAACCAATAAACAAATTATTTTTTCCTTAAGTTCATTTATCTAAGTACCTAATTATATTCACTAAATGACAAATTTCTTTACACTCTAATCATTTTAGAACGACATATAAGAACATCTCTAATGCAATAATAAATTAGTGTGTCAATGATAAATTTTGGAATTTGGATAAAAAAAAGTGCTATATTTTATACTGGCAAATTTGTCACAAGATGTAACCGGTGTCAAATTTCACTTTTGATTGTTATTGGTTGTTTTTCATGTAATTATTACGACATTTGTATTTTTTATTTATTTAAATATTAAAAGTTCACTTTAACAATTTCCAAAACATAATTATGATGACAAAAAATAAAAATAGTATTAGAAATAGCATAGTGCATTAGAGTATAAAGTAAGATAGTGTTATTTTTATACTATTTTATAACAAATATAACATTGACATATACAAATGCATTGGAGATGGTGTTAATTCAAATCTCTTGAATTAAACGAGACTTTGTTCCCATATCTCAGCAAAAAAATACAACAAAACTGAATACTCTCTCCTTAACAAAATTTATAGTTGTTATGTTATGACTCCTTTCCTAATTTTTCCTCTCTCTCTCTTTGCAAAATTCATTACCTATATTTGTTATGTTATGACTCCTCTCCCACTTTTATTCTCTCCCTCCCTTTGCAGTATTTATTATCTAGAGTTATTATGTTATGACTCATCTCCTAATTTTTATTCTTTTCAAATCATTATTTAATTATTCAACATACTAATTTACCTTTTTATCCAAAAGTTTCAGCCTTTTTCTTCCCTATCCAACAACTTTCATGTATGAATTTACCTATATGCCCTTTAATTCATCATTTTGTTCTCAAATTTCTCTCTAATTCGGTGACCACAACCTGCAATGCCCGGTCACCTTTTCTCTATTGCCAGCCCTCTTATACGGCCACCTCATGACTGGGACGGACCCTCCAATTTACTGTGCTGGTCTATAAAACACGCCATATAGAATTGTCAAAAATGCTTTTCGTCCAAAACGCACGTACATTTTGTCCTCCTTTTTTTGTTGGCTTTGGTTGACTGACACAAGACAGGAGAATGAGAGAGAGAGAGAGAGAGAGAGAGAGAGAGGGAGGGGGGGGCGCGGATGCGTGGGACTTGGGAAATAAAAATGGGGGAGTGTGGGGTCCACAAGTGAGAGAGAGAGAGACCAATTTTTGGTTTTTTTCGAGGATGGGTGAGAGAGAAAGATTTTTTTTTTTTTTCGATTTTCTTTTGGCTTCAGTTTTACAGTGAGAGAGAGAGAGAGAGAGAGAGAGAGAGAGAGCCAGAGAGGATATATATATATATATATATATTTTTTTTTTTTTTTTTTTGCTTCAGTTTTGGAGGGAGGATGAGAGAGAGACGGTGCGTTGACAAAGAAAGAAGTGAGGAGGGGGAACAAGTAAGTGGGCTCATGAAATGAGAGAGAGAAAGAGAGTGGGATAGAAAAAAATATTTAATATAAATCCTATTTATTGAAAAGATCTTATAATTATTTAAATAATATATATTATGTAGAATTTATAAATCAATTAATTAAAAAATAAGAAAAAATTATACATATAAAATTTAATTATATCTATGTATTTATTTTTTTTAATTTAGGTTTTGTTTGATATTTAAGTTTAATTTTAATTAAACTGTATTTTTTCATTTTAATTTTTATCTTTTACTGAAAAGTCAGTAAAAATTTATAACTAATTTTTAAAAAATCAACCAACTCTAATTTAAAATTTTCATCTCCAACCGGCAAACCAAACGCAAGCTTAAATATAATTTCGATATTTTAGATTTTTTTAAAGATTTATTCTTAATATAAATATATATTTTATATTATTTAAATAAAAGATTTATTTCATATATCAAGAAAAGATTTATTTCATATTTTGTAAAATTTTCAATTTTTTTGTAATTTCTTTTACACATTTTGTTATTAATAAATCACATTAATTTAAGAAAATAATTTTCATTAAAATATTAAACATTGTCTTCTAAACAAATTTTTTTTTATTTTTTCATTTTAGTTCTTTTTATGTAATGATCTATTTTAAATATTTGAGTATTTTTATCTTTTTTTTTACACCTTTTTATCTACTTTTACACATTTTTTTCTTTTTTTCTTATTTTTTTTTTTTATCTAAACACGTATTTTCAAAATTCTATCCAACTTCAATCAAAATGTCTTTAATGTTAAAGAAAAAGAGTATATCACGTGGAGCTGCTGACCACACAGCAAAACATTCACAATAACCCAAGATGGAGGGAAATGAAGTCCTCGACCAAAAAACCAATTTTACAAATTGGCGAATGTTAATAATTTAGGACTAAACATACAAATTTGTTATATTCAAATACTTTTATGATCAATTTTAATAAACTCTAACTATCTAAAACAATACGATTAGAAAATATATATAGGTTTATATCATGGTCTTTCTGGGAGACCATATTTCCAATATTACATCTAAAAGTAAGAAACATGCTATGATATTTATTAAATATAGCACTGATATTAAAATAGTATAATATCAATTCATTGATATCAAAAGGGTATGATATTAGTAAATAGTGTTGCGTAAAATCTCGCAAGTGTATTAGTCACGTAAGTAATATAAGATGAGTAAGGTTGTTGATCTTACGAGAATTGCATTTAATTATAAGTTAATTATCAAAATTCATTAACGCTATCATTATTTGAACAACCAATTGAAAAATAATAAAAGTACAAATTAAAATAAATAAACTAAACTTAAATGACCAAACAACAATATCCCCACTTTTCCAAAAGCTATGTGCAATATCGACCCAAGTTCATATCATTGGATCAATGAGAATCACCAAAGAAAGCACAAAACACCTCAAGTTATTCACAAAATTTTTTTAAAAAAAATTTCAAAATATTTTGATATATTTTTTATTTTTTATTTGTATATGTAAAGGAAATAAAAATAAAAAAAAACAAAAACCAAAATCCCCCCCCCCCCCCCCCCCAAAACTTAAAATGCACATTGTCCTCAATGTGTAAGCCCTAAAAAATTAAAGATATGGAT
The DNA here is from genome assembly GCA_009761775.1 of Ficus carica. NCBI lineage: Eukaryota > Viridiplantae > Streptophyta > Magnoliopsida > Rosales > Moraceae > Ficus > Ficus carica. Next base: position 5,773,328 of record CM019747.1, on the reverse strand, counting down.
TTAAGAAACTCCCCTTGTTGGTGTTTGGACTTAATAGCTCGCTCCTTTGAGTTATTGCCAACTCCCATCGGCTCCGCCGCTTGTACCTAGGGAAGAAAAACAAAGAAGAAAGTAAACAGATTCTAACACTTAGAATTATTGAAAATCAAACAAAGTAAGCAAAAAGTTTAGAAATTTGGGTTGCCTCCCAAGAAGCACTTGATTTGTAGTCATCGACTTGACTATTGGAGAAGCACTCATCAAAGAGCGGCTTCTGCCCATAGTAGGTGTCAACAACACCAAATACAGGTCTTGGTTGTGATTGCCCTCAAGCCTGACAAGATGTGGAATGAATTGGCACGTTACTCTAACAAGACTTGGCTTCGATGGATGTGCTTGGTGGGCGTGAATGAAAGGTGCTAGAGATGGTGGAGGAGGTGTTGGCCACATCGGATCTTCATAGATGTGATCGTGCTTGATCAGTGGTGGCATAACAATGGAGATCTCAAGAGGTCGAGATTCAAAGACTCCTTCTTGCTATTCTTCATCAATATAGCAATCTTGTGCCTCTTCCTCTCTCGAAGAGTCATTTTCAAACAACTCTCATTCCTCCTTATGTGGTATCGGCTCATAATGGTGGAATTCATTACATGTTTCCAATTCTTTATAGAAGTTCAACGTTAATGCCTTCCTTTTCATGGCTTCAATTGAGTTATTTGGAGGTGCATTTATCCTTGACAACTCCACTTGAATTTGAGCCAATTCGGCTTGTAGTTGACGAAGTACCTCCATCCTCTCCAACTTCTCTATACAGAGCTTTGTCTCTTCTGAAAATTGGGCAATAAGGGCTTGAAGATTGGGAGAAGACTCCGTATATTGAGGTCGAGTGTCATACCGTGGCTCCATAATGGTTGAATTGTTCTCCCAATCTTGATTATTAATTGAACAATCACAATTTCAATTATCAAACGCGCTATGTCTTCCAACAACCATTAGGCTTTGTCAACGGATCGTTAGTAGAAAGATATGATACCATCTCTTCTTTCAACCCAATGCCTAGTTATAGCACACAAGCCACTAAGGAAGATTTGAATTTGACACTCTTTAAAAAAACCATGATTTAGAAATCTACTTAGCAAAAATTTAAATCTCCACCAAGCAAGAAAAAGTAGTTTCAATTCTTGTTGAGCAAAATACAAGAGGACTTGTCGATGTGACATCTTCCAAATACCTCATACAAGTTAACAAAAAAATTTACACAAAAGTAAAAACAAAGAAAGAAACTAAAAACAAGAAAAGAAAAAAAAAATGTTGAAATTAATCTTAAAGCTGATTGGTATCAATATTAACCAAAATTAAGCAAAATAATCCACAGCAACGGCGCCAAAAACTTGTTGTGTAAAATCTCGCAAGTGCATGAGTCGCACAAGTAATATAAGATGAGTAAAGTTGTCGATCTCATGAGGATTATGTTTAATTTTAAGTTAATTACTAAAATTCGTTAACTCTACGATTATTTAAACAACCGATTGAAAAATGACAAAAATGCAAATTAAAATAAATAAACTAAACTAAAATAACCAAACAAAACCGAAGGAATAAAAAGACATAAGTAAGGTTCTAGGGATTTTATTTCACTTTACTATTCCTATGCTTATTCGATTTAGCAATTGTTAATAAACTTCATCCAATTCATTAATCAATGGCTTTAACATAACCTCATTACCTCTTTTGAGTGTCAAATGAGATAATATGTATGAACACCTAAAATTGATATTCCTATGAACTAAAATGCACAAATATTCATTAAGATCAAGCCACAAATGTGATTACCCAAGTACCACGGGTCTCGTGAACTTAACACTACTTAGGTTGTGTATCTCAAATCTGACATACGAAATTCTCTTTCCCAAGTGCCAAATTCCACATATCAAAATCAACTAATTTATTTAGAACAATAAACTAGAGGTAATAAGCATAGAGAACACAATTGAATTGAAATGAAATTAGATTAACAATAAACTAAATCATCAAAACATAGTTTAAGTAGAGATATATCAAACCCTACAACCAACAAACTACACAACATCAATAAATGAAAATAAACACAAATCAAGCAAATCAAGGGTTCAAACATAGAAGGAAAAACTTCATAGATGTTCCTATAATCCTTCAAATTTTTCCCTAATTTCTCACTCCTCCTCTTTTCTCTTCAAATGTCATTTCTCTTGAAATTATTGAAAATAAGGTCTAAAACTAAAAATAAAAACTCAATCATAAACTTAAAATCCTACATTACTATATTTTAGCTTTTTTCTATTTTTCTAATTTTTTTCTTTTTATTCTCTCTCCTCTTTCTTTCTTCTGGGTTTGGCTCCCTATTCACTCTTGGCCTCGAAAAACCAAGCACCTCCTCAAAAACCCCCTCTTTTCTTTTTTCTCTCTCTGTTTTTTTTTTTAATCATTTCAACCGCGAAGAGAGGCGTGGGGCAGCTGAGGTGTAATTTTGGTGCACCTGGACAAGTGGCGAGGCTTGGTTGGGGGCCTGGAAAGCTGCCTAGTGAACCGGGCGAAGAAGACGAGCGCACTTGAGAATTAGTGAGAACGGGCGCTTGGGAACCGGCACACCTGCGATGCCGTTGACGCGGCTCTGCTGGAATGCGCCGCTGTCGGCGCTTGTAAGGCATGCGCGTGCTGGGCCATTCAATGGAGCATCTGACGATCAAAAACGCTTGTGGCTGCACATTTAGAGTTCTGCGAGTGGGCTTTGAATGTTCCCGGATTAATTTCAAATTATTTCCATTTTTGAGATTTTATTTAGTCATTTTCCCATCAATTTTACCTAAAATTAATTATTTAGAGGGTCAATTAATTATAATATATTGAAGTTATTAAACTAATTAAACAAAATTAAATCAAATTACACAAAATCAAAATAAAACTAATCTAAATTAAAATTATGTAAAATTAAACTAAAATAACCTAAAATTTATTAAATTGCTAAAAAATATAATCAATTTACAGGCACAAAAATCGTAAGATAACTCTATTTTATAAAGTTATCAAATAACTATCTCATATAACTTTTGTACTATTATAACTCAATGTTAACATCGGAATGATATAAATTGCGAAATTTAGTTATTCCAAACCATTATTACATCGTTTTAATGTCATTTTAATTTGAATATATGTGATTTTATGCTTCTTAATTTAATATGTTATATTGTAAAAATGTCCTTTCCAAAGGATTGTAAACAAGCTCATATATATGAGCACATTATTTTCCTAATTGAATATCTTGTACAAAGATGAACTTACGATGGTCGGACTAGCAGTCAAGTACTAGTAATCTTGGTAAGTAGTGGTGAAGTCAGATAAATTTTTTGATAGAGGCGCTATGAAAAAAAAAAAAAAAAAGTTTATATTGAATAGAGACATAATTGTATGTTTAAATTATTCGATTGGGGAAAAATTTTGAAATTTTCTTATAAAATTGGGACATAATAATATTTTTAAATTTTTTATTAGTGAAAAAATGCTCCGATGATGGCCACATCATTGCCCAAATTTCAACTCCACAGGTAGAATCAACTTCTCTGAGTATGATAAGGAAGTGATGAGTTTTTAATTCAGCCTCTTTCAATCGTCAACCCAGATTCTATTCAGAACATCACCAATTCAATACTATTACGGTCAAAGCTAGAGCGGAGGTCTTACGAGAATATCACAAAATTCAAATCTGGATGGACAAATAAAGAGATTAAGGAAGACATCACTCTCCTTTTCCAATCCATCTATCATGTGAGTGTATACATTTTAATTTTTAATTGGGAATGCAAATAAAATTTTTTCTTCTAAAACGTGAATAGAAGTAGTAGAGTAAATTTTTAAAGGACAATATTCCAATTTAAAAAAATTGAGTGGGGGTGCACCCACCCACTGAAAGAGTGGCGAATGTTGGCATGTGGTACATGACATTGACAAGACTTCAAATGGTTGGTTGGTAGAAGACAAATTTCAAACGTCCAAACAACAGCAGTAATTTGTCTTTCAAAGAAGAGCCAACTTTGATATATATATATATATATATCTATATATATACTGGTTATATGTTTATACGCGTAGATTTAATTTATTACATATATATATATATATATATATATTACTTTTTAAAGAATATAGAGATCAAAATTTAAAGGAAATGAGCAAATCAAAAGTAATTATATCTGATATTATATACATAAAGTAAATAGACCATATAAAAGATTAAAAAAAAAAAAAAAAAAAACTATTGGATAGGAAAAATAAATATGAAACTAAAAAAAATGTTCTATATAACAAGGAAAAAGATGTTCAAACAGGAAGACAATTGAAAAAAATGGTGAGCACAAATCAAGTTTGGGATGCATATGAGAAGGAAAGAAATTTTATGTAAGAGCACATTTGAAAAAAAGAATATTAATAAGCACATTTGAAAAAATAATATTATATACATGAGTTAGGAAGGAAAAAAAATGTCAATAAATGATAAACTAATCAAGGGTATGCATGAGAAGAAAAAAAGGATATTAGATAAAATGTATTTGAGATTAATTCGTTAAAAGAAAAAGGCAAATACTTTTGCCCTAACAAAAAAAAAAAAAAAGCTATTTTGACATAATATTTTTTTTAGCCTATCACAATAAAAACTAAAAGTAAATACTTACTTAAAAATATATTTTTCTAGGGACAAATTAGATAAGAAAGTAAATCTATTGAAAAAATGATATTTATGAAAATTAAAAAAGGCAAGAGTTAGAAATATAAAATAAAATAAAATAAAACTTAGCAAAAGTTGAAGGGAAAAAAAAAAAACAATAAGTCCAATAGAACAAATCATTAACCAATAATAATAAATAAATAAAAGACATCGTCACAAAAAAACAAAATAACTTAACTAAATTTTTAATAGTGTTTTTATGAAACTCTCTCTTGTAAGATAGTTATAGATATAAAATTAAAAATAAAAATAAAATAGCAGTTTCGTGGGAGTTTGCTGGAAGTTAGAATTTTGAGCGGATTTCATCTCCAAATTGTGTTTTAGCTTCTTAACTTCAAACTCTCAAATTTATAACTTACTTTTTCTCTCTTTCATTTTTAAAAAATTTAAATTTTAAAAGTCCATAACTTTCTTATTTCAAATCAAAATAAGATAATTCTTTGTGTCAAAATGTTCATAAAGACGAGATGAACAAAATAAGATCTATTTTACATATTTTCTCCGAACACATTTTAAATTTTTGAGCTTATATCAAATTTATTTGCAATTCATATTTAAGTCAAACATATAAATTTCAAATCAACCTCTCCGTTTGACGTTTTAACTCAACTTCAACTAAATTACACTTTTTCATATTAGTTTTTTTCTTTTTCTGAAAAACCAACAAAAATATAATTAGTTTTTAAATAATCAACCAACTTCAACTTAATAATTTTTATCTTCAACCAACTAACCAAATGCAAGCTTAATATTTGATCTGGTTAAAATAACATCAAAATAATAATACATAAAACCAATGGACTTTAATAAAGAAACGATGGTTATGAACAAAACCATACCATTATTCATACATTCTAATTCGCATCTTTTATGCCTACTTGATTGAAAGAAAATTGCTTCCCTACATGCCTAATTGTCTTTTTTTGACTCACCGAAAGTCGTCTATCTTTGCTTGGAAACTCGAGGTATATTAGTTGCAGAAGATGTCTAATTAAAATCTTTTTAACGTGCAGTGATATTGTTGACTTGAATTGGTCTTATGCTTGTTCTAAGGTGATGTGCTCTAAGGAAAACCACCAATTGTAATCATTGTAAAGGAGATTTGGGTAATCACGACCGTGCCCTTTTTTCTCAAAATCATTAGGAAAATTATAATAAATAACAGTTTAAAAATAATTAAAATAAATAACAGATTCATGAAATATTTATAATAAATAATAAATTTATCACATAATTAAAAATTTACTAAAGATAAATGATATATTTACATGATGTGAATAAATTATTTATCTAATACGTAAACGTATAATTTATCTGATAAATCTTACGCAAATGAATTATTTATATAATAAATCAACTATTTATTATAAATATTTAAAAAATCTATTATTTAATTTAATTATTTTTTTCAAAAATTGCTATTTATTTATTTTTCTCAGATCATTATCATCCAGAAAATTTTTTTTAGGATGCCACGAAAATACTTGTTTTAAATTTTTGTTAGGAAATTTGAAATTTAAAATTCATATTATCTAAATAGATTTGGTTAATCCGAAAAAAATCTAAATCATATATAAATTGTGAAATGAATCTTAAGACTTATAACAATGGTGGCTAAGCCAAAAAAAAAAAAAAAAAACGATAAAGAGAGAGAATTACGTCACATAAATTTTTTTTTTTGGTGAATAGGCCAAAAAATAAAAAAGAAAGAAGAGAATTAGAAGATTTGTGATTTTATTGTCATTTTAAATGTCCAGATAGGGAAGAAAAAAGTATTTAACCTATAAAAAAGTTGGAGAGTGAAGAAATTATTAATGATTGAAAGGATTAAGGTTGAAGAAATACTAGCAATTTCCCCAAGAAATATGTAAAAAAGTTGGAGTAGTACACTAGAATTGAAGGGAAGATTCTATTTAGAATGAAGAAGAAGTATTTAATAATGATCAAAAGGATTAAAGTTTGGGCAATATTTGACTTTTTGGAGGAAAAAGAACAGCATATTTTGTCATCATGTGCAAGCCATATGGATTTGCGGGACCCCCCCACAGTCCTTAGGAGGACTTAAGCCCTCTTTTTTTATTATTATTTTTTAAATACACCATATTTTGAATAAATTTTCATCAAAGCCCTTTTGACAAAGAAAACTTGTATCTTAATAACTCTTAATTACTAATTATATAGTTCTTCACCCTCCTAATAAAATGTTTTGACTTCATCAATAGAGCAAAGCTGTTACTTTTGATCATTTTAGTTGGAATTTCATAATGTTCACATTTATTAATAAGAATTTAAAGAATCAGAAATTAATTCAAAAAAAAAAAAAAAAAAAAAAAGGATTTACGATGTTACTAGCCCAATCGGTTTTAGGTACTAATTTTGGACTTATATTGTCGAGCAGCACAAATTTTCCTACAATCAAATTTTGTTATGTAACTATGCATGACCAACATGCGAAGCTTATGAATCAGAATCCTAAGTATTTAATAAAAAAAATTTGTATTGTGATATAATGGGAAATGTTATTTTTTATGATTAATATATACGATCTAGCGGTAATCTTATAAATGATTCTATTAAAGATATAGAATTCGAAATTAAAAAAAAAAAAAGTGAAATGTTATTTTTCTGATTATTAAATAAACTTTTGGAATGTATATTTATTGAAAAAATTACAACTCATTAATCACGTTACTTATTATCTAAAAGAAATGATAAATAACTTAGAGTCTTTTGAATTGTTCTTACTTAACAAATTATGAGTAGGCCAAAGAATTTAAAAGTTTAGGCAAAATGTCAGTTAGTTTTTTTTTGTTCCCATAAAAATAAAAATTTAAAATCCAATCACACTCTCATATTTAATATAGTAAAAGACAATAATCACCTGTGTTGACAATAAAGCTTTGTTAGGGTAAAACCTTTTTTTGATAAAAACCATTATTATCTTTTGTGAGTTATATACCTCTCATTACACTTTTCGCACCTTTACAGGAATAGTAATGGGGCGGGGCGGGATGGAGAATGCTTTCCCATCCTCATCATGTTACTAAATTATTCTCATCTCTATCTCCATCCCCGCTTAAATGAGATTGGGGCCGGGGACAGGGATTCCTAGTTGGAGGGGCTTTCCCTATTTCTCATCTATTATAAATATAGATTTGAAAATATAACAACGTAAAAGCAAACAATAAAGTAAAAATGCACCATAAATTTAGTTCAAAATCAAAGATTCATAAAACAAACCACTTCTAAATGTATGCAAATAAAATCTTAAAAATAAAGCTATTAAAACATTACAAACTCTTAAAACTAAACATTTATAAAATACTTAAACTAAAAAAAAAAAACTTGAAGCCATAAAAAAATAAATATAAAATTATCATTTTTTGTTTATTCTTCATAGTTTTAATATACATTTCATGGATGCACACACTTTCAAAAATAAGATTTCATCATCGTTCTTGTCCCTATTCCTGAACTTTATCCCCCATTCCCGCCCCCATTCTAGGTTAATCCCTGCGAGACCCTGTCCCCGCAGGAAATATTGCCGTCCCGACACTTGTACAATAAAGTCAACAAAAAGCTTTGTTAGGGTAAAAACTTTTTAGATGAAAACTATTATTATGTTTTTTAGTTATATACCTACCGGACAGATCAGTCAGGTGATCCCATCTAGTGCGTGCCAAGATTTTTGGCATCACAATGATATATGAAAATTATATTGACAACGAGGTCTTATTTCAAGAGTTTAGTTTTTGTTTGGTATGTAAGTTTCACTCCAACTAAACTGTATTTTTTCATTTTAATTTTTGTGTTTTTTTTTTTTGAAAAAATCAACAAAATTTATAACTATTTTTTGAAAAGTCAACCAACTCAAACTTAGGGCTTGTTTAGTGTACGAGTTGAGTTTAAGTTGAGTTGAAATTTTTAAGTTTGAATAGTAATTTTTGTTGATTTTTCAAGAAAAACAAAAAAAAAATTCAGAAAAAAACAAAAAATAATGATTGAAAAAAGTATAGTTTAGTTTAAAAATGAGTTGGGAAAACAAACGGGCCTTTAAAAATTTCATCTCTAACCGGTAACTAAACACAAGCTTAATTTTATATTTGATCCTAAAGTATGTTTAATTTTATTTTACTTCATGAAATTTAAAACAACTCAACCATTAATTTGTTAATGTTTCACATTTATCCTTGAATCAAATTATTCAAGATTCGACTATAGTTATCATGTAAGATCAATATTGCATTTCAATTAAGACTAATATACCATTTTCATGTTGGAAACACTTTTTAAACTTTGATTTTAATTGTAAAAACTATAAATTCTCAAAATGCATGTGATTTTGGCATGATAGCTACTGTCTATTTTTTTTTAAGTATAATTTGAACAAAAGGACTATTGCACACTGTAATTATCATGGTGGAGATCAAAAGTGCATTTTCATTGGGGCTAATATTGTTATTTCATGTCTAAAACATTTTCAAACTTTCATTTTAATTTGAAAGCTATAAATTCTCAAAATGCATGTGATATTGGCGTGATAGCTATTGTCAATATTTTTTATAATATAATTTGAAACAAAATGATTATTGCAGATAGATTGATAGTTCGAAGATTTGTTCATGGACGCTTTAAATTTAAGGACTAAAATAGTATCGTATTTATAATTCAAGTACGAAAAGTAAAATTAATTTTTATTTTGACCATCAAATCTATATAAATTTTTTTCTATATTTGCATACTCGGAAAAATTTCACAATCTTCCCTAAACTATATTATTGGTGTCAACATGCCCACTATGCTATAAAGTTTACATGTTATACCTCCGAGCTATAACATCTATGTCAAATTCCTCCTTAGTTGTTTCCATCAATATTTTGAACAAAATTGCACGCGAGAAAGGCAAAATCGACATTTTGTTGAAACACTTAGCTAATCCGGCTAATTTAGGATTTGGCCTCAAGATTTAGGTAGATTAAAACGTGAGAAGAAAACAATCCCTTTCCTTACTCGTGAGCTTGCGGTTGTCTGATCAAAGCTTGCTTCTTTTGAGATTGTCGATGTAAGTAAACAAATGGTGAGGAAATGGCCATACTTGAAGTTTTGACCCCACTGCTACCCTCTATGGATAGATTCCTTCTAAATTCTTTTTCCCTTATTTTCTTTCTCACGAGGAACTCCAAGAGAGTATGAATCTGTTTGACAAAGTTTTTATTTTTGTTTTTAGTCGGTAAAAGAAGATAAACAAACTTATGACTTGTGACTAAGTGTTTAGAAATCATATTTTTAAAGAGTATTTAAAATTAAAATAATTTAAAGTTATCTAACAAGCAATGAAAAATGTTTTAATAAAGTTTATATGTTCTTTGAGAATAACTTTTCCGAAAATCATATTTTCTAAATTGGACATTGAAGCCCTTTTGAAAAATAGCTTCTACTAATATCTTGACAAACAAACTCTATATATATGAAAACGATGGCACTCAACATAGGGGCATTTGACACATGTTATAGATTGTGAACACTTTGGAAAAATATTACGGAAATAAAAAGAAAATTTTGATATGGTACTATGAATTGGAGTATAATAGATTTAATCTGTAATATAAGAGGTGTTATTATGTAGAGTCCAGATATATTGTCTCATTTTCCTATTTTAATAACTATCTCCTATAGTGTTTTGACAACTCATCAATTTGTTTAAAAAAAATTTAGTATTAAACTTTATTTTATGTGATAAAATTTTTAAATTCAGATGATATGCTCTAATATTATTGAGAGACAGTAAATAAGATAAGAATCTACGACAGTAAATCTTGACTCATATATAATAATTTAGGGAGAATTTGTAAGATGCTTTCCCCTTAGTGGACACCCCATCACACACAAACACACACACATATATATAAATAGACACAGTACATATAGGCTATCTATTGGTGTTTTCACTTGTTTTTTTTATTTTTTATTTTTATTATATTTTGACTATTTAAAAGAATGTGCGGTACATATGATTGATATATTTAAAAAAAAATTTCTAAATAGAAAAAATATATTAGTGAAATAGACCAAAAAAAATCAACAAAGTATCTGAACATTAAAAAAAGGGACATAAAAAAATACCAAAAAGATTAAAAGACTAAATGTTAAAAATAGCCCAATACATAAAAAATGATTAAAATAAAAAATGGAAAAATTGGGACGAACGGAAAAAAAAAAAAAAAAAAAAACTGATTTTGAGCTTTCTTTGAAAAAATTTATCTAAATAAGAAAAAATATTTTAGTAAAAAAAAAAAGACAAAAGAACAAAACAAATCAACAAGTACTTGAAAATTAAAAAAAATGGAAGCATGAAAAAAAGACAAAATGATAAAGATTAAAATGTTAGAAATAGACAATACATTAAAAGAAAGACTAAAATGAGAAAATGAAAAAAATGTGGGCGAAATCAAAAATAAAATTGAAGGACTAAAAAATAATTAAAAAAAGTTTTTTAGTGCATGATAGTTAAAAAAAAAAAATAATAAAGAAAGAAGAACTGAATAAAAAATTATAAAAATGATTAAAAAAAAAAAAAAGGACCTAAACGTTTTCTCAACCAAAACGTGCGTTTGATTCCATGACAGTAAGCATTTTTGCCTCTTTTATATATACTATAGATAAAATGTCATGTGCTCGTGTATGCAGGATAGACAAACAAAATAAATTAATAGAAAAATATAAAAGAAAAAATTTAAATAAGAACCAAAACGATAAAAGGATAAAAATAATAATGACAAAGACTACTATACAAAAAGGACTAAAATGAAAAACAAATAAATATTAGGGTGAAAAGAAAAAAAAAGAAATAAAGGGTTAAAAAAACTGATTTAAAAGGGATTAAAATCAAAAAAAAAAACATAAATTTTTAGCGTGAAAAAAAAAAAGGAATGAAGGACTAAAAAAAGAAAAACTATTTTTTCTTCCCTCTACTAGCTGAAAGCATCTGCAATGCACATCCATGTTTAATCCAAATTTAATAAATATGTGTTCAAAAGGTGAAGAAAAAGAGGGGGAGTAACAAATAAAAAAGATGAAGAAGTTAAAAAAAAACAAATGAAAAAAGAAACGAAATGGAAAAAATAAATTTAGACCAAAAAGCAAAACCAAAGGAGAACTCCAAAAAAATATCGAGCAATGAAATTCCGAAAAAAAAAAAAAAAAAAAAAGAAGAAGAAGAAGAAGAAGAAACAAAAAGGACCGAATTGAAAAAAATTTAGACCTAAAAAGTAAATAAGTAATAAATGGAGGACTAAAAAGTAAGAAGTATAAATGGAGGACTAAAGAAACAAACCAAAAAGAAAAACAAACGGTGAACAGTGTTACATGAATCGTGCCTGTTCAAGACGAAAAAACACTGTGAACAGTAAAAATTTTTAATACTCGGTTGGTGAATGAAACGATTTGAGTTGGTTGATTTTTAAAAATTAATTATAATTTTTGTTGATTTTTTAAAAAAAAATAAAAATTAAAATAAAAAATTTAAATTTAAGAGGAGTCCCAAATTTCTATATAGAATAGTTTACATAATTAGACATATTTAAAAAATTTATCTGAATAGAAAAAAAATATATTTAAGTAAAAAACATAAAAAAAAAAATCAACAAAATATCAGAAAATAAAATTAAAAAAAAAAAAGAGCATGAAAAAAATTTTGAAGGACTAAATAGTCCACCCGACTATTTCTCTCTCTGAAAAATTTTGAAGGGATGAAAAGGTCCCCCCTACTCTCTCTCTCTCCTCTCTCTAAAAAAATTTTTGAAGGACAAAAAAGTCCACCCGACTCTCTCTCTCCCCGTCCCTTCCGTAAAGTTACTCTCTCTCTCTCTCTCTCCCTCCCTCCCCCCTTCCTTTCATTTGAGCTTCTTAAATATGTGTACGATGTATAGATATGGTTGATAGATAGACAAGATGTTGTTCTCCTCTTGTAGATGATTGAATTCTTGACCCGGAACATATCATATGCTTGAAGTTTATTCATTTTCGTTGCATCAATCTATAATAGAAATATTACAAATAGAAATCGTACTAAAACCGTTAACTGCTACCACCAAGCTCAACACAAGCCAAACCTCGTCTGGAGGAATTTCTACTTCTTCTATTTGTAATAATTCCTTTAATAATAATTGTAAGTATTTTTTCTTTCTTCTCTTTTTTTTTTTTCCTTTTTTTTTTTTTCCTTTTGATTTTTTGAGCAATTGATGAGCTTCTTCACGACTGGGGACCGGGGTTCTTGTGTTTTCCCTCTGGGTTTTGCCCCTTTTTTTTTTTAATATTAAATTTTTGGGTTAAATTGGAAAAAAAAAAATTAGAAAAATGGTTTGATTCTGGGTGCTGAGAAATGTAGGATAATTGGGTGGGTTCCTTTTTTCTGGGTTTTTTTTTTTTTTTTTTTTCTTTCAAGATATGTTTTGACTTTTAAATTTTGAGTGTTGAGAAAATTCGGACATATATATATTTATATGTTCTGGTTTTATGAATTTTGGCTTTGGAGAAGCTCATCTTAGTACTTGAATCAAGATCCTTTAGCAACCCACCTTTTTTTTTTAAAAAAATTTTTTAAAATTTATTTAAACTTATTTGTTTGGATAAATCTATTGAGCACTATCTAAAGCAAGTTGACTTAGTATGTAAATAACCAAATTTCTTTATTTGCTCCAAATCATGTTCTTTGTCATATGAAATGATTACGAAAAGAATTTATTCTCAAATAACTGCTTACCATAAGGAGAGAACCATGTAGTGTTGTATACAAATTTTCATTTGCCAAAGTTTATTTTTCATGTTTATGTATGGTGGTTTACTTCGACAGGGCGGGGTTTTGACGACCGAATTCGATTGAAGAAACCGGTAATGACTTGTTTCTCTTGCTTCTTCGGAAAGGGAGACTCGTCGGTTAGACGAACGGTGGAAATTGATGAAGGTTCATTGCTGAATGTCTTATATTTTGTGTCTTCACATGCTTTAATACTTTGTAGTAGTTCCTTTTTTTTTTTTTTTTTTGGAACTTTTTTCACACGACAGTTTCTATGCATTCCGATAATTCCCGGACTCTCACCGATATGGATGTAGTGCAAAATGGATTCTTATCCTCTTATTCTGGTTTTTTAGAAGCTCGATTATGGTATCGTGGCATAGATCACAATTAACGACTTTTATCCTTTCTTTAAGGAAATAAAAATTTAGACACTATCTTAATGAATTCTTGATATAATTGATTGTGAAGGATATATCCTAGTTTTTTTTTTTTAGTTTCATATAGTGGATTTTTGTTTTGTTGTACATATTCGTGGTCATTCCCTTGAATTTGGTTTATAGAATATCGTAATTTCTCTTTTTCACTTGGAAGTTTTGGATAGTGCAACTTTATTATGTGCTGACTGAAGGTTGTGTCATACAGTGCTCTCAGCCCTTAAGAATGTCAAACTGTATTCTTACAAGGACTTGCGAACTGCCACGGATAATTTCGATCCGGCAAATAAAATTGGTTGAGGGCGGTTTTGGTTCTGTCTACAAGGTAAATTTTTTGCGAAGAAAGTTTGATCACATTTGTGTGGACTGTGGCCATCATCACTCTTGTTATCGAAAAAACTGTTTCGTGACTTCCCTCTCTTCCGCCCATACTTTTTATCACACAGGCAAAATTGAAGGACGGAACTTTGGCGGCTATAAAGGTTTTGTCGGCCGAGTCAAGGCAAGGCGTGCCTGAATTTTTGACAGAAATCAATGTGATTGCAAATATAGAGCATGAGAACCTGGTGAAGCTCTATGGCTGTTGCGTGAGGAAAATCATAGGATTTTTGGTCTACGGTTATCTCGAGAACAATAGTCTTGCACAAGCTTTTATTGGTAATGTTCGTGTCCTCTTCGTTTGATTCCCTATAATATTTGAGGTCATGACTTAGTTCCTCAATGCTTACTTAGGCAGAGGTCATAGTAGCATGCAATTTGCTTGGCATATGAGGCGTAGAATTTGCCTCGATGTGGCACGTGGTCTTGCTTTCCTTCATGAGGAGGTCCCGGCCACATATCATTCACCGAGACATCAAAGCCAGCAATGTGCTCCTGGATAAAGATCTGAGGGCAAAAATTTCAGACTTTGGTCTCGCAAAGCTTATCCCGCCCGCCAGTATGACCCATATTAGTACCCGTGTTGCTGGAACAGCGTAAGTGTGCGAAACTCAAGTTTCTACCTCCTCTATGTACTAAACTTTTTACTTGCATACCCGAAAATATACTCATTATCTTGAGCTCCTGCAACATATTTTCAAAACATTAGTTTGAACATAAGTTGATCTCTCCGTACACTCGCTATCTATTCCAGTTATTATATAAGAATTTTTTCAAAATGAAGATTGAAATATAGGTTTCTTTGGAAGATGCAGTTAGAATGAAATCTGAGAAAAAACACGATTCGGAATCTAAGTGCTTTTAACATTACTTTCTCTTAACAATTACTCGGAGGTTTATTGTGTCGTACTTGCATTGTTGGTTTGGTTCATGTAGAGGTTACCTGGCAACCTGAATATGCCATACGAGGTCAGGTGACTAGGAAAGCAGACATATACAGTTTTGGTGTTTTGCTATTGGAGATTGTTAGCGGGAGGTCCAATACAAACAAGCGGTTACCAGCGAAAGATCAGTATCTTCTTGAACGGGTATGAACCTTTCTGATTTCACATATGCTGTTGTAGAATTATGTTTTGTTTCCATTACTGACTCAAAGTCCTTGGTATTTACTAGCTCTTACTTGTTATGTTGTATATGAAATAAATGTATGTTGTCATCTATACACGGGGTTGGCATTTTATCCAAAAGACGTCTATCTTGGTTACTTTTAGATGGCTTCTCATTGTGGTTTAGAAGTTTCCATGCCATTCGACATTGTTTTTCTTCCGTTCCTCTTTGTTGGTTCTGATTGGTTGAAAATCCTTCTGATTGCTATGAGTTCTCATCTGCTCGATTGACTAGACTTGAGTGCTTGCACGGCCTGGTTGTTTTTTCTTAACATTTTTGCCACTGATTTTATATACCACCTGTGTGTGATTTTGTATCTTTTTTCCTCTGTCCCGTGTTGATTCAAAATTTCCTGCATAACTAGATTGTTTAGATTTTATTATTGATACTCAAACAAGGGTATAAAATAAGGAATGAACTTTTAGAAATCGTCAATCACAGGCATGGAATCTATACGAGAGAGGGGAGATTGTGGAGTTAGTGGACACAGCGGTGAAATGACGATCATGATCTTATGGAGGCTTGTAAATTCATGAAGATTGCTCTTCTTTGCACTCAAGACATGCCAAAGCTCCGGCCAAGCCATGTCGACTGTAGTTGAGATGCTAAGTGGGGACAAAGATGTTAATGACATGATGACCATATCGAAACCGGGCTTGCTTTCCGAGTTCATGGGTTTGAAAGGTAACACAAAAGTGTCGTCTTACACAATATCTGCAGACTCGAGGAAAAACTTCTTCATCGGGCATGGAAATGGACACTTCAGTTGCTACCATGACCTTCAATTCCATATACGACCGGGTAAGTAATTAGTTGAGTAAAATCTCCTAGTGTTGTTTGGTCACTGATTTAAAACTTATTTCTTGATTTTTTTTTTTTTTGGGGGAGAAATTTTGTTTCCGAAATTTGTAGAACCGAAAGAGTAGTTCTGAAACGTGAGTCAAACAATTCGTTTGGACTTGCATATGTCTGACTATCTATGTTGTAAATTTTTCATATATTGTCAAGGTTTCATTCCTCTGTCTTGTTACAAAAATTCTACCAATTATTGTAATATAGGTTTTGCTGCAATCGAAAGATAATAAATAAATGTTCGGTTTCTGATATTCGTTGCTGTTAGAGTAAAAACACTTTTATTGGCTTATCTCCAATCAGCTTAAGCTTTTGAAAGAATTGATATAGTACAGTGATACTTGGAACAATCAATGTCGAATTCCAATCGATGTCGAATTCCAGTAATTGCACTCGTTAATTTTATTGCATGTTCGGACTAGAATTTGTGACTGAGAGGGAAGATATTTGGATAGGAGTTTTTAGGATTGAATCTAAGAGCTCCACGTCATTTAAAAAATAGGGTATTAAAAATTTATTGGTACATTTTTATAATCATCATAAAGAAAAACTGAGCAAATGAATGACACAAACAGAAACAAATATGAATCTTCTTAGCCAAAAATAAAGTAAAAAAAAATGTAGACAAATATGTAAACTTCTAGTTATATATCTAGTTTTTGGGTCTGTAACATCTGTACCATAAAATCAGAAACAAAGCACTCTATAACCAACAATGAAACCCAACATCACAGTCAAATTGCTCCATTTCAAGGACTCCTTCAAACCCTGCTGTCTCAAGAACCCGTCACGTAAAGCTTGCATCCTGTTCCCGCCTCCATTTCGATGCACGTTTTCCTCCCTCTCTCTCCGCCATACTCGTTTATCAGAAACACTCAAAAGGGGTACTTGAACAGACTCGAGTAGTGCATAAAAAGCCAGTAGTTAGGTAAGCTTTCCTTCGGTATGAAATAGCCGGAAAAGAGAAAGAAAGATCCCTTAGTCCAGAAATTACTGATGTCCCCATGATGAAGTTGGGCACCAGAGCACTGAAAACCGCTACGAATGAATTCGACCATCAAAAGACCATCCAGACCACCAGAGAGAAGTAGAGAAAACCGTCAGTTCTCTTCTTAACCCTACAAGCCAATAAACCGGCGTGGCATACAGAACACCAACCATGAGAAGAAATGGAAGGAACACAAGGCATTTGCCATGACATAGGAGGAAACTCTGTAAGCTCCTCTTTCTGTCTCACTCGTTAGAATCCGTCTCTCTTGCAAGAAGATTGGAAGGCCCTTCTGTCGTCGAGGATAGCAAGAAAGTGAGGCTGAAGCGAAAAACCCGGTTTGCGTTGTAAAGCTACCTGTCCTTGTTCATTGCCAACATCGAGGAATATGGTTCCGAGTACTAATCCGGCCACTAGTGCTTGGACTACTCTTGTGGCAAACAGTTGCTTGGTTCTTAGTATGTTGCTTGCAAAATCTTTTCCCTAGTATCACAACTTCCCTCGAGTCGAGAATTTGCGTAGGGAACAAACTTTTCTCTGCACAATTCGGGGATAATGCAAACATGTCTTACGATCTTGATCCTTGTTTTGTTGTTGCCTTGTTGATGTTTGTACAACCAAGCTTTCAACAATATCAAGAGCGAGTTCTAAGGCGTTGACATGCTTCGGAATCCTATTATGGCAGGCGAACGTGAGCCTCTCTTCAAGAAGATTCAGCGGTCCATTATGCACCACATTTCCATTCGAGAGCAGAACTATTCGATCAAACTGCTCGAGGATTCGAAAGCCCAGGTTGGTGATGGTTAGAAACAACCATCATACCTTGACTAACCGCCATCGTCTTCAGCAAAGAGACTACATGGAGAGCCGAAGCAGAATCCAGTCCCGAAGTCGGTTCATCGATCAAGATCACAGCAGGGTCATGGACTAAATCAACTCCAATCGAAACTCTCCGCCTCTCACCACCCGAAACTCCACCATTTGATCCTCCACCAACTCTTGAATCCGCGACGTGATCCAACCCCAGTTCCTTCAGCAGCTGCCTCACTCTAGAAGCAGCCTCTTTCCGCCCCCCGGACCGCCTCAGAAGGGCGCTGTACATGAGTGTTTCTTGGACAGTAAGTAAAGGAAACAAGGCATCAATTGTGTGACATAAGCTGAAATTTTCCGAAAATGGCTTGCATCCATAGGCCGATCATTAACCCGAACTTCACCGGAAACTTCTCTTTGCGACATCTTCCCTGCAAGAATCTCGAGCAGCGTCGTTTTTCCAGCTCCACTCGGCCCTGCAATTGCAGTGACTTCTCTCCCCTTTGCTTCACAGTTCACATTCTCCAAAATGAACTTTTTTTCTGTCTTTTTGCTCCAACCAGAGCACACCCGATTCACCTCATCGAACCTGGTCCTCAATTTGCACGACAGGTTCCGAGTTTCTATCGAGTACGAGGCTCTCCGGCCACTGTAAACCGGCTGCTTTGTCGGTAACTCCATGGGGGTGAAGAGTGAAAGAGACTGAGATGAGGAATGTGTTGTGTTTGTGGGGTGTGTTGAAGAAAGGAAGGAGATAAACTAACTTACCAACTACTTTTTAGTGTCAAATACTAAAGCTAAGTTTTGATGTTTGGAATTCAAGAATTACACTATGTTTGAGATAAAACTCTGAGTTGGGATTCTTCCATTTTCCTTTTTTTTTTTTTTTTTTTTTTTCTCTCTCTTGCTGGGAATGGGATTTTTTTTTTTTTTTTTTTTTTTCTGTGGAAATTGAAACACTTTAAGAGAGGCTAAAGATAGAAAGAGTGTAAGAGTGAGATTGCAGACTAATTGGGAAGTATTTTTTTTCAGGTGAGCTAAATATTTTGACTGTGAAAGGTTTGGTGTTGGTTGCCTTACCATCTGTCCCACTTATATCTCACGCAACTCAAACAGTTTGGTTGGACACACTGTGAAGACAAAATTGTCTCTGACTTTCAATAGTACAGCTCTAATGTTGTTATTATAGTTAGGACCATTTCTATGGTTTGAAAATCGGTAGGGTTCGGTTTTGCATCGTCCGATCAATTTTGAATATGTCAATTTACGTAGTTTTTTATTTTGATTATATTTTATCATATTTAACGTTTATAAACATACATTATCAATAAGATACTGTAAGAACTTATTTTTTATTTACTTTAAAGTTCTCTACTAGTTCCTTATTTGATTCCTAATTAAAAAAAAAAAAGATTTTCCAATTGCTTTGGAATGAGGCAATTTCAAGTGGAATGAAAATGGTAGGCATCTATTTTTGGACGGTTGATTTGTTTTAGAAATGGTCAATTTACATATTATATATATTAATTGTAATTAATATTAGATTAATATTTATAAAGTGCATTATCACGGGGTATCCAAAAGAACCTATTTATTATTTCTTTAAAGCTGATTAATTCTAGATCATTATTTGATCCTTAAAAAATAAAAAAAATAAAAAAAGTGATTGCTTGGGCCGGGTTTATCCAGAAAGACTAGAAGGCAAATTTGTTGTGGGATAAACTTTGTTTGACGCGTAACGTTTCAATAATAATATATGGCTTAACATAAGTTGTAAAGTGGTTTTGTGGATTGGACTTTGCTTTCTTTTCTTTCCTTTTAATTATTTATTTATTTTTGGGGTCCTTTTCTTTATTTTATATTTATTGTGTTTTGTTATGGCTAAATTCCTTTTTTATTTTTTTTTGCTTGCTTGCTAGCTTTTTTTCTTTCTTTCTATTTCCAGTATAAATCCATTATACTGGAAGAGACATCTATTTCTACCTTGCATAAAAAGAAAACAATTAACGCTCATGCTCAAATAGTAGTTTGTTTTCTACATATTATTGCTGATTATTTATGATCTACTTTGTGATATAATGGATTTTATGCACAGTGAAAAATAATTCTAAAATGGTTTGTAATCCAATTAATTGCTGGTTATTAAAAGAAAAATTATACTTTCGATTCAAACATGGTTTAATCCGTTTAATCACTAGATTATATTTTCATTATGAATCTAATAGTAAAGTATTGAGATCTGAATTTAAGCCCATACATTTTTGTTTTTTTCAAAAGTATAATCATAAAGCTATGCAAGTACAAATTAGTTTAGTCCCACAATATTAGTAGCTAGCAAAAGGACAAAAATAACTTTTAATTTCAGGAATATTTTGACACATATATGAGAAATATAAAAAATTTCATGAGGAATTTTCGTTTTAGTAAACACAATCTTTACTAATGGATATTTGTAGCGTTTTGATTTGGGGATGTTTGGCACTGAAGTTCAAACCCTACAATTATAATCAAATTTTTTTTTTTTCCTTCAGCTTTATTATTCACATAGTTTTACAACTTAAACAGTCTATAATTTTACATAAACAAGTCCAATGATTATTTTTTTTAAATTGCATAAAATTTCGAGACGAACGAAACAAGCTTCATATTGAAACTTTTTTTTTTTAATTTTTTTTTCCGAACATTTCAAGTTTTTACACTTTCTAACTCCAGTAATTCAAATGCCTTAATAAATACACAATCAATTCAAACTCAAATTTTACATTCCAAACCTTAACACCAAACGCATATAATGTTGTTTTCCCCTTGTTTAGGTATGCAAGTAGGTTACCGCTAGTAACTCAACAGACATACATAATTGATTTCCACGCTTAAAAATCGACTCGGTTAAGCTAAATAAATGGTATTTAACATTATTGTACCCTCGACTTGTCATCTTTGATCATTTGCATTTAAGTCTTCCTATTTCTATCCCCTATCATTCAAAACAATCCAAAATCCATACTTTTCCATCCCACTTAAAAGATGAGAATGACGATCGAAAAATCTTATTAGAGTGTCTTTCTTTTATATATCTGTTCATTCTTTATCATATATTCAAAATGACAACAAATTAACTTGGTAGAAACCAAAAAAAAAAAAAAGGTTGAATTTCATTATAAGTTCAATGATATCACAAAATAGCAATGCGAGATCCCGTCCCGGTAGAGAAAAAATATCATCCCAATTACAATGCTAAGAACCCTTTTAAGGTAAGATATTTATAGAATGCCAAATTGATAAAGCTCAAGGCAATTTCAGGAAATCCATATATAAAGGTTTGTTGTCCCCCTTAAACCCTTGTCTTCATTTCTACTGTGGTAGCGCTCTCCGTGGTCCTTCGATAGGGTTTCTCTCTCTCTCCTCTCCTCTCTCGTTCTCTCTCTAGCTCAGCCATGGCGACCTTGTTATCTCGCCTCCCCAAAACCCTAACCCTAGCTTCCCTCCTCTCTCGCTCCGTCTCCTCGCCTCCGTCTCCGTCTCCTCCTCAGCTCTCTCTCGCTCCTCTTCCCTCTCTCTCTCCACCGCCTCCGCCCCCTAGCCGGCGCCATCGCTCCGCCCGGGGCGTCTCTCCGGCCGTCGGTCCTTAGAAGCTTTCTCCACCAACGCGACCTCGTCCTCTCTCAGGGATCCCAACCCTAACTGGTCCCAATCGCCTCCCAAAGAGACGATTCTTCTCGACGGCTGCGACTTCGAGCACTGGCTCATCGTCATGGAACCACCCGAGGGTGAGCCTACCAGGGAACGAAATCATTGACAGCTATATCAAAACCCTAGCCATGGCCTGTCGGAAGGTAATCTTGTTCTCGATTTCTCTCCATTTATCTCTCTCTCTCTCTCGGGTTTTGATTTGGAGAAATGAAGAGAACTGGATGTGTTTATTCTTGATAACGAGCTTTATTGTTTTTGTACTTTTATATTTTTTGGAATTCTTATTGCGTATTTTTTTTTTTCATATATATTATAGATACGACGATCTTTAGGGATGGTTTTTGTTTAGTAGGTATTTCTAAATGTGCACCCTAAATTTATCGGTGTTTGGCAACTTAACCTTGAAAAATTGAAACTTTAGTAAATGGGATCTTTTGTTTGCGCAGAAGTCACCTGATTTTCGTAAAATTTTCGCTTTTGGGACCTAATTGTTGTCCACGACTACATTGCCAAGGATTGTTAAATTTAGGATCTTAAACGCCAAAACTAAAAATTTTGACTCCAACTTGCAAATAACAAAGTTCGATTGTGTGGGTTTGAATCATCGATTTTTATATTCAAATGAGTAGATATACTATGTTTTTGTAAGAAATGCTCCGCTTGGTGGTCTGTTTGGAGTCCAATGCAATGGTTTCGAACAGCAGTTACTTAGGATAGCTTGAAGACCTCTAATTGTTTTTGTTTTACAATTAATGTTGTCATGTTGATTTTGGCTGTACTATGCTTAAGCTTAAATATTCTACTCATTTTACCTGTGAAGGAGAATTTCTTCCATATTTTTTGCAATTTGTTGCTAATGTTTTCTTTGCACCTCATTTACAGTGAGCAAGAAGCAAGGATGAAGATTTACTCTGTTTCAACTCGATGCTATTACGCTTTTTGGGGCATTAGTGTCTGAGGGAACTTTCCTACAAAATCAAAGGTTTTTTTCTTCTTCTTTCTTTCTTTGTGTAAGTGCTCGAATTTTGTTATTGTTTTCATAAAATTGTGTTTCTAATAATGTTTTCGGCAAATTCTTTCAGAATTGCCTAGAGTGCGCTGGGTACTTCCTGATTCGTACTTGGACGTAAAGAACAAAGATTATGGAGGTAAAATTTTGATGGATTCTTTTAGTGGATTTTTAAAATTGTTCTCTTTTGTATTTGAACTACTTAATTTTCTGTAAGTTCATGTTTAATATATTTGGGCCTTTGGATTTACGAGGTTTTGAGAAAATTCCTTTTCTCAATTATATGATGGTTGTGATTCATCACCTATTTGTTTGGTTTGAGTGAATCTCCTAGAACAATGATAGGAAAAATAATTCTACAGTTCCTTAAGAAAGCATCGTCTATTGTGGTTTGAAGAGATAAGGTACAAAGGAAAAATAAATTAAAATAAAAACTTAATTCTTCATTTTGGTTCACGACCTTTTATACTGCTCATACGAATAGATATCAAAAGAGCAATTGCCATCATTTTTAGGCTGAAAGAAAGAAAAATGTAGCTTCAGAACTATGAAACAGAGTTGTTGACCTCTAATCATATTAACAGTGTATTCATTGAAAGTTTTTTATAAAAAGGCTTGAATGTTTTGTGGATGAATCTCTTTTTGATGCCTTTCGCTTTCTATTTGACAGGGGAACCTTTTATCAATGGTGAGGCAGTTCCATATGATCCCAAGTACCATGAGGAATGGATAAGGAACAATGCCAGAGCAACGAGAGAAACAGGCGCAATGACAGACCTCGCAATTTTGACAGATCAAGGAACTTTGAGAGAAGAAGGGAGAAACATGCAGAACCAAGATTTCAAAGGGGCCCTCCAATGCCAGAATGCTCGCCAAACCCCCAAGGCCACCCTTGCGGCAACATGGGTCCACCGCCAAACAGGGGTCCAATGCCGCCCCCGAACAACATGGGTGGATATCCTCCCAACAACACGAATCCGCCAAATAACTATGGCGGGCCGCCACCAAGCAACAACTGGAGTGGTGGACCACCTAACAACTACGGAGGAGCACCAAACAACTACGGAGGGCCACCAACAACTATGGTGGGCCGCCACCTCCGCCGCCGAACAACATGGGAGGAGTGCAGCAGATAATGCAGTGATGGTCTGGTAATGCTCCGAACAATCAATACCAGAACAGCTACCCACACCTGGTAGGGACACGGGAAATGCGTCTGGAGGAAATTACTAATCCGGTTTGGAAATGCATTGAGCGATTCAGCTGTGTAGATAAGAAGCAAAAATGGCTCCTGGGTTGTCTGGGTTTTTTATATAACTAGTACTAAAAATAGAAGAGTTTGTTTAAATTCTTATTTTGCAGAGCATATTAGGTTAAGAAGATACTGCGGGCCGTACGTTGGATGATCGAGATCATGTTCCAATACCCTTTACGAGTTATCCGAATGTCTGGAAACTTTGGATATTGCTCTCTTTATTGCATCTACTTTGTTATTCTTCAAATTATGGGGTTTGGAGGTAAATTATTTACCCTGGGAAATGCAGTTATTTTTTCAGATGAATCTTCTTTGTAAATGTGGAATTGGTACAAATTTTAGACATCCAATTGTGCCCAAGTGCTTCTGACGTTTAATATTTAGCCAAAACTAATGTAACAAAACATTTTGCGTGGCACAGGAAAACCGTTGGTTCTCTTTTTTATTAAAGAAGAAGGATTACGAAGATAAATGGTAGCTTATTCAGATAATTCATAGAAATAGTGCGTTAAGTTGTATATTCATCCCTAACTGACCTACCTTGGTCTATTACGGTGAGAATGATTCAAATTAAAGACTGAAACAGCTTACCATCGAACCAGTCCCCATTAGGAAAAAGATTGGTGACACCTAAAAGAAAAATAAGAAAAAAAAAAATAAACGATTTTTCTAGTAATGTGAGTAAATTTTGGTGTAGTTATCTGGTCATTGCTTTGTTCGAGCTTCACCATTTTTCTTCACTCTTCAGTGCTCATCCATGGAATTAAGCACGTTAAGGTGTAAGCCTAGTTGCATTGGGCTTACTCCCAAGTCGGGAAGTCGAAAGTTTCGAGTTTATTAGAGCGTTTGAGATTATTTTCAGATTTTTAATTTAATGATGATTAGCCTTTTGTAGGATTAAGATGACACGTTTCGTCTATCCACATAAGTAGTTATGATTTAATGCATATATTTTTTTAACACGTGGGACCCTCTGATCATGTCCTAAGAAAATAGTTATGACCGGTCCCCCTCACGTTTTTGAATGATTGCAATAGATTTCAATGTACTCAAGAAAGAATGAATGCACAGAGGAGAGAGGAAATAGCAGAGAAAAGAGAGAAACAATGGGGTTCATGTGATTACCAAGTATGATATCACTTAACTTTGCGATGATTTTGTAGTTTGGCCAGTTGAAGATTTCCTTAGAGGATTGATTTCTTGTAACTATGACTTTGCTTGCATTTCTTGACCCCTTTTTTTTTTTTTTAGCATTTCTTGATTTTTATCAATGAAATATCCATGTCTGCTACGATTTTCCAAAGATTGTAACTTGGGACTGTGCCCGTGATTCCCCCCCCCCCCCCGGGTTACAAGGTGGGATTGAACCGGCAATTTCCGTCAAAGATTTTACCTATGATTTCCATGTATGTTGTTCGTCAAAGGGTTGATTTGCTTGTAACAAACGAGTTAGCTTATACTGAGTATATTGTAGTCGTCACCTGTTTTATAAAATTTGTTCCGTGTTATTTTCAATATGGCCCCCCGACTATACATGTGCTCCCAATTTGACCCCTAACTCAGTTTTCAAGCACTTCACTCCCCTGAAAAAAAAGTGGACGAAAATCAGTCACATGCAACTCACGGGCTCGTTAAATGATGGGCATTATTGTAAATTCCATCCTGATCGTCGAATGTATCAGCTCGCCACAACCCTTTCCGCATATGAAGGTACAACTTGGGTCTTCATTCATACGCATAGCTATTCAGTAGTTACATTAAAATCAAAAAAGAAAAAAATTTCTCTACTTTGTTGTCATTTAATTTTTCTGCAGTATCAAAAAATACGATAAAATATGGGATAGACAGATTGTTTGGGGTCTATATTTATTGTAGAACTACTTAAACTCAACAAGTAATTGGAGGCAACCAAGTTGCAACATATATGAGAAAGAACCTGTTTGTTTTTAAACTTCTAATAATCCAATCAAGGATCTTCAAAAGTCAGAGAAAGCTGACGATAAAGATTCCATTTACCGCGGGGATTGAACTTCATCTGACTGAAACCCGATATTAAACACCTTGTACAGCCCAATCGAGAGCTGTAATTCATGATTGAGATGAAGCTGCAAAAAGGATACGAGAAGACCAGCTCAAGTCGGTTATACTAGTGCAATAACTACTAAACTGCGGGGTATGAAGTAAGAATAAGTTTTCGGTAGTAACAAGGCTATTGTCGTTAGTCAACGACTCGAGGTGGCGACTTTACCTTCCTGCTCATGGATGCCTGCTTTTGCTGAAGACTGGACGATCAAGCTTCGAAATCATGGGTTTCCACTAAACGAGTGAACACAAGATGAGGCAGCCAGAGCTTTTGTAGCGGAAAATTCTGCTTTTTTGTTCTTAGCGGCTCTTATCTGATCTGCAAAAGAAACTTCTCCTTGCCAACTCTCTCTCTCAATAACATCGAGATCCAATTTCTCCCAGGCTGGAGTGTGGGAGGTAACTGTGCCCTTTTGACCAGAGACTTGACCATCAACCGAAATATTCTGACGAATCTATACACATAATAATATATATTTATCATCAGTCGAGCGAACAGAAGTAAGCATATCAGTTCATTAATTTGCCTTCGCTGATAACCAAGTCAACTAGAATCGAAAAGAGTCGTGGATTTTGATGGGCACCCCTTGAAAAAGAAATCTCTTACAATGCAAGAGAAGAAAAGTTGCTACGACGACCCTTTTTTTGTTCATTTTCTTAGGCCCTGTTTGAATTACAGGTTTGAATCACAATTCAAACAGTAAATTTAAATTTTTATGAGAAAATACTGTAGAAAAAAGTTTGAATATTGGGTTTAAAACGGGGGTGCCAAATAAAAGCTTAAAGATGATTGTCCTGGATTTTTTTGTATTAAATTGTTAATACGTTGCAGTGATGCATGTGAAGCATTTTGCAAGCCATAAGTAAGCTCTATATCTAGATCTACGGGAAAATCACCTGGCTTAGCCTCTGTTTAAGTTTCAACCTTCTTATTGAATCCTTTTTCTCCTGATTATTTTCCTTCTGGCTTTTGCCTTTTCTTCCTTCTCTTTCAGCTTCTCCTCACGTGATTTTCTCTTCCGCACAAGCTTGTCCATCTTTTCTGCTACTGCCTTTGCTGCTTTCTCCTCTCTCCTCGTCTTCGCTTTCTCCTCTCTCATTATCGTTGCCAACTCCTTTGCCTTTGCCTTTTCCGCAGCCAAATGACGCAACTGCTGGACTGATTCTTGTTTGATTTTATCATAGCTATCCCAATCTAGCACTTCTTGTTCAGGTCCTCCTGTTTTTGCTGCCACTGCTATATTTTCTGCCCATGAATGGAAAATTTTCTCCCTTGACCATTTCCACTCCAAGCGCTTTGCCCAAAGACGTCTAAGCGAGGAGCTTATTTTTTGCTTGACCAGATCACTGCAAATAATTGGATTTTATCGATGATAAGAACAGTGGACTGGGTGGTCCTGAAAACTTAGCGCCGGAGAACAGCTTGCAATTGAAGCCTTCCCTTTCATTACACTAGATGCTCACACAATCAAGAATCTAATGTCAAAAACTTTTGGCAACACAAACCAAGTCAATTATGTTTTTCGGGGACACAAATGAAAAGAGAAACAATAACAAAATGTGCTTGGTCTCCGTTATCGAAGTTGCCGAAAGAGTGTAGTTTAGACAATGTATTGTAGACAAACTCAACAAATTATTTCCTGTTCCGATACACTAGCATAGATTCTGCTTACAACTTCTCTTTCACAGATACGAAAAAAATATATAAATATATATGTTATTTTAGTTACCTATGATAACGGGGACATTCAGCCATCTTCTGCCTGACCTGAATTATCGGAAAAAAGAAATGATCAATAAGTAAAAGTTTCTTCAATGCTTATGATCTTTTTGAAAAAACAAAAGGATTTATATAAATAAATAAATATATATATAATACACACACACACACTAAAGAGTGTGGGTTGATGCCAGGTAGAATTGGAACTAACTGAATCTTAGTATCTTACATGACTTCACCTTGGGGTTCTTTAAGGCCTCTAGTGTTCTTTGCTTGATTCGCTCACGGGTCTCTGTCTCATGTAAAATACTTTAACTTAGTTTAAACAGACGATCAGATTACAGGTTTTCATAACAAACAAACACAGCATATTCCATTACCTGCACTGTGTTTCTTGCCTTTGTTCCATGGCACTCTCCCTTTGTTTGCAAGTCCTATTTTTTCTCGTCTTCGCCTTTCCTTAAGATCTTTATCAGAATGAGTTTCCAAAGGGTCGCTCGTAGTAACTGCTGGAACTTCCTCAACAAAAATTTGACTCGTGCATGAATCTATGCTGATAATTGGTTGGCAGGACTCGCTTATACCATTTTTCTCAGCAACGTGAACAGAGCTGTGCAGGGATCCTACAGAGTTAACTCTAGGGAAGGAACTGATACGAGAAAGCGAAGAAGACCAGTTCCTCGGTACAGAGATATCATGATTCGGCCGCAATCTGATAAGTGGAATGTGTCTATATTCCACCACATATCCAAAGTGCGGCCAGAGGAGGTTTTGTTGACCGCAATTGGAAGGCAAGTGCAAAATCGACAATCTCCTGATGAAAATTAAACCATTTAACCAGGATGAACATCACCATACAAATAATAGAATAGCATCATATGAAACATATATAAAATATTCAAATATTTCCGTCCAAGAATATTGAAAACATTTTCACTGCATTGAAGAACAAATAAAAGAGGGCTGACGTCGTTAGAGCTCAACCAACGCCGTGAAGTTAAATGGGTAATGTCTAACGATGTTCAAACCAACAAACCTCGTAGCAACATAAATCTTTCGCAATGTGACTATAGTTCTTTAAATGAAATTTCCCATTAATTCCGAGACAATAGTTCACCTCCATTTCCGAAATGAAACTTAGAGAAACATTCAAACAAACACGTACCGTTCACCAATGAGGCATATCTAACCACAAGCTAACCTCTTTTTGCACAACAACATCACCAATTCACCCGGGCTTGACCCCCGCCGCGCCCCCCCCCCCCCCCCCCCCCCCCCCCCTTTTTTTTTCCTGTCATTAATTTTCTTTTTCCGGCTAATGGGATCTTTGAATCAACCTAGTAAATGACATGATTTTATGTAAACTCCAATCTCAAATCTGAATTTGGAGCCAGAATACACACTTGGCCATTTTCTTCATGTGATAAAATGTAAGAGGTGACAATTGGAGACAGAGTTTTGAAGGTTGGATCGGAAATATGCGTTTGGGGAGATGTGAATGAAAATGAACTGTGATTTAAAAAATAGTGTAAAAATTTGGAATTCAATATGGATTACAAAAAAAATTTCCCAAATGAGGTATTTAAAATTATTAACAATGAGATAATTTTCCAAGACCAAATACATTCATAGAATTTCATATATATATATATATATATATATATATGCACGTACGTACATGTGAACATATGGGAATACCAATATAGAGTAAAGCACATAATTAGATTAAAATTGAATTGTCTTTCGTACTGAAGCTAGCAAGAACAATAGACATTTTCCTTCGTCGAGTGAAATGTACTAGGCTCACCAATTACAATTCCATTATTTCATTTCCTGTAAGTTTTCTTCGAAATGTTTCGAGAAAATAGTGGAAAAAAAGACCCATTTTGGATCTAAGTCTAGAGAGAGTAAGAGTGAAAGAGGAGAGAGAGAGGAACTCACAGATGCATGGCAATTCAAGGAGGAAGATAAGGGTAAGGTAGCAGAGAGGACCTGTTTGCGACACAAAAGAAAGGGATTTTTTAGATCTTTTTCTCTCTTCCTTTCGGCTGTAATTATATATGTCCTCTCTTCGGCCTCGGCCCAACTCAATCTTTTTCTGTTCGGTTTCACAAATGACCCGTACTTTTTCCCCCACCGACGGAGTAAAAATTGCTTACCACCAGATTTCAATCCAAGGGTAAAAAATAGTGAAGGAGTATCAAACTAAAATAGGGCATCCCACACATGATTAAATATCATTTTCACATTAAAAAATCAGAACTTTTCAGGGAAAAAAAAATCAGAACTAAAAAAAAAAAGAAAAGAAAAAGAGGGCAAGCTTCTTTGCCGTTGCCGTTCGTGAGATTCGTCAAGGAGGCCGCAGGAGCTGGCGCCGCCGTGGGGAGGGGAAGTTGGATTCGCGTCGACGTGGGATGTTGCCGAATGGCTTCGTGAAGCTCTCGGTCTCGGCTGTGGTGGTGCGACGGGGGACGACGCTGCTGCGGCGGATCTCGCTCGCCGGCGGCTATGGTGGTGCGATGGGGGACGACGCTGCTGCTGCAGATCTCACTCGCCGTCGGCCGGCGGCTGTGATCTGGCCACCGTTGCGGTGATGGTGGGTGGGTTCCCGCCGGCGAGGCGTAGGGGCGTAGGGGCGTTGGGCAACGGAACCCCCTTTCTCTCCTTTGGATCTATTCGACCCTGGCTCGACCATCGGAGAAGAGTTGTAAGGCCATCTCCATCTCAATCCACGGCGGACGTCCACCCCCGGAGCTATGGGCGGTTTGCGACAGAACCAGAGCCACCGGAGGGCTCTGTGTTCTTAGATTATTATTATTTTTTTTGTTTTTTTAGTTTTTTTTTCGCATGTAATTCTGTGTGAAAAACACATTTGTTTTCATGCACCCTTTTAATCGGAGCTGTTCAAAAGTGATCGAATGGCTAAAAAATTTTACCCTATCGACTGATTGTAGACCTATTTTTAAATGTAAATACCAAATTAAATTGTTTGCAAACATGATTTGTTAACGACTTTACATTTGACTCCATTAAAAAATAAATGATTTGGAAAACTAAATTCAAGTTCAAAAATAAAAAATAAGAAAATAAGTTAACAGAGCTAAATATATCGCAATTATTCTATGTTAATGTTTTAAAATCTTACTATTTATTTATTTTTTAATTTTGTAAAAACGTTTTTTTTGGAATAATAAATTAGTAAGGATATATATATATATAGATACACACACATATAAAAAGACAAGAAAATCAAGAGAGATGGAAGAGAGTAGAGATAAAAGAGGGAGCTATTCTAGCTACCAAAAGTTGTGGTGTAGTGGTTGATGATCTTTTCCAAGATCTTTTCATTAAATATCATAATGTACAAGTTAGGACTCTGCTCCAACTTTAGCTATTCAAGCGTTAAAATCAAATTTGGTGAGACTAGATATAGGAAAAAGATAAAGCTTTTTCAAAATTTTATTTCTTTTTCTTTTATAAGATTCTCTCTCTCTCTTTTTTTTTTTTTTTTTTTTTTTTGTGAGTTTAATAAATTCAATAAAAATTGAGGTTTAACTAAAAAAAAAAAATGATGATTCAAACATCACAAACATAATAGTTTATAAATCAATCAAGCAATTATGTCTTTGATTTTTAACTGCTGTTAATGAATTCATTCAAAAATGATATTTTTGTTGTTTTTTTTTTTTTCCAAAGAGTTTAAGGTCATTTCAAATTATAAAAAAAAAAAAAACAAAACATCACAAACATAATGATTTATAGACCAATCGAGTAATTAATCTCTTTAAATAATTTAAAAATATATGCAATTAATAAATGAAGAAGATGATACAATAATCGATAGCAGCCAAATATAAAAATTTGACATATGTGATATGCTATACTTGGTGAAAATAATACTACATTGTAGAGTAGTTTACTAACCCAATCACTGAAGTTTAATATTGATGCATTTATTTGACCAGCATTGGAATTGCTCTAAAGATCTGACTGTTGTCTCACAATGTTATTCTAAATTTAAAAAAATAAAAAAAACATAAAAAAAGAGGGGTATACGAAACTTCCCAATTTCACTTTCAAATGCCATATTTCATTTCAATTTTTCCATTAATTGGGTAACATTAATCCATTATCAATATATTTATAAACATAAAATATACAGTGAGATAAAACCTATAAATATGGTGGCATAGTTTTTCTGATTGTATAAAAGATCTTGACTAGTTAAACCCTGTCACATATGGTTGTTTTCATAAAAGAAAGTCAACAATAAATTTTTATCAACTTGGAACTATATGCCATTTTAATACCTTTTTTTTATTTTTTTTTAAGGAAATATGCCATTTTAATTCCATGTGTAGTTACTTAGTGATCATGCAATTAATCATCTTACACTAGATACTAGATATAATTTAAATAGCAATATAATAATTAGCAATAAATAAATAAATAAATACTAGTAAAATTTAAAGGCAATTTAATGTTGTCATTTTCACTCAAAACCTTACTTATGAAGCAATAGAAGATGCGTTGTATATATTAACTACTTATTTATATGTACTAAAACAAACTCACTAATACACACAAATTACACTATTTTATATGGAGTGTTTCAAGATTTGAACTTATCAAAATTTTGTGAGACTGGATATAGGAAAAAGAGGGAGCATTTTAAAATTATTTATTTATTTTTCTTTTTTTATATATATATGAAATTCTCTCTCTCTCTCTCTCTCTCTGTCCTTTTTTTTTTTTTTTTTTTTTTTTTTTTTTTGTGAGTTCGGTAAATTTAATAAAAATTGAGGTTTAACTAAAAAACAAAAATATCCTTCAAACATCACAAACATAATATTTAATAAATCAGTCGAGCAATTATATCTTTGATTTTTAACTGCCGTTAACGAATTCATTCAAAGATGATATTTATATATATATATATATATATATATATATTTCAAAGAGTTTAAGGTCATTTCATTAAAAAAAAGACTGAAACGTCACAAACATAATGATTTACAAACCAATCGAGCAATTAATCTCTTTAAATAATTTAAAAATATATGCAATTAATAAAGGAAGAAGATGATACAATAATCAATAGCAGCCAAATATAAAAATTTGACATATGTGATATGTTATACTCAGTGAAAATAATACTACATTTTCTAACGCAAATGCTGAATTTTAATAATGTGAATTAATCTATTTGAACATTCAAATAATGTGAATTAATCTATTTGAACATTCAAGAAGAACAAAATGTAGAACTCCCCTAAATGTACAAATATATATATAGGAAAGCTCAGTTGTATGACATAGAAAAATTGCCAGATGCAAACAACAGTGCAAACTTGGCCGCTACATGAAAAATTGAGGGTGTTGAGTTCTCTTTAATAAAAAAAAAAACTTTTTAAATTTTTTTTTATGAGTTTCAAAATGCCATAACTTTTTTGTTTCAAATCCGATTGAGACAAATTTTTTTTTCTTCTATAAATTAAGAAGGAGGATAGGATAAACAAACTACTAATTTGGACCCTATTAAAATTTATTATAAAATTGAGGTTTTGTAACATTTGTTAGAATAATTTTAATATTTATCTAACCATACATTCAAAAGCTATGTTCAAATATTCATATATAGATTATGAACATCTAAACATCATTTCAAATACAATTCAAACGTTTCTCTTCAAATATTTCCGTTCAAAATATTGTCATTCAAAAGGTTGAACGAAATCATTTGGGACAACCATTTTGCAGCATTACGGCCATTCCGTTAGACAATTCGAATTGGCATTTAGCCACAATGAAATTAAACATCCAAATGGTGAAAATATTTCTACTTGACCATTTAGTTCAAAATGAGAATTGAACTCCTTTAAATTTGGACAATTTAAAAGGGATAAATATATATTTTTAAATTCAGGACACATTTGGAATAACAATTGGAGTTAGAGTTTGGAAGTATTTTGATTGGAAATTAATTAATGTTTAGAAATATACATTTGATTGGAAAATGAATTGCCATAGTTAAATAGTGTAAAAGTTTGAAATGTATTCGAGAAAATAAATTGTAACATAAATATTATTTTGTTATTCTTTTCATTCTATGCAACTAAAAAAAATCATCGTATCTCAATTTGAAATAAAAAAATTATAAACTTTTAAAATTTTAATTTTTTAAACAAAAAAAAGAAAAAATTGGAGACATAAATACTATAATTGATTTATTTTTGAAGAAAGAAACAAAAATTATCTTTTAAAATGGCCCCTAATATTTAAGAATGGATGCATTTTCTCTCTCTTCTATGTATCCATTGAAACTATTCTTCTTACCTTTTTTTGTTTTGTTTTGTTTTGTTTTTTTCTTTACCTCTATGTATTCAAAGCGAAAAAAGGGACAAAATCTCATTACCCTACCAGAAAATCTTATAAACTTTGAGGTTTTATAAGATTTTTTAAATTGTGTTCAATATCTATCTATATATATATTCAAATGCCATGATTAGTGTTTATTTTTAAATCGCGCGAATTCCATCTTAGGTCTTGTTTGGTGAATCAACTTCACTTAAACTAAACTGTACTTTTCATTTTAATTTTTGTTTTTTTTCTGAAAAGTCAACAAAGTTATAACTATTTTTTAAAAGTCAATTCAACTCAAACTTAAAAATTTCATCTCATCTCAAACTCAACTCGTTCACCAAACGGACCTTTAAATAATAATTTAAATATTTTCATTAAAATGTTCCACCAAACACATAATATAGTAATTATTTAGAAATTGTAATTTAATAGTATCTATTTATATGTTCATTAAGATTTCTTCTTTTGATAGCTCTTGATTTATGATCAAATTATATGTTCTGGCTTGTTTGAATAATTATAATATATATATATATATTTTTCATAACAAAACATAAACATACATATATTTTCAACGAGAATTTTTATGAATTTACCGAAATATATTATATATATATATATATGAAATTATCTCTCTCTCTCTCTCTCTCTCTCTCTCTCTCTTCGTTTTTGTGAGTTCAGTAAATTTAATAAAAATTGAGGTTTAACTAAAAAAAATATACTTCAAACATCACAAACATAATAATTTATAAATCAGTCGAGCAATTATATCTTTGATTTTTAACTGCCGTTAACGAATTCATTCAAAAATGATATTTTTGTATATGTATTTTTTTAAAGAGTTTAAGGTCATTTCAATTAAAAAGGACCAAAACATCACAAATATAATGATTTACAGACCAATTGAGTAATTAATCTCTTTAAATAATTTAAAAATATATGCAATCAGTAAATGAAAAGATGATACAATAATCAATAGCAGCCAAATATAAAAATTTGACAAATGTGATATGTTATACTCAGTGAAAATAATACTACATTTTCTAACGCAAATGCTGAATTTTAATATTGATGCATTAATTTGACCGGCATTGGAATTGCTCTAAAGATCTTACTGTTGTCTCCACAATGTTATTCTAAATTATTAAAAAAAAAAAAAAAGGTGGAGGGAAATTATGCGAAACTTCCCAATTTCACTTCCAAATGCCATATTTATTCAATTTTTTCATTATTGGATAACATTAATCTATTATCAATATATTTATAAACATATAATACGCAGTGAGATAGAACTATAAATATGGTGGCATAGTTTTTCTGATTGTATAAAAGATCTTGACTATATAAACCCTGTCACATATGGTTGTTTTCATAAAAGAAAGTCAAAAGCAATTTTTATCAACTTGGAACTATATGCCATTTTAATTCCTTTTTTTCTTAAAAAGAGAAATATGCCATTTTAATTTCATATGTAGTTACGTATTGATCAAGTATTGTTATCATCTTACACTAGATATAATTTAAATAGAAATATAATAATTAGCAAAAAAATATAAATACTAGTAAAATTCAAAGGCATTTTAATGTTGTCATTTTCATTCAAAACCTTATTTACAAAGCAACAGAATTCGCGTTGTACATCTTAACTACTTATTTATATGTACAAAAACAAACTCACAAATGCACACACAAATTCCATTATGTATATGGAGTGTTTTAAGATTTGAACTTATCAAAATTTTCAGCAGATCAATGGATTACTACTCCGACAACAAGAAAAATCAAACCGATCCGATGCCGTTCTAACATTGGACGAGTCAGATAGACAGCTCGATATTCCTTTGGTTAATCCGGGTCCCACCTTCGACATGCCCTCGGTGCCTCTCCATACAAGAAAAAGAAGAGGAACAAGTTCAAGAGATCGCTCTGGGTTTGTTGTACAAACGTGGATATTAAGAAAGAGAAGGATGTTGAGAAAATACTTGAGGCTTTTGAGAACAACAATGGTAAAAAGACTTGCTTTGTTGTGTGTTGTTCAAACGTGGAAGCTGGTACCAAGGCGTAGAAAAATTGTTGTTGCTTAGCATATGAGATTTTTTTTTTTTTTTTGAATTATTTACATATATGTATATGTATTTGTGTGTGTCGAAGCATACTTTTAGTGTCTATTTGTATAAAAGGTTGGATTTGAGTTTTTGCTCAGATATCGTTTGTGCAGTAAAAGTAGGGAAGAATATGAACTTGGGGTTTAAACTAGTTGGATAGTGTGCGGATTAGTCAAGCAAAGTAAAATAGAAGGAAAAAAAAAAAAAAAAAAAACGTTATTGATGGTGTTGAATCTGTCATGATTGTTTATGAAGGATGATGAAAGGAACTGTCTGTTACAATGTAGTAAGAGATATACAGTGCCTATATATACATATTTCGTATGTATATTTAGGATTCGTCATGGGAAGGAGGATATAATTTTTGCAAGTCTTTTTGTTGTATGAATAAAATGGAAAATATTTTTTCTTTTATGCCGATTGTTATTTGAGTTGCAAACGTTGTGGTCCTTGTGGACTAACAAAATTTAGTTTTTAATTATAAGAGTTAGAATGATTTTAGCTTAGTTACTCTGTTGACTGGTGAGGGAACTACTCCGTTTTACTTAAAAAGAGAAAAAGAAAATTAAAGAATAAATAAGCATTTGGAGTAAGAGGTTGAAATATCATTCAAATATGTCAATTAATCTTTGAACATTTAAGAAGTGTAGAACTCCCCTAAATGTATATATATAGGAAAGCTAAGTTGTATGACATAGAAAATTGCCGGATACAAACAACGGTGCAAACTTGGCCGCTAGATGAAAAATTGAGGGTGTTGGGTTCTCTTTAATGAAACAAACTTTTTAAATATTTTTTATGAGTTTCAAAATGCCCATAACTTTTTTGTTTCAATCCGATTGAGACAAAAATTTTTTTTTTCTATAAATTAAGAAGGAGGATAGGATAAATAAACTACCAAGTTGGACCCTATTAGAATTTATTATAAAATTGAGGTTTTGTAACATTTTTTAGAATAGTTTTTAATCTATCTAACCATACATTCAAAAGCTATGTTCAAATATTCATGTATAGATTATGAACATCTAAACATCATTTTAAATACAATTCAAACGTTTCTCTTCAATATTTCCATTCAAAATATTGTCATTCAAAAGGTTGAACGAAATCATTTGGGACAACCATTTTGCAGCTATACGGCCATTCCGTTGAACAATTCGAATTGGCATTTAACCACAATGAAATTAAACATCCAAATGGTGAAAATATTTCTACTTGACCATTTAGTTCAAAATGAGAATTGAACTCCTTTAAATCTGGACAATTTAAAAAGGGATAAATATATATTTTTAAATTAAGGACACATTTGGAATAACAATTGGAGTAGAGTTTTGGAAGCATTTTGATTGGAAATTAGTTAATGTTTAGAAATATACATTTGATTGGAAATGAATTGCCATAGTTAAATAATGTAAAAGCTTGAAATGTATTCGAGAAATAATTGTAACATAAATATTATTTGTTATTCTTTTCATTCTATGCAACTAAAAAAAATCATCGTATCTCAACTTGAAATAAAAAATTATAAACTTTTAAAATTTAAATTAAAAAAAAAAAAAAGAAAAAATTGGAGACATAAATACTATAATTGATTATTTTTGAAGAAAGAAACAAAAATTATCGTTTAAAATGGCCCCTAATATTTAAGAATGGATGCATTTTCTCTATCTTCTATGTATCCATTGAAACTATTCTTCTACCTTTTTTGTTTTGTTTTGTTTTGTTTTTTTCTTTACCTCTAGGTATTCAAAGCGAAAAAAGGGACAAAATCTCATTACCCTACCAGAAAATCTTATAAACTTTGAGGTGTTATAAGATTTTTTTAATTGTGTTCAATATCTTTCTATATACACATTCAAATGCCATGTTTAGTGTTTATTTTTAAATTATGAACGCGCGAATTCCATCTTAGGTCTTGTTTTGGTGAATCAACTTCACTTAAACTAAACTGTACTTTTTCATTTTAAATTTTGTTTTTTTTTCTGAAAAGTCAACAAAGTTTATAAACTATTTTTTAAAAAGTCAATTCAACTCAAACTTAAAAATTTTATCTCATCTCAAACTCAACTCGTTCACCAAACGGCCCTTTAAATAATAATTTAAAATATTTTCATTAAAATGTTCCACCAAACACATAATATAATAATTATTTAGAAATTGTAATTTAATAGCATCTATTTATATGTTTCATTAAGATTTCTTCTTTTGATAGCTCTTGATTTATGATCAATTATATGTTCTGGCTTGTTTGAATAATTATAATATATATATTTTTTCATAACAAAACATAAACATACATATATTTTCAACGAGAATTTTTATGAATTTACCGAAATTTAAATCTCTTTTTGAGCTAAAATTTGTTATTTAAAAAAAATAATCGTCACTAAACCCTGATTATATCTCAAAAAAATAAAAAAAAAAATAAAAAAAAAACACCCCCTGCTGCTGGCAAGAGCAAGTCTGCAAGTGTACCAAAAGTCTCCAACCCCAACCGACGCCGACCACCGGTCACCGGCTTCCCTTGCACATGAGCCTGACCTCACCGGCAACTTCTCCTCTCTCCCCCTCCCCGGCGCCTCTTGGTTTCCAGTACCCTTAAACCACCTTCTCTCTATTTTTTCCCCTTCTTTTTTTCCTCCACAATATGATCCTTTCTCGGATTTTCCGAATTTCGTCGTTTCTTCGAAATTTCTTCTCCAATTTCCTTTCTTTACATCAATTCTGGCCTATATATACATAGTATATATATACAACATAGATATGTATGTATGTATTTCTGTGAGTGTGTTGTATATGCCTTATTTATTTATTAATGCATGCATGTGAATAATATGGGTTTCAATAATTGTCGTGATTTTGGTGAAGGATTCATAGGGATTCGTAATTTTGTTGGAATGGTTTTGGAAAGTTGGTGAAAGTTGAAACTTTTTAATATGCAAGTGACCAATACGAATTATAGATGGAAAAAGCTTGCTATGGTAGATGAGATTTTTTTATTACATTTTTTCGGAGTTTTATGTGAATTGTGCATGGAATAGCTGCATTTATATATGCCACAATAAGAGCTATAATTTTCAGTTGTATTTTTAGGATTAAATGATTTGTTTGTATGTGTGTGTGTGTGTGTGTGTGTCTATATATATATGTATATATATTTGTATTTTCTGTGTCTTTTGGATGGGAAAAGAATTGTGCTTTGCAAAGGGAGCAGAAAAGGTCATAAATTTGGGACTATTAAAGTGTAATTGCTATAATCAAATTATGTAATTCCATTTAGTGTTTGATATGATCAATCTGGCTTGTTTGATATAATTTTCTTATTGGTTTCACTGCTCAAGTGGTCTTTTAGCCGTTCTAGAATAATCTAGCTCCTGCAATTAGTACTTTTGGGGAGTTCTTTCGTAGCCCATTTAAGAATTTTTCTTTTTATACGCTTCAGCCACATCGAACAACCATTTTGGGTATCATGATTGTTTTTTTCAGGAACTTATTGTCTTCAATTTTTGCTGAAAGTTTGTGAAATTCCATCAGAATTTTGGTTGTGGGACTTACTAGACCGAAGAGTTGCTTTATTTAGTTAAACCTTGTTAACAGGGAAACTCAGTATGCCCTTCTCTCTCTTCTCATCTTATTCTTGTTTTGTGCTTTCATTGATATCTTCGGCTATGCAAACTAATCTTGTAATCCTCTGACGTACAGTTATCTTAACCTGGGATATAGTGTATAACTTGAGTTGTCAAAGTTTTTCACAAAATTTCATTTGGTTTGCCTGTCTGTAGGTGAAGCTTTTAACGATGAAGGACTCAAAAAGTAATCGTATAAGTTGGACTGAAAACTTTTACCAAAAGATTGAAGGAATAGTTCCTGAGGTCGATGATATCATGATTCAGGTAGGAGGAACTCTGTTCTTATTCTTAAATTAGATTCCTCTCTCTCTCCTCTCTCTCTCTCTCTTTTTTTCCTTCTAACTTTTAAGTTGCCTTAGTAAATTTGTCTTGACATTGGGTTTTTTTTTTTTTTTTCCATTTCCATTTATCATTTATTGAATGTACTTTTGTTTATCTATCTCCAAGGAGAAATAAAGCTATACACACACACACACACACACACATATATGTATGTTCAAGGTAAACTGAGTATATACTCTGGTGGATTTAGTAGAAAGAAAAATATTAAAGTTACCCTTGCTTGAACTTGTGGGCTTTCCATTTGCATATCGTTTCATATGATTGAATCTATGTCTTGCGCAGGATACGTTTAAATATGTTGAAAACCATGTGAATACCGTCGGTGGAACTTTTAAGAAATTTTGTTCTGATGTTGTTCAAGATTTTTTTCCTCTTTCCGTGGATCCTGTTAAATGCGAAGATGAAAGAAGTGACTCCAAAAGGAAATGTTAATAACTCTGTGATAAATATCGTACAAGTTTCTTCAGATGCTGAAGCAAAACAATCACCAGTAGAAATTGGCGCAGTTGAACATGCAGATAAGCGTCAAGATCATAAATCTATTGAACATCATAATGAAGATAAACTCATAAATGCAAAGTCCACAGATAGCCATGAAGATCCCGATTCTATTATGGCGGCAAGGAAAAATAATGTTTTGATAAAGGAAAACTGCAACTTGATAAATGACGTAGATTCCATAGAGGGGTCTGCAGATGTACCATTGGAGGATACATTTAAATATGTTGAAGACCGTGTCACGCTGTGGTGGAGCTTTCAGGAAATTCTGTTCTGGCGTTGTCCAAGATTTTTTTCCCGCTTTCAGTGGATCCTGAAAACAGTGAGGCCGGAGCAACGACACCAGAAGGAGATGCTGCCATAGGTACCAGTGGAAGTATGGCGGAAGATTCTTTAGATGCTGTTGTCGAGCAAGCACCAGTGGCGACTGATGCAATTGATCATTCTGAGAGGCAGCTGGGTCATGTATCCAATGGACATGATGAAAATGTAGATGAATTTAAAAATGGAATGTCCATGATAGCCGTGACAAGTCAGACTCTATATCGGCACCCAGGAAAATCAATGTTTTGACAAATGAAAACTCAGACTTGGGCAATGATGTTGATGTCATAAAGGACTCAGCAGATGAACAATTGGAGCTAAATTCTCACTGTGTTGCGGAATCATCGGAAGCATCATCACTTGATATTCTAGCTGATTACGCAGAGTGTGAGTTTAGTGCTTCTAGTGCCCTGTCTGAAACTGCTTATTCAGTTGTATCTGATCAAGACACTGTAACGGTATCGGGACTTGTTTCCTCCAGCAGCTCCATCTTAAGGGTTTCTGCTGGTACTCCTGGAGATTCATCTAACATCTCACC
This sequence comes from Ficus carica, assembly GCA_009761775.1. Taxonomy (NCBI): domain Eukaryota; kingdom Viridiplantae; phylum Streptophyta; class Magnoliopsida; order Rosales; family Moraceae; genus Ficus; species Ficus carica. The sequence goes on along the minus strand of CM019747.1, from coordinate 5,731,606 downwards.
TCCAGAAGAGTGTTCCTCTGATGGTTGTAACCAACTCCTTGTATCTACTCCAGCCTCGACTCTGTCTACTGAAAAAGGGGCAATAGGGAAGCACCTTGTTTCCTCCTGGACTTATCGGAGTCGATATTCATCTGACATCTCATTTCCAGAAGAGTGTGTCCTCTGATAGTCATAAACGGCTCTACTCATCTACACCAGCCTTGACTATGTTTACTGAAGACACGGCCATAGGGAAGCAGCTTGTTCCTCCTCCGCAGTTAATCGTCACTGTCACTGGAGTTGAATGGTTTATTCTGAAATCTTATTACATATTAATTATACTGTTTTTCCTTTATGAGTGATTTGCGTGAACTTTTAATAGTTTGATAGGTAAAGCCATCTGTAGAAATGGCGAGATTCTATATCTGTCTGAGTCATCTGGAGAAAGCCAAACTAGATTTTGTTAGCTTCTTGTTACTTCTAAAGCTCTTTTGTCCTCCTTAGGCTGTGGCATACAATAGGAATACTCATATTGATTTTCATTCCTTCCGTTCTCCCTTCCTCCAAAATCCCCGGCCGCCTCAAGTCAGTTGTCCTTGGTTTTAATTTTTCTAAGAATGATAGGAGTAGGAGATAAGAAAGGATGATACGCATCTAGTTCAATCACACAGAATTGCAACATAACGGCATAGTCTTGAAGTTGCAAACTTTTGTTCATTATACCATGGACAACTGTTGAGGAATAAACACTACTTTGTCGTTTCTATGCTCATGACATGAATTTGTTAGAAATACAGTTTGATGTCTGCCGAAAGAGCGGTTGTTATTGTGGAACTTGCATAGAAGCCTTGTGACAACTTGTCTAACAAAACCTTGATCATTTGACAAGAGTATAGTACACACTTTCATCCTTATCTTATTTTCCTCAATGTTGGATGTGATTTTGGACGTGATTCTTCTTTTGTAAAGATGATAGAATTTACGTATGCTGTATTATTTCATTGTTATGAATTCAAATCTTTCCACGTAATTGTATGCTTCTCTTTCTATTATAGATAAAGGTAGTTGTTAACGGTTCTTTATATTCCTAGTTTCCATCGGACAAGGGAGTTCCTTTTTATTTTGTACCTACTGGGAGTCGTTATTCACCAATGCCTCCAAATCAATATCATTCATGTTTAACATACGGTTCTTTAAATGATGTTCAGGTGGCTCGAGTACTGTTGTTGCTGACTCGGGCATGGAAACTATTAACCTGAGTGATGAGGCAAAGCTTGGAGATAGCTGTGTCTTTCTAGATGATAGTGTCCTCTATGATGTATCTCGCAGAACTCGAAAGCTTAGGTCCTACAAGGTACTCCATTTCACTCTCTTTTAATATATATATATATATATATATATATTTCAACATAAATTTTGTTTTTATTAAAGGATATGAGGAACTTTTAGATAGTAGTTATCTATTTCTCGATATGAAAGGTACTTCGAAATAAATACAAGAGATCAGATATAGGGTGATAAAAGTTTGACTTGTTAGGAAAGTGAACCTCGAGGTAAATATGGCACATTTTAATTAAAGTTAACGCCTTGTTTTCAGTAGTACAACAAGCACATATTAATATTCTTTCTTAGATAAGGTCATGCCAGCATGCTCCAAACGATTTCTATTTAATGGACCGACGAGTTGGTGTGTTCCTATTTAATATTCGGGGTTTAGTAGATTTTAGTATTTTCCAATGACTTCTTGTTTTTCTTGAACAATTGGATAAATGGATGAGGGCTGCCGATCTATTATTGCATTACTTGAGCTGCTTGATTTTTTGATTACTCGACTTTGCCTAGTTAAATAAATTGGAACAAATTCTTCGTCTTTATAAAGATTTTGACTTTGCCGTTACCTAGAAGAAGAGTGCATTTGTTATCGGGTAAAACTCGTGTCAAAATCTTACATGGACCGTCAGCAAGGCGAGTTTTTAGCTAACTTCTTTTCTTCTCTCTCTTCTATGCAATTAGAAAAAGATCCAAGACATTTTTGCTTCAAAGAAGAGGCTGGCAAAGGAGTATGAACAGCTTGCAATATGGTACGGAGACACTGACTTGGGTTTGAGCCAAGATGGAGCACCCATTGGCTCACAGGATTTGCAAACTCATCACGCAAGTGACTCGGAATGGGAGCTACTGTGAGTTAAAGGTCTGGTTTCTGTAGATAACTGCACAGAGCACTGGTTTCATCTTTCCTACTTAGTGAAGATCATCGCAATTTGACTCAGGTTTTTTTTTTTTTGGATAAATGGAATTCGACTTAGGTTTTTATGATTGAGGTACACTTTTTATTTTTATTTTTTTCCGGCTAGAAATATGGTTTTGAGGTACACCTCTTTGAACTTGGTGTACATGAAAATAAGGCCGCTATGCCATTAGCACGAATTCAAGCTCGGAAAATGTTCGAATACTCTTGAAATCTTTGTGATATAAATTTACTCTTGCACATTTGATTATGATTTATGGGAAAAAAAATTACAAGAAATAAAATAGTTTTTGTGCTATGCGGGTGCTGATTTGTCCCTTCTTTTTTTACCTTGGTAAATTTCAAGATGGGGTACTTCTATGGTATTATATTTTTACCGATACTGCGAATCTGACACTCGTATGATCAGAAGGTTGAGAACTTTGCAGTATTGGTAGATTTTTCTTTTTTGTACCTAACCAAAGAATTCTCGTTTCTGAAGTGGCGTTCTTCGAATTATAAATGATTTCGATGGCTCTTTAACAAATATGCATACAAAATCTCGTTCCAAGTATCAGGAACACCTGGTAGGCACCAGTGAATGCAGTCGGCAAAGTTTTTGGGATCAGATCTCTGTTCCTTTGTCAAGAGTTTTCCTCGGCGTTCACCGTTACACCGATGTGTGAGCGTCTTTTCGGAACTCTGAAAGTTGCGTGATGTTCAGAAACGTGACATTGACTTTGAGATCTGCTAAAACATCATGGATAATGTCCATGATTTCAAGACTTGACCAGTACCCCAGTACGTTGAAGCTTGGATTGGGTGGGTCTCGTTATAGCAGTTTTCATTGCTCCCAGGCCTCCATTCCCAGCTCCTTCATAAAAAAGAAAATAGAACATAAAAAAGAAAAAGGTAATAATAATAACTAAAATGATGTTTCTGAAAAATCCTAACGAGTACATGTTGTGCTATCACGTGATATCATAAGACAGTAGCGGAGCTAGAAAAAAAAAAAAAAAAATATATATATATATATTTTTTTTTTGCAAAAATAAAATTATTGAATATCGAAATAACTATATATAATTATAATTTTTGTTATAAAGGAAGCATACTAGAATACAAATATCGGTGGATAATGATATCAATAGTTAAATTATATATAAATGAAACAAAAGAATTCAGATTTGCCGATTTAAAACCGGATCTTTTATTAATAGAGTATTTTAAAATATCCTACTGCAAAACTCTCCATTATTTAAAAAGAAAAAAGTGTTTTAGAAAAGCTCACCATAAATGTGTAGGAGACATGCTCGTGAAAAAAACCTCTTGAGTCTGGTTATTGATGCTTGATTCTATCCAATTTGCCCAAGTTTCTAAAGCCAATCTGTATGCTGTGGTGACATTGTATTCTTGTACTTCTTCTGGATTCCCATATCTAGCAAAAGAAGCAAACAAGGAAAACAATTAAAAGACAAAGCCATTTATATTTCTTACTAACTCACAATACAAAAAAGAATATGGTTACAAACATAAGCTAACGGTAAATTTTATACTAACTCCATTAAAAGGTAAATAATTTCAACCTCTCCATCCCCAAATTCCCAAAAAAACAAAAAAAACAAAAAAGGAAAAAAAAATATTGTGAGATTATTAAACTATTTCAAATGTGTGTAAACTTCAAATGGCCAGATCTTGGGCAATTGTTTTAGTATATGCATCTAAATTTAAGCACTTATATTTAGGGCTAATAATGGCCCTTTTGAATACATTGTATTCTTTCATATAAAATCATGAGATTTATACATTATCTAGATATGTAAATACATATCGGACCAAACAGATCAGGCCATAATAACCTGCCTCCTTGACGCACGGTCTGTCTATATAGATTGTTGTTTTTTTCTTTTATATATAGTTATCTTCTATATCAAAGATAAAATAAAAATAAAAATCGTGATCTTAACTAATTCTTTTGCTCTTAGCATATACTTATACATATATTTACACACACACACACACATACAAAACTCACGTTGCATTAATAGTAGGCTTGTATCTCCACCAAACATAGCTCTCAAACACCAAAAAATCTACTCCTTCCCAATGCTTCCCGTGTTTAGCAATGGAGTCAAGCTTGACTAGCCTCTTTAGTACAGTGTGGTTTGTTGCATGATCTGAAATTGACTCCACTATAAATGGTGCCCAATAGTATTCAATGGAAGCATCGTACTCCTGAGAAGGGAGAAGCCAGCCAATTAAAATATATTATTAAAATAGGAGTATTCTATGATAAAATAGAAGGAGAATTAACTTAGGGGTAAGGACGATTTTAAACCATCAATTCATATCGGATCGTAATATATTAGAAAATTGTAACAATTCAATGTCATAACTTGATAAAAATCTTATATCATTGAGAATAGTACCTACCTAGCTTACTAAAGAATTCTCCAAATGAACAAAAAAAAAAAAAAAAAAAAAAAAAAAATTGGGTATCCAAAATTCTAAACCACAACTCTAAACCATTCTAAACCAAAGGGATGCTTATTTGCCAAAAAAAAAAAAAAAAAAGACCTGTGATAGGATGTGAAAAAAAAGATTAACGGGTAATATACAATTTTAAACCATCAAATCACAAACATAGCATGTCGAGTTGCTTAGGCAAATAGGGTTCATCACTCCCTGTCCCAAGCAACTCGACGTTATCACGAAAACAAGAGTTTTGTTCCTCCCCAAGCTATCATCGCCCCCATGAATCTGTACATAACAATCTATGCCATCTCGTCTTCAAGTCCATGAAATATCAAAATCCTAATATATTAGAAAAATGTGACACTTCAACACAACTTAATGAAAATATGATCATTAAAATTAATGCCTACCCTATCTTATCAAAGAATTCTCTAAATCAATAAAAAAAACAAGTGGGTATCCAAAAATTTTGCCGTCAAATAATGACTTCCCCTTCATAATTAGAGATTTTTTTTTTTTTTTAACCTTGAAAAACTTAAAGATTAATTTGATTGGCAATATTATAATGAGGTAAATTGAGGTACCTTGATTTTGAAGATCTTCCTGGGAGGTATTCTTTCAAGAGATTTCTTTCCTTGAGGTATAATGGACTGCACCAAACAGACCAAGGATTCAAACTGGCTTCTTTGTACAGAGTCTCCAACAAACATGAGTCTTTTTCCCCTTAAGAGTTGCAGTAACTTCAATGGATCAAACCTAGACATCAGGAAACAGTTTCTATATTTAACTCATGTGAAAAGGGTAGTGCTCATATAGAGTGGATCCATCAGGTATGCGGGATTCGTATGGAATATATATATATATATATATATATATACATAATTCATATGAGTTGTGATGTCGAATACTACTGATGTCCGTTATCATTTTTTAACGAGAAAATAAAGAAAGAAACTAACTCACTGGATGCACTTTTGATAAGATATCACTTGTGCTTACAATTGATAATATTACACATTTTCTATAAAAATTCTAAAATTCCAATCTACAACTACACAAAATGATGTTATTCTAAATATGAATAAAATCCAACAGTTAAAGTCAGTTCATAATTCAAAACCTGTGATTCTAACATGTGCACATAAAATCGGTTAAATCATGCAATGTTCTCAACAAAAAAACGGGTTTTGTTAAGGGGGAAAAAAAAAGTTTGTTTACCTGATGATCAAAACCATAATTAAAACACACACATATCCACAGAGACGTTCTATGACTCTTAACTCCGCATCAGATAAGGAGTGGGGCCAGGGACGAAGCCACAAAGTCCCGAAGGGGAGCTTGAGCCCCTCCGCTCCCCTCAACTTTTTGTAATCGTGTTTTTATATATGTATTTGACCAAAATTTCAAATAACCCCCTCTAAAAATTTAAAAATTCATTTTAGTCCTCAAAAAATTAATGAAAACTCATGGCTTCATCACTTAGTGGGACCCACACTCTATTTCGATGCGGAGCAAGGGACTCACGATACCCTTAGCTCCGCTTTAAAAAAACACACACACACACATAGAGTTACGAATGCAAGTGAGTATTTGTTACCTTGGAAGATCACATCCATTAGGTTGCCACCTCCAATTCTTGTAGAGAGAATCAGGCCTCCCATTCCTTTGGCAAGTAACTTGTTTTACCAAATAAGGACAGCTCTCTTCTGTATAAAGAGGAAACGACACATTCTCCCAAACCCACTTCCCTTCAAACACATTGCAACTCTCATCAATGCGATCCGCCGGAGAAACGACAACGACTTCCGGCCTATGCTTCTCACGCCTCCCATATTGCTTAAACACGTAGCTGTCGTTGCTCTTCAAGTTGTCAAGAACCAGCCTTGCCGTTCCAAGGACAAGAATAGAGGCCAGTGCAAGAGGGTAGAGATACCGGATTCGCCGGTCGAGAGAGGTCGGGTTCATTGTTTGGAATTGGTGAAGATGAGAAAAATTTGATTTGCTTGAAAAACATGTTTTGTTTTATTTTATTTTGTGGGAAAATAAAGATGCTTGAATGAAGGGTTGGCTTGAGTTCTAAGTGTGTTTAGTAAAACCATGCAACAACCAGTTGGTGGGATCAAGTATTTTAATTTTTTTTAGGTGTTTGTCTTGTGTTGAAGTAAGGCTCTGTCTTTATAATGTTTGATGATGTGGGTCATTCTTAAGAGTGAAATATACCAGGTTATATATATATATATATATATATATATATTTCATTTATAAGGAATTTCTATGAAGGTATTTTTTCATTGTCAGCAGAAACTGTATTTTAACTATTAGATTAACTTTTCCATGGTCTGATTTATAATTAAAACAGTTTTCTGTAACGTCGTTATAAATTTTATAATGTAAATACTTAAATATTAGACCGTTAAAAAGTTAATCAAATTAAAAGACACGGTTCTTATTGAGGATGGAAAAAAAATTTCGTTGAAAAAAAAATAATAATAATAAACATCTCTTAATGGTATGTTTTCTTTTTTAATTTTTTTCTCCTAGTAAAAATTTGGTAAATACTAAATAGCTAGAAGTGGCATACCAACAATGGACCCATCTAGTGACATATAGATCTTTTGTTGGAATTAGTCCCCAAATTATTACTATTTTAAGAATTTAAAAATATTTCAACTATCAACCAAAAATGGGTGAGTCTGTGGTTAGAGTCTCTACCGGTAGAGCTCTTTTTTAGACCGTTGAGATTTAATCGAACGGTTGAAACGTTGATGGTGTACCATATTATCATACACCTTACCTCACATAATACTTCCCACCCAAAATCTTCTCCGTCACCGGCGATCTTTCCGCCGCCGGCGACGGACGCCGACGACCCACCCCCGACGCAGGGGACCACATCCGGCCCCAGGCCAGTAGGCGTCGCCGGCGATTTTCTCTCTCTTCTCCTCTCTCCCGCGGCGACTCACCTCCGGCCCCCCACCACCGGCCCCAGTCTCGGCCGGCCGGTGACCCCCATCTCTCTCTTCTCTTCTCTCTCTCTTTCCCTTTCTCTCCCTTCTCCTTTCTCCCGCCGTCCCCCACCCCTGGCCCCCAGCCCACCCACCGGCTTGCTCGGTGCACCCCCCACCCCAGGCCTCCCCCCACCCCCCCGGCACCCCCCCGACGACCCCTCAGCCCCCTTTTTCTCTCTATTTCCTCTCTTCCCTTCTCTCTCTCTTCCCGGCCTTCGGCCCCCCCACCCCCGCCCGCCCGGCACCCCCCCATCCCACCCCACCCTCTCTTCGCCGGTGGGGTGGGATGGGGGGTGCCGGGCGGGCGGGGGTGGGGGGGCCGAGGGTCGGGAAGAGAGAGAGAAGGGAAGAAAGGAAAATAGAGAGAAAGGGGAAAAGAAAGAGGGGGCCGGGGGAGGGTCGTCGGGGGGCCTGGGGTAGGGGGCGCACCGGGCAAGCCGGGGGCCTGGGGCTGGCTAGGGGCCGGGGGTGGGGGGTGGCGGGAGAGAGGAGAAGAGAGAGAAAGGGGAAGAAAGAGCGGGGAAAAGAGAGAGAAAAGAAGATAGAGAAAGGGGAAGAGAGAGAGAGGGGGGTCGCCGCGGGAGAGAGGAGAAGAGAGAGAGAGGGGAAGAGAGAGAGAAGAGAAGAGAGAGAAAATCACCGACGGCGGAGGCCGGTCGGGGGCCGGATGTGGTCGCCGGCGTCGGGGGTGGGTCCCCGGCGGTAGAAAGATCGCCGGCGACGGAGAAGACTTTGGATGGGAAGTATTATGTGAGGTAAGGTGTATGATAATATGGTACACCATCAACGTTTCAACCGTTCGATTAAATTTCAACGGTCTAAAAAGGGTATCTACCACAAACACACCCAAAAAGAATAAAGGTCAATATATCACCTATTAAATAAAGATCAAAATATCACCAATTAAACAGTAAAAATTTCAAGGACCAACGGAGTGATTTATGGTTTTATGTAACTTTTTTTTTTCTTGCCGTCTGTTTGGAACTTCCATTCTGATTGGAGTTTTTCAAAAATATTTTTTTAATATTTTTCTTTATAAATAAATAAATTTTATTATTTATATTTCTAAATCTCTTGCTGTTTTTTTTTTTAATTTTTAAAAACCTTAAAATTTAAAAATTTATAACTTTCTTATTTTTAGTTGAAATGATATATATATATATATATATTAAATTACTTAAAATGATGAGACTAATGAAATATAATTCATATTGATATTTTTTTCCGAATACATTTTAAGTTCTTACACATTTAACTTCAAACAGTTTATTTTCAACCAACTACACATTTTTAAAACTCAACAATCTCCAATCAAAATATTTCTAAAACTTATAACTTTCTTATTTTTAGTTGAAATGATACTCTTATATATATATATATATATATATTAAATTACTTAAAATGATGAGACTAATGAAATATAATTCATATTAATATTTTTTTCTGAATACATTTTAAGTTCTTACACATTTTAACTTCAAACAGTTTATTTTCAACCAAATGCACATTTTTAAAACTCAACTAATCTCCAATCAAAATATTTCCAAAACTTTAACTCTAGTTGGTGGTTTAAACGAACCTTCAGTGTGCGATGTATGTACCTGCCGTAGGATCTCAAGCATACATTTTTCTTTTGAGTGTCGTTAGACTTTATTGATTCATCTGTTCTTATTAAAGAGTTTTGTCTTAAAAAAAAGGATAAATTGCTCATGGGTACCTGAACTTTTAGATAAAGTGCCGATTGGTTCCTTTTTTTTTTTTTTTTTTCATTTATTTATCCAAAGGTCCCCAAACTTTTTTGTGTAATTTTTTTTTCTTATTTCTCTTGCTTGTCCTAAAAATCCAGTACATTAAAAAAAAAAAAAGGTGCTTACAACTTTAGAAAACCTCAGCTGTCGTTCTTCCAACCCAATCCACTAGCGGTTTTGAGCCGAAAAGACCCAAAACAGAGCTCAGCAAACACAAATACACCTTTTTGCATTCCAATACAATAACACTAACACACACACACACACACACACTCTCTCTCTCTCTCTCTCTATATATATATATATCTGTTTCTCTCTCTAAAAATGATGATGAGCAGCGGAGCTTGCGGTGCCGTCCGTACGTGCTGCGTGGGCCTTCCTTGCAGGTCGTCGCTGAAGCTCCGCCGTAGCCGGCGGTTTTTGGCCACCAACTGCTCTGCTGCGGGTCTCAGAGCAAAGGAGAAGGAGAAGGTGCTTGTGATATCTGGGCCCACCGGCGCCGGTAAGACCAGACTCGCTTTGGAGCTCGCCAAGCGCCTCAATGGCGAAATCATCAGCGCCGACTCCGTCCAGGTTCCCTGCTTTCTTTTCTTCTTTTCTTTTTGTTTTTCTGTTTGGTTTCCGAGAAATGGTGGTCTGAAGTCCTGAATGCTGTGATTATTTGGTATAACACAGAACTGTTAGGCTTAATTTAGCTAAAAAGTTTAAATTTTCCATTCTTTTAGATAGTTAAGAATCAAAGTTAAGCCCTTTTTTTTTGTTTAGTTTAACAGTTCTGAATCGTAGATTGTATCAAGATGATATTAGATTTAAGAAAAGTATATCAGTTGAACGGAATTTAGTGAAAAATTGATGGTTTAGAATTGTGCCTATCAATATTTTTTTTTTTAGCTCTATCAGAGAATGATCCAAATTCTTTGTAAAAACCTTTTTTTTTTTTATATAATTTTTTTTTTATAACTCCATTACGTAATATTCATTTTACAAGAATTTGACTTGTTTCTCAAAATCCAAAAGGGCATGATTTACATTAATACGCAAGATAGAATGGGATAGAGGGCGACGTGCCCAAATGAAACCGAGGAGGCATTGCATCCCCGAGTGGCATAATGAATCCCTCATAAAGTGGGTTGCCCATATTACTCCGCGGTGTGCGGAGGTACTGACTTGAATCTAAGACCTTGTCAAGGAGAATGAGAGTCAAGGCCGGTGGTTAACACGGGCTGTACTGGTTTATGTGGATTTAGATATATTGGAAGTTCTTTCTGTAGCTCATAAAATGTTGCATATTGGCTGAGTGAAATAACATGAGATGAATTTTTTTTTTTTTTCAGGTGTATCGGGGTCTTGATGTTGGATCTGCCAAGCCTTCCCCGAGTGATAGAAAGGTTATCATGTAATTGAGATTTGTTGGTTGTTTACATGCTTGTACACTGTTGGAATTAACCATGAGATTGCTCTACAAAAATATTATTAGATGCAAGTGCATTGATTATTGAACCATTTCAGTGTTTTTGGTTTCAGGTGGTGCCACATCATCTCATTGACATATTGCACCCGTCTGAAGGTCTGTTGTAGAACCTCCTAGTTTAAGTTATTGCATGTTGCATGAATCATTGGACACGATGTTAACAATTTTGTACGAGTTGGACAGTGTAATGAAATAATGGCTCTTGCTGGATAATATTGAAATTTGAACGACTAGGTGTTTGGATGTTTCTGTTCTTCCATTTCAAAATGTATATTTTGTTTCTCCAGAGTATTCTGTTGGACAATTTTTTGAGCATGCGAGGCAAGTTACAAGATCTATTCTTGATAGTGGCCGTGTTCCTATAGTTACTGGTGGGACTGGTCTGTATTTGAGATGGTACGTTTTTATGTATATTCTTTTGCCCAAACTCTAGATATCACTCATCTTTTCCTGTTCATTTTCACTTCTATTTTCTGGGAAAATCGAGTACATATATCTCCTATAGTTTATCTGTCTCTTAAACCTAATATCTTCTAATGGAATTTGTGTTTTTTGCTTGTCCAAAGCAGAATATGAATGCCAAATCTTTTTATCTGAGGCGTTAGCGGTCTTTCTGTCTCTTTGATATTTGATTAGAGATATTAGTCAACTTTGTGAAAGGACTGTCAATTCGTATAAGAAAAAGATGTGATACTTGAATTGAAATTTAGAAACATGGAGGCCTAACTGAAATATACAAACCAGTATTGGCAATTTATTTATTGGAGCCATCGTTTTAAAATGTGGCATGGTTTCTCTTTCTAAATTACGTTGTTGTCATTTCCAGGTTTCTAATTGAATTCACTACGTCTTAGTATAAAAAACTTGTATACATATTGTCATTATTTCACTTTAAACAACTAGAACGCCAGTTTTTTCCTTGGCTGAATTGATACAGTTGTGTTTCTTGTTGAAAGGTTCATCTATGGAAAACCTGATGTACCAAAAGCCTCTCAGGAAGTGGCTGCTGAAGTGTATTCAGAGCTAGCAGATTTACAGAAAAATGATGATTGGGATGCCGCAGTTCAGTTGGTTGTCAAAGCAGGTGACCCTAAGGCCCAGTTGTTGGCTGTTAATGATTGGTATCGGCTTCGACGCAGCCTTGAGATTATTAAGGTTAGCTTTTGATGTTCTCTGGTTATTTGCCAATCTTCGGGTACCTTTCTTTCTATTGTGCCTTCCAATATCTCTCTGTATTTCGTCTTTCTTCGCATATGCAAACCATTAAACTTGCCGTTTATGTTGAGTGGACCATGCTTATTCAAGAATTTACTTATACCATCACCCTATTAATACGTAAGATTTATGGATATCAGTTCATGTCTGTTTTGATTATGTGTTCATTATCTGTGGAATGACAGTCCAGTGGATCACCTCCGTCTGCATTTCAAGTACCATATGATTCTTTCAGAAAACAAAGTGACTCTGCTGCAACAAATGGCTCTCATGACATCAACTCTTCTGTTGATGTAGTGGAGGACAAAAAATCAAAGGAATTGGATTATGACTTCAATTGTTTTTTTCTCTCTAGCCAAAGGCTTGAACTTTATAAATCAATTGATTTTCGTTGTGAGGATATGCTGTTAGGTAAGTCATTTATGCATCTTTAATGATACTCTTCTGTTCTGTTTGTTTTTGTTTAGGCGTTTTATCTATAATGATATGTATCCACAAAACTGAAGGTTGCTAAAGATGGTTAGATCTTTTAATCAACAAAATGGTCACCATACTGCAGACTTTTGCTCACGCATCTGGCAATAAGTTAGTTGTGCCTTGGGAAAATAGAAGACTATATTTACATTAAATGTTAAGCTAGATTGTTCCCTTGCAACATAATTCTGTTGTCACATTACATTGAACACCTTGAGAAGTTGGCTAAATTTTACTAGACGGCTAATTTGTGTTATCTTAGATATCACCATTAAATTGAAGCTTTATTTAAAGAGATATGGCTGCGTTCCTTTCTATAGTTTGGTTGCCATTTGGTATTTTAATTTCCTGTTACTCTTATTGTTTATAAATTACTTGGAGTCCGTAAGAATTTGGTCAGAAGATTATGACTGTTTGATAATTTTCTACAATGGACATAGTTTTGTTAATCATTTTAAGGAACGGAATTAACTTTCTATTTTCTACTTTATGCTATGATATGTGTTATATGATGAACATATTACTAGACTCCCAGAAATTAAACTAAACTTCATTCTTTTGGTCTATTTTGACTGTAGGAGGTGATGGCCTTTTATCTGAGGCCAGATGGCTTCTTGATATAGGCCTTCTTCCAAATTCTAATTCAGCTACCCGAGCAATTGGGTATAGACAGGTATACCTTTTGAAACATCTTATCCCAAAAAATTCTTTCTTTAGCTAGAACAACTTGATCTTTTAGTTTTATTTTTATATATGACAGTATAATTTTCTTTAGATGTAGACATTAATGGTTATATTCTTTTGGTTCATTTGATCTTTAAATTTCAGGCTATGGAGTATATATTGATGTGTAGGGAACAAGGTGGCGGGAGTTCTCCCGGAGAGTTTTATTCTTTCTTATCTGAGTTTCAGAAAGCATCTAGGTAAAACATCTCCTTTCTGAGTCTTCTAAATGGTATGTTTCATGTAACACACACCAGTATTTCTTTTGGGTGCGGAAATTTTTTTTTGCCTAGTTTCTTCACATATCTAATATGAATTGTTGGTAAGAAATATTTCTCAGAAAGGCACTAGTGAAACAGAAGGGTAATGAACATGCAATTTGCTTTAGGGGAAAGGACAAAATAGAGTCTATTAAAAAGGTCTGGTTATAAAATCAGGATAACCAACAATCAACTATCTCCAGGACCCAGTGATGATGTTCCTTGCTTCACAAGGCATCATCGTGATTTTCTTTTAAATTAACAATATATGTACTCATGTCCTTAAGAATTCCGTGGTCCTTAAGGCACATGAATCCATCTTCAATCACCGAACGAGAAATACTGAACACATTCTTTTCAGTTGCCCTGGCAACAAAAAGGAATGTTCATCCCTTAAAGCGTCCAAGTTCTACACTGGTAGATGTTTTACCCACCGAACGCGACAAGTGGAGTAGCTGTATCATGACATAAAAGTTTTTATTTTGGTTTCTTAGAAACTAAATGCTGATAGCTACATACTGGAGGGTAAAAATCTGTGCTGTATATAAAATTTAAATACACCTTCGTTTGTTTAATGTTTACGATTTTCAATTTGTGCAGAAATTTTGCAAAACGGCAGTTGACTTGGTTTCGTAATGAGAAAATCTATCACTGGCTTGATGCTTCTAAACCCTTGGTATGTCATTGAATCTTGTTTTCAGCACCAGTAAACTGATTAATTACCCCGTGCGTTCTCCTTGCGCTTTACTTGCCCTGTGCTATGATATGGTCGGAACATGCTCTTGCAGGATTATGCATCATTACTACAATTTTTTTGCAGGATAAAGTTCTTAACTTTATTTACGATGTGTACCATGACAAAAGTGAAAATCTGGTAGTACCTCAATGGCTGCAAATGAGGAAAGACACAAATCACCGAGAAGCCGCTGCACTAAAGGCCTATCGAACTAGAAACAGGTATTGATTTTGGGACAATGTAGAGTTTGTTCTAGTACTGTTACATTGCTGATTAGCCAAAATTTTGTTAATGTCTCCAGGCATTTCGTCAGACGTGAAGATTGTTTGGAGATTTTAGAGCGGATAAGGAAAACACAATGTGAAACAATAAGCAAAGTATAATCATTCACTACAATATGGTATAGTTCGGCTTAAAAACCAGAAACTTCAATAGAGCATCATCCGACTGTTGTTGGAAGGTCAGCAGTCCTGGCAACGGCGGCATTATATGAAGATTCCTCAAGTATCGGCATAAAATACAAACATCGCTACATTGATTGATCGTGTTTTTAGCGGGTTCATCTTCAACTTATGAAGCGGCATTGGTTTTCACTGAAAACTGGTAAAGAGCATGGTTGAATTGAATGGTGAGTCAAATTTACCGTTATGTTATGGACTCAGTAGTGAATTATGCTTGGGTTGACTTCATTTTTCACTTGGAATTTTTTCCGTCTTTGTTGAGTAAAATCAAAATTTTCACGTTCTTCTCCGAGTTCGATTTTCATCTTTTTTTCACCCCGTGGAAAGAGTGAGACGAGGCTTGACCTCAAACTGCATCTCTAGAATGCTAAACTAAAACAAGAGCAACAATGGTTCCGAGGCGATGATAAGTTGATGGAAAAAGGAGTTGGTTCATTGGGATGGTAAGGCTGCTAATTCTCTTCGACAAGTTGAATTCGAGTCGGTTGTACCGTGATAGATAAGGTATATGGGCAATCCGTTAATTGAGGGATACATATGCCACACATGAAAGCGCCGCCTTTCGGGGTCCAACGGCCACTTGTGCATTTGACCCATGTTAGCTTAGCTTGGTACGTCAAGTGGGTGCAAATCTGTGTCATTGTTGTGTGTCTTTTATTATTCTTTTTCAATTTTTGTAATGAAAAAGCATGCAACGTCATGGTTCTTGTTGCACCTAAAAGTGAACTTTTCATCCATTAAAAAAAAAAAAAAAGTGAAGTCATCGTCTATTGAAGTTATCGACATGGTTCGTGAGGCTATGGTGTGTTTGGAGAGAGAGAGAGAGAGAGAGAGAGAGAAGATTCCTAAAAATATCCAATTGTTTGGCAATCCGGTTTTGGAATTAAATGGATTGGCTTTTGATAGTTACAAGGGAATGAGTTATTTCTCAATCATTTTGAAAGGCCTAAAAGATGATAAGGATTTTTTCTTTTTTTCTTTTTTTAAAATTTTTGGTTTGAACAAGAGGGGAAAAAATTGGTGAAAGAATAATCTTTTTTCCAATAATGTTCCGCTTTAAAACCCTCTTTTTTCTATTGCTTTTACATACATTAATTGGAGAGAGTGTTTCGTATTTGTTGAATAAACAAGCAAAATAAAAAAATAAAAAAAAATGCTACATGACAAGTGATGAAAGCGTCACGTGGTACATTTCGAGGTGGGGACGAATGACACTCGCTCGTTGTTTGAGTTATGACCACGAAGTTTATATTTCTAGTTTACACATGATTAAGGAAGTGGCATTTTCTTTTTAAAACCTTATTAGCTTTATTTAATTAGGCAATGGTGAAAAGGAAACAGGAGAATAACTGCATGATGACCTTTAGAAAAAGACTAAAAAGTTAAAAACAGATAAATTGGTCCATGTCATGTGCATAAATAATGCTTCCTGTTCATATACATAAATACATACGTATATATAACATATAACATATATATCTATATATTTTTTCCTATACCAAAATACAAGCACCAAATGAGAAATGTCGTTTCACAATATTAAAAAACAAAAACAGAAAGTTTAATAAGTGTCATGCTTCTATGTCTTGAAAATGATTTACTTGTTTCTAGAATATTAAAAAAGAGAAACCCTTTCTCAAAAATAAATAAATAAGTGAAACTACATAATAAAATAAAAATTATTTATTTAAAAAATAAAATAAAAATTCTTCCAAAATTTCAAAAAGACAGCTTTTCATTAGAAATGCTTGATCGAAATCGAACCAATTAAAAAACTAGTAAGAATATCTGAAAATATTCCACAAAAAAGATTATCTGAAAATAACATGATATTTTCGAAAAACATTTTAAAATACGATTCAAAATGTCAAAGAAATAAGAAATGTTTAGTGCTTGATTGAAATTCAATAAAATAGTATTCTCCGAAAATATAATTATGTCTGAAAATAACATTTAAATTTTATACAATTATTTTAAATTTTACCAGACAAAAAATTAAAAAAAAAAAAAAAAGAAAAAGCCCTCAACATTGAACAGCATAAATAAGGCAGAGACGAGTCCCAGCGGACAACACCACTCTCCTCGTGACTCCCAAAACCCCAAACCCAAACCCTCACTCTCTCTCTCCTCTCTCTCTAGAATCAGAAAATGAGGTCATCCATGATCAGATCCGTCAAGTCGGCCATAGCCAGGAGCTCATCGGCTGCCGCCGGAGCTCAAATCCAGCGCCGTGGCTTCTCCGTCACTTCCGCGCCCGAGCGGAAAGTCGCCGTTCTCGGCGCCGCTGGAGGCATCGGCCAGCCCCTCGCCCTCCTCATGAAGCTCAACCCCCTCGTCTCACACCTCTCCCTCTACGATATCGCCGCCACCCCCGGCGTCGCCGCTGATGTCAGCCACATCAACACCAGATCTGAGGTCTACTCTCTTCTCTACTTCCTAGGGATTTTCGCATTTCTTAATTGCACTTGTATTTGCATGGCTGATTATTTCTCTTCGTTGTTTTCGTTAGGGTTTTGGTTTAATCTAGTTCTGGAATGTACATAATTATTTTCCTCTGTCAAGTCTAAACTAAAAGTCTGAGTTTTTTTCTTAAACTTGAAATGACAGTTCGAAATTTTCGTTAATATCGATTTTTGTTTGTGAACTTGCCTGCTTGATTGTTGGTTTTGCTGTCTGAATTTTAACAAAAAGTTTGCCTCTCTCTCTCTCTCTCTCTCGCAGATTTGAATTGACATTACTTTGTTGATTGGTTGAAAAAAAAAAAAAAAACTTCCGGAATTTCATTTATTATTATTGTTATTGATATTGTTAATTGTTGTTGTTTTTTCTGTCTGGGATTGAACGAAAAATCTGAATTTTGCTTTGATTTTGAAATGAAAATTTGAAAAAGTTATGGTTATTAATGTTATATTGGGAGCCTGATTCTCTTCCAAATAGGATGACGTAGAACCTTTAGGTTTTAAGAATTTGTAGATATATTGCAGAGAAAAAGAAAAATTAAAGTTTTTGGTTATGTGTGGTTTATAGGTTAAAGGATATGTGGGTGAGGAGAATCTCGGCCAGGCTCTGGAGGGAGTTGATGTGGTGATCATTCCTGCTGGAGTGCCGAGAAAGCCTGGCATGACCCGTGACGATCTATTCAACATCAATGCCGGCATTGTCAAGTCGCTATGCACCGCAATCGCCAAGTACTGCCCAAATGTGGGTGTCGCATTCCCATCATTGCTTTCTTCTTCTACGGTCCTTTTTTTTTTCTCTTGAATTTGTTTTGTTTTATTTTGTTTTATTATTATTTTTTTTTGGCAAAATCTTTCTGCTTGTAGGCTCTTGTCAACATGATCAGCAACCCTGTCAACTCGACGGTGCCAATTGCGGCCGAGGTTTTCAAGAAAGCAGGCACATATGATGAGAAGAAGTTGTTCGGTGTTACTACTCTTGATGTTGTCCGTGCCAAGACTTTCTACGCTGGGAAAGCCAAGGTCCCAGTTGCTGGTATATTGCGATTTCCGGTTTGCTGTTCGTTACTTTTTATCTTAAGCTATGTTTGAAAATGCTGTTCTTTTTGGATGTTTGGACTATCAGAAACTTATCTTAGATGTAATCCAACTTGGAGGATTGTATTTTGTGGAGGTTTCTAGTTTTACTAATGTAATCATTATGTTAAAAGATAACCTCTTCCAAGTTTCCACCAATCTCATGACTTGTATATGCATTGCAGAGGTTAATGTACCTGTTGTTGGTGGCCATGCTGGTATTACCATCCTCCCGCTATTTTCTCAAGTATGTTCTTTTTTTACCTCTAGCTTCTAATTCTATAAGAAATTAATTATCTATGTGCTGTTGATTACATGGATCAGCTGTTTAGATTGGTTTTGCACTTTTCTGATTTTATACGGTTTGCTTGACTTCCTATAGGCCACACCGCAAGCTAATTTATCAGCTGAAGAAATCACGGCTCTGACAAAGAGAACACAAGATGGAGGAACGGAAGTTGTGGAGGCTAAGGCTGGAAAGGGATCTGCAACATTATCCATGGCGTAAGTGTTGAATCTTGCAGTGTCTGTAGTATGTGGATTTTTAAAATGTCAAAGTAATGAGTTGTAGTGTTCAATTCTTGCTGACTGGTTACTACATCTAAAGAAATTCTGTTTTATATGCTAATTTGTTTTTGGATATGCTCTCTTTTTGGGAGCTTATGAACTGATAAATGCCGCATTTTCTTTTGTCTTGCCTGTTTGGCCACTCACCATCTCTTTGGTTTACTATGATTTAATTCTGGACTAAGTTGACTTGTCTCAACTTTGCAGCTACGCAGGAGCTCTCTTTGCTGATGCATGTTTGAAGGGACTTAATGGTGTTCCAGATGTTGTGGAATGTTCGTATGTGCAGTCAACTGTCACCGAGCTTCCGTTCTTTGCTTCTAAGGTAAAAAAAGTTGACGTGAGTTGTGACTATTCACACTATTGTATTATGTATTGTGTACCAAGGGAAAATTTCTTGATAGTGCATCGGCACTTGAAATGCCACCATTTGTTTGGAAGTGATGCCAACTAGCTTGCTGTTTCGTCCTATTCTGTATTTTTTTTCTACTTTCTAGGGGCAGAAGTGAGAAGTGTCATGACATGTTTATGGTGACGAGGCATAATCCATGTTAAGCTATGGATGAATCTCTAATAGACAATGAATTGATAACACACTAAGTGGACAAAATCCTACAACATGGTTTTCATCATATATTTTCATTTGCATGCTACACGATCATTTACACTTTGCATGTACAAAGCACGGCTTGGTTGCCACGTTCTTTTTGCGGCAGGTTGATTATAAACCATTGCAATTAACATTTAGCTTTGTCGATTTTGTTGGTGCACACAGGTTCGGCTCGGAAAGAATGGTGTAGAGGAGGTTTTGGGGCTGGGTCCTCTCTCAGATTACGAAAAGGAAGGACTGGAGAAGTTGAAGCCCGAGCTCAAAGCTTCGATTGAGAAGGGTATCAAGTTTGCCAATGATAACTAGACGATTGCGGTACTGATGGCTTGTTTTGGGTAAAATGCCCATCATGAACTTAGAAACCATTCAATTTTTGCAGTTTAAGCAATTGTTGTATTATTGCTGCGACCAGCACCGGCTTTTTTTTCGCTGTTTCGATAGAGTAGGCCATACATAAAAACTGCAAATTTCTGTTAATAATTTCCCAGTGGTATGTTTTGGGAGGGGATTTGAGAAACTTGGATGCTAATCTATCTTGATCTGCCGCAACTTTTGCTGCTTCAGAGTGCATGCTCCCAATAAAATATGTTTTGATTTCTTTCTTTTTTTTGTCCCCAAAGAATAAGAAATTTTTTAATTTTATTTTTTGGGCTAATCTAATCTAGATTCAAGTCACTACTTTTGCAAAGCATTTTTTTTTTTTTTCCCTTTTTCCTTTTGCTGGATTCCACCTGAAAGTAACATTACGTGTGAGCTTGGAATCTACTTTTATTTATTTTTTTGGGGGCCAAACTTGGAATCTACTTGAAAGTAAGAATATTGACTGATTTTTTTTTTTTTTTTGAAAAATTACTCGCCTTTTGTACTTAGATGACAATCAATTTATGAATCAATAAAGTAACTTTTATCTAATCAAGATGCAGGATTAATGTCTTTTCATGGATTTATTTTTTGATAAGAAATATTTACATCGAATTTGATAGGCGATTAAGTTTGATATTAGAGTAGGGGTCTAGTTTGAATTTCCCAACTTTCATTCAAAAAAGGAAAGGAAAAAAAGAAGAGAAGAGGAGTATAAAAGTTAAATTTATATTGCCAGGATGATATTTTTAAAGCATTTTCTTAATAAATATATCTCCAAATTTTTATTGAATTAAGAAAATAGTCGATTTCATATGAATGGTCATTGGCTGCATCTAATTAATTATGGTCAATTAATTAATATTCCCTTTTTTTTTTAATACAAAAACTGTCCATTGTCCACAAATTGCCATCTGAATTAATTTCTCAAGAACAAAATAGTTGCCCAAAAATTGCGATCTGAATTAATTTCTCAAGAATAGAATACATTTCCCTAATGGTACAAAAAACAGCTTTCCTTGTAAAAGAAAAAATAAAATAGCAACTGTAGATATTTCATCTGAATTAATCCGAGGGTATTATTTATTGGAGAAATTTTGAGAAAATATTCCAGCATTTATTGTGATTTATTCGATCATCTACTTGTCAAATTTCATATCGTACACGTCAATGTCAAAACTATTTTTTTCTCATATTTTTTCTTTTCAATTTGAAAATATACCCATTGAAGCGTGCTATACGTACGGTTCACAAGTACTTATGTTTAGACTATAAATCTGCAAAATTGAATTATTGGGGGTTTCATATGAGCATGGACAAAATGTACAAACCAGCTAATTGAGTTTTATGTAAATGCACAATTTGAAGAAACAAAAAGCTGGCTCTGAAAAATAAAAATAAAAAAAGAAATTCAACGCTAACCAACGTGACAAGACTAAACATTTTTACCAATGACATCCCATCTAACCAAATCAGCCATCACTAACTAAACACATTGCTTCCTAATCCAACCTCTAATGTGAGTCCCTCGAGTCTGATCCACTGCCAGACAAACCGTCACTGTCGGAATCTGCAAACAACGTCGAACCCGTTAGAAAGAACAAACGAAGTGTCTTAACTAGTGGTAGTGAATATTTCTAAACATTACATCTGATTAAAATCACATCAAAATGAAAACGTATGCACTGATGGTATAAAACAAAGTCCTAGAAAAAGATAAAACGTGCAACAACTTTCAGTTATGTTTGTTTGGAAAAAGATATTTTGGAAAATGTCTAAAAACGGTAACAAACATAAATACATACTAAAAATAGTACCAAAAGGCTTCTTCTAAGTACAAGAACAATAAACCAGTCTTCAATAAGTGACAAAAACAGAGGACTACTCTTTGTTCCTTGCCAGTCAATTTTTGTTACCTGATTTGGATCTTTTAGGAGCCTCTGATGAAGCCATTTTCTGCAAAAATATCGAGATCAATCGGATATTAGAAACAAATATTCTGTAATATACGAAACAACTCCGAAAATTCGAGTAAGATTTAGTGAAATTCTCAAGAGTCTTACTTTCTTCTCTATACCATGGCCAGTATCTGCTGCTCGTGATTGAAGAGCAAGTTCCACTTTTCTCTTGTTCTTGCTCAAACTCTTTTTGTAATTGGTCACAAACCGATCCAATTCCCAAAGCGTTTCTAGATCAACACTCGCGATATCAACCTCGATCTCATCCTCCTGCTGAAAAAGCCCCGGGTTTCTCTTCTTAATGATCTGAACTACATTGTCCAGCTTCTCCGAGGGCAAGTTCTGCAGGCTAGTGCTAAGCCTCTGTTTCTCCTCGTACGTCATATCTCTCTTGTCTGGATCCTTAGCTCTCGGTTTCTTAGAAACCGGTGTAGCAGTAGTAGTTCTACCTCCATGACCAACATTCACCGGCACCCCCGCCAACTTAGGATCCACCGGCTTCGTCACAGATTCCGCTCTTTCCAGCGTTCTCGCTGCCGGAACAACAGGGTCCCGGACATTTCTCATCGCGGGTCTCGCCAATTCCAAACCCGCCTCCTCTTCCTCCCCCTCGTCCTGATCATCATCGTCATCATCATCCATTTCGCATCTTCTTTTGAGATTATACTCCACTTCTATACCTTTCCATTTTTCCTCAAACATCTTCAACAACTGCTCTGCCATGGAATGAACATCCTGCCCTTTCGGGTTATACAACATCGCGTTCCGAAATGTAAGCCGGACATCTTTGGCGAACTCCATAGCCGATTTATACCACGTCTTATTCAATCTACTCTTGACAGTTCCTAAATCCATTGGATGCTTAACAATTGTAAAGTAATCATGAAGACCAAGTGCTTTAACATCAACAGGAGCATTGAAAACCCAACCGAATTTGTGCTTCATCAACTTATCAAGCAAATTTGAACAACTCTTGAACAATTGACTATAATACTTATCTTTGCCTTGTCCTAATCTCATCTCAACTTCTGTCTTCTTCATCATCTTCTTCTTCTTCATCTTCTCTTCTTCGGACTTCAATCCCCGCCGCGAATCGCCCCGCGGCGGGCCGACCGAGCCGACCTCCGAATTCACCCTCACTGGGGGGTTCTCCACGTAATTGGACGAGAATTGGGAGTGAGAACCGCCATGGAAGTCCTTGGAAGCTTCGAGTTTCTTCACCAGACACCTGACCTCGTCAAGCTCGCTCATGAGTCGCCTCTTGAGCTCTCTGATGTCGACCTTCGAGCACGAATTGAGGCTTATCTTGACCCGGCCGTCGAGTTTCGCGTACCCATGGATTCCTCCACCGTCGCCATTGGCCGTCTCGGAGCGGCCGGAGAGAGGGAAACTCTCCCTCGACGACGACCGTGAGCTTCGGTCCTCGTCAATGGCGGCTCGCTCCGTCGGCGGCTTCTTCTGGCTCTTCCGGCTCAACGGCTTTGGCCCCGAAGCCATGCCAAAAAAAAAAAAAAAAAAAGCCCCAAATTTCGGAGCTGGTTTTTTTTGGGGGCTAGGGTTTTGGAACCCTAAATTGAAGAAATCAAGGCTATGGGGGTTTGGGAATTAGGGTTTTTGGGGTGGAAGAAGATGAAATTGGGGAAGTCAAAGGGAAACCCTAGAAACGGAAAGCAGCCATGTTGATCCAAAATTCAAACCGATTAGGTTTTTGCTCAGACGGGGGTGTTTACGATCACGGTGAGACCCACGCGCTCGTCGCGCGTCATCACTGGACGGACTGCATTTGCTGCTTTTAGAGCTGGGACCCGCACCCACTATTACATGTGCATAGGCATATACATATATACATACATGTAGAATATACAAATATACTATCTATATACGGATAATAATATAAAATATTAAACATAATTAAATTTATGAACAAAAAAAAATCAAAAAGCCATCTTCCTTCTCTCATAGAATATACAATGTACAAGCTACGTACAATGTACAATCTATATAGTACATAAAATATTAAACATAATAATAATATAATTAAATTTACGATCACAGAATATCAAAAAACTCTTATTCCTTCTCTCTCTCACTTCTCTTCTCTTTCTCTCTCTAAAACTATACACATAAATTTGTTATTAAAAATTAACTGTAAATCTTGTAATTTTCTAAAAAATTCAAGAAAATTCATAAATTTACGAGAAAATATGTTATAATTTATCATATTTTAAAAAACCTGCTATTAATTTCAAAAATACTTTTAAAATATGCTATTTGCTATAATTTTTCATCGAAAAATCATTTCATTAATTATATATTTTAAAAAGTCCAATAGTCAATACAATAGTCAATATAATAAATTTGTTATTAGAAATTAACTGTAAATCTTGTAATTTTCTAAAAAAATCAAGAAAATCCATGAATTTATGAGAAAATATACTATAATTTATCATATTTTAAAAAACCTGTTATTAACTTAAAAAATACTTTTGAAATATGCTATTTGCTACAATTTTCCATCGAAAAATCATTCCAATAATTATATATTTTAAAAAGTCCAATAGTCAATACAATATATATATATATTAATCTTAGGGATGAAGATTCAAATTTCATATCCTTTTATGGAGAGACAAAGAGTGAATTATTGATAAACAATGCTTGTAACGACAATAAAATAGCCGTTTGTTTAATTACCTAGTGGAATGAAATTAGTTAAATGTTTATTATTCTACAACAATTTAACTTAAATCCAAATCTTCATTTCTTTAGAAATTCGTAATACACTTATTTTTTCACATTTGCATTATTGAAATGTTACACTTAACAAAAATTATATAAAAATATATTTAATTTGAATACCACATTTAAATGCAGTCAGGATCCAAACAGGCTAGAGGTTTATAGGAAAATGGTGTTTTTTAAAAGTTTTCTTAATAAGTATATTGTGTTTTCTTAATTTACTGAATTGTTTGTGTGTGTATATGTATTTCAAAATGACTTAGATATTTTACTTTATGGTTTATCATTAATAGATTGATGGTTACTTACTAATTATTCAATATGAATAAAATAGTGCAAGGGAGACAGAAGTAAAGAACATTTTTACAGTAACTAATGGACTATTGTGACCCAACAAAAGAAGCCATTTACCAAAGGAAAAAAGAAAAATTCAACAATTGATTTAAAGGGGTAAAGGTCACCTCCTAATTTTTTATTTTTATTTATTTATTTTTTAAACTTGGAGCTGAAAATTTGAATTTGAGATGAATGTGATCATCCGATGAAATGTGTGATTTTTTTTCCCTTTTAAATAATGTCTAAAATGATATTCCTATTAGGGTCTTATTTCTTTTAATTTTTAAGATTTGTTTTTGAAGAATCCTTCATGGATATATGAAATGAGAAATTATTCAGTATACACCTGTATCACATTATCGTAATAACATGGTATATTCATCTAATAAATAATTGATGCTTAATTGATATGTAAATTTTATTTTTATTCTAATCACCTAAACGTCCAATTATCTTTTAGGCAAATGTACTATATAATCACAAGTTTTATAAAACAATTTCTTTATATATAAATATATATATATTTTTTTTCTAAAAATGGTGATTTTATTTTATTATTTTAAATAAGATCCTCTTTCTTCTCCCCTTTAAATAGATTGCTGCCTTAGAAATCAACGGCAAAATGTAGTAAAATTTTTTTTTTCTTAATAATTTAGCCAAGAGTGGTAATCATTTTAAGATATTTTTTCATCTACAAAATGAGAATCCTGTTTTCACTTAAAAATCCTAAATTTGTAAATTTTTTCTCCCGTTTTAAATAGATTGCTACCTAAGAAATAAATGTGGTTAAAAAAAAAACGATAATGTTTTGTCATGTAAGAAAAATCTCATAAATATATATATATATATGTATATATATGTTTATTCTAAATTTGAAACCAATTATCGTTTAAAAGACATGTGTCAATTCAAAGTAAAAGCATGATGAAAAATAAAATCAAATACAAAAGGGTGGCGTCCACATGGATTAAGTAGCACTAAGGGAGGCATTTTTTCCCTTTCATAAAATGAGGTATTATAACTTGCACTTTAACGAGAAGTAAACAACAATGTAACTGAATGACAACAAAATCAATTAGTATGGAAGTTGAAACACATCTAACTAAATAAGCATTGATAATGAGAAAATACAATTATTTGTTTCTCTTGTTCTCAATACATGTAAAGAAAGAAACAACGCTAGGAAGATTTGTAAAGATTAGGAGAATTTTAGATATGTCTAAATTGTAACCAATCCTAAAAGATTTGAAAAACAACTCCTATACAATTTCAAATTATGAATCCAAATAGGCTTATTATACTAATATACTAAAGGAGAGGGGATTTTTACTGTTCTTTCTAAAGTAAAATGACGGTTTTGCCCCTCTCTCATGTGCTTTCTTTGAGGCCTCTACAGTGGGATGACGTTTTTGTCCTTTTATTACTATGTGGACGTTTTTACCCTCCTGTTTTTCCCTGCCGGTTGTTTCCCCACAGTGAATTGATGCTTTTTTCCTTCTATCAATGTGAGGACGATTTTGCCCTCATTTGTTTGCCTGCCGATTTCTCTCTCCACAGTGGATGGACGATTTTGCCATCCAAACCCTAATTTCTCCTCTCCTTTCTTCCTTCCGTTGCCCATAACGCCTCTCCACTTTCTCTCTCTATTCTTGATGTTCTAACTCTCTCTCTCTCTCTCTATCGCTCTGTCTCTCTCTCTTCTTCTTCTTTGGATTTTTGGCCTCCAAACCCTAGATTTAGGTTTATTTTGTTCTCTCTACCGCTCATTCCCTCTTTTTTACTCTTAGTTTCTAATGTTGATGATCTTTTCTTCGGTTGTTTGTTTTCTCCAGATCCGGAAGTTTGGTTTTTGTTTTTTGTTTTTGGGGGTTTTTTTTTTTTTTTTTTCTTTTTTCTTTTTTCTTTTTGATGTTGTTGGGTTTTTGTGTTGAAGGTTTAGATGTGTTTTTGTGTTGCAGGTATAGGTTTGATTTTTGTATTGTTGTTTTCTTCTTCATTACTGTTTCGGGGGGTTTTTTTTTCCCCTTTTGTTTTTTATAACTCAGTGTTATTTTCTCTCTTGGGTTTTCTCTTCTTTCTTTTTCCGAATGGTGAGTTCTGATCTTGGAGGGGGGGGGGGGGGGGGGGTTTCCTTATTTTGTGGTTCATTTTTTTTGTTGGGATTTTAGATTGTTATTATTGTTCTTTATTTTTTTAAAATTTTTTTTTTCCAAATTGTTGTTTTCGTTCCCTTTTTTTTGTGTGGTCTTTTTGTTATTTTTTTAATCTATTGTTTCTTGAGATATTCGGCCTCCAAACCCTAGATTTTGGTTTTTTTTTTTTTTTTGTTCTCTCAGACGCTCATTCTCTCTTTTTCACTCTTGGTTTCTACTGTTGATGATCTTCTTTTTCTGTGTATTGTTTTCTCAAAACCCTAAAATTTGAGTTATGTGTTTTTTTTTTTTAATGCTCTTGGGTTTTTGTGTTGAAGGTTTAGATGTGTTTTTGTGTTAAAGGTTTGGATTTTAATTTTCATTCTTTTTTTTCATTACTGTTTCGGGTTTTTTTTTTTTTTTTTTTTTTTTTTTTTTTTTTTTTTACTTACTGTTGATTTTCTCTACTGGGTTTTCTCTTTTTCATTTTTTCCGAATGGTCAGTTTTGATTTTTGAAATTTTTTTCCCTGTCTCCGAACCCTGATTTTTGATTGTTGGGGGGTTTTTTTTTTTTTTTTTTGGGTATGTTTTTTGTGTTGGAAGTGTAGATTTTTATCTTTATTGTGTGTTTTTCGCTTTATTATTGTTTCTGTTTGGTTTTTTTTTTGCTCGGATTTTGGGTTTTTTTTTTTTTTTTGTTTCACTGTTCATACTCTTCTTTTTTTTTTTTTTTTTTATTATGAGTATTTTTTGATCTATTTTTTGAGTTTTTGGAAACAAATGCAAAGTAAAAAGCTAAACAAAACAAAAGATAGGGTATGTGGTTTTTTTCCCTCCTTTATTTCGGTACTGTTTTTCCATTTTTTTTTATAATGATATTTGATTTTTGCTATATTGTTTTTACAGATTGGAATAATAATGATGGCAAAATGGACGAATACAAGTATTAAGTGGAACATTGAGGATTCTTTGTCTGTTAATTTATATCTTTGTAATTTTTGGTTTTTTTTTTCTCCCCGGGTAATATTTTGTTGATTTTATTTGCAAGTTTTATCTCTGTATTTTCTATGTTGATGATTTTTTGTTACATTTAGGATTTGTAGTGTTCGATCTTTCTATCATGAGTTATTTGTTTTTTTTGTCAATTTTTTTATGTGGTTTGATTTTGTTATAAATAGGACATTTTTTATAATGGTTAATTATGATTAGGTTAGTGTGTGTGGTGTTTTATTATCATCATTCTTTATTCTGTTGTATTTAATCTGTGAGAAATCATTGTTCTGTTTATTAACTGTATTGTATCATTTAGTTAGATTTGAATGCATTGTTAAACCTTTGTACTATTTAGTTTCTAGCTGTAATTATAGTAGTTGATCTGTCCTTAGCATTTAATGTTTCTAAATTGTTCTTTTTTTTTTTTTTTTTTTTTTTTTTTTTTTTTTTTGTAATTGTGCTATTTGCTAGAAGTCTGTGGTTTACTGTCTCATGATTACTTTGACTGAGATTTTTTACAAATGCAACTTTGTCATTAATGCAGCTAATTTTGTTAAAATCTCTTATCTTTTATCTGTTGTGTGTCAAAATTTTTTTTACTCTCTCTTCCACCGACTCTTTTCATTTAGCCGACTCTTTCTTATAAATAAATTCTCTCTTCATTTATTGCTTCATCTCTATCCTTTACTATTTAAAGCTTCTGTAAAATTCTCTTAACTGCTTTGCTTTGAATCTTGATTCACCCCTGTTCAAACGTGCTTTTTTTTCCAGGTATTGTTCTTATTTAAAACTTTTAATTAATGTTAATTGTTGTTTTGACTTTGTTTATTCTTAAATGGTTTCTTTCTTGGTTTTTTTGTTGATTTTATATATTAATTCTCTTATATTATCTCAACATGTTTATTATTATGATGATGATATTGTAAAGAGATTCAATTTTTTTTTATTATTGTGTTTTGCTTCTTTTCTCTATTTCTGGTTTGTTTTTCCGACAGTGTACACAGTTCTTTTTCTCTTATTTATGAATGTTTTGTCAATATTATTGATATTATAAGTTACATGATTATGTTATATGTGGTAACTTTACTGTTTTGCATTGTTTTTTTTCCTCTTCCCCTGTTATTGTTTCCATGTTCTGTTGTTGTAAATGTTTTTAACAAGAAGTTTTGGATTACAATTTTTGTATGCTATGATGATCTCTATTCAAATATGCAATAATACATATACCAGATATATTGTTTGATTTGGTATATGTTGCAGAATATGGTATTATTGATTGCATATATTAACATAACTGCTATATACTATTTGACCATCTTTATTGTTGCCGTGGATGTTTGGGATTTGTGTTAATTTTGTTTTTGTCACAACATAATGGTACTGCTTATATTACTGTTTTTATATTATTCTAATATTTCAATTTTAAAAAAAAAATATTTTCCCCTTTTTTTCCATTCTCTCTTTTTTCCCTTTCCTTTTCTATTTGGTGAAAACATTTATAAGCCCTTTTATTTTTTGATACATTCCCAGACATTACACTTGATAGCTATCAAAGATGATGTTGAATTGTATTATGGTTATTATTGACAGATATTATTAATGATGTAAGAGATCTGAGCATGCTATAAATATTTAATAAAAATTTTTATACTGTTTTTTATAGTATATATGTATATGTATATGCATATATTAAGTTATGTATTTAGATTAGTGTATGTAATTAAGTATAATGCAGGTTTAAATTTTTGTTTTTTCATTATCTTGCATTATTGTTATTATTTCTACTTTATTTTTTGTTTTGTACTTTCATATATATATTTTTTCTCTTAATTTTTATTACCAGGGATTTTTTTTTCCAATTACATTGTTGTAATATTTAAATTTATTGGAACAGTTTCTGTATTTAAATGCTTTTATAATTAGAAATTATTGTAATCTTAGTTGTATAGTTTAAGTTCTTTTATCATGTAATTCCATAGATTTTTTTTTTTTTTTTTTTTTTGTGTTGATGATTTTTTTCGTTTCTGTATAATATTTGATGATGAATAAAGATAACTTTACTTATTCATTATTTAATATAATAAATGCAAGTTTTTATTGAAGGAAAAAAATGCTTAGAAAAAAAGGGAAAAAAAGAAAAGAAAGAAAGAGGAGTAGTAGTTAACATGTTAGTGAATTAGGTTTTTT
The DNA here is from genome assembly GCA_009761775.1 of Ficus carica. Classification (NCBI taxonomy): domain Eukaryota; kingdom Viridiplantae; phylum Streptophyta; class Magnoliopsida; order Rosales; family Moraceae; genus Ficus; species Ficus carica. Next base: position 5,701,413 of record CM019747.1, on the reverse strand, counting down.
GATTAATGCATGTAAAATTTTTTATTCAATATAAATTTTTATTTTGTTTAAAAACATAACTTAGCATAATGAATAAAAATAACTTATTTATTATTTAATTAAAGAAATGTAAGTTCTCATAAAAAAAAAAGTAAACAATAACATTTTGATCAATTATTATAGATTATAAATAGATAAAATTGGACTAATAAAATTTCTTCATCCGTACGGAATGGAGGAGATAGAACGGAGAGGGGGAGAAAAGATAAAAAATTGGTAGTTAAAATTATGTATATTAACAAAGTCAAAATAATATTTTCTCTAATTAATTTTAATTATGTAAAATAAAACTACATAAATAAAACAATATATAAGAATTACAAAATGGTAAATTGAAAAAAATTTAGAAGGGAAAAAAAAAAAAAAACAAATTAACATAATAAAAAAATAAGTTTAACAAATAAATGTATATTATTTACAAATAAGTTTAACAAATAAATGTAGATTTTTTACTACCGTGCAACGCACGGGTATTAGACTAGTAAACTCTAAAGTAGAAACAATAGTAATATGAAGCATGACGGAACGAAATAGAGACGAAAGAAATGAAAGATAGACAAAAGAGAATTCGAGAGTAAAACCTTAATTTTTTCTTTTACCTTTATAAAAACAAAATATACTTAGACGTTACCATAGTAAAAAGGGTCCTTCAAAAATTTTAAAAAAAAAATGTAATGAATCTCATTTCAAGTTGGAAATAAGATTTCATATGTCACCACATAGGCACTAACTATACCCTGAAATATAATACATACTAGTTCAATAAAAATCCGATATTGCTATGTCAGTTACGTCGATGGGCTGTAAATACCATACTTTCAAAATCTTCTCTTTTAATTACTTAGTTTCTATTCAACTTTCGGATGTACTCCAAACTCTACTCTTAATCTATCTCCTTTTTAATCCTCTTTGAAACTTTTAGGCACACGGGCGACTTGTTATTATCGCCGGAGTGATCGCAATTCATAGATGATCTTAGGGATGCTTACTTTCCACGAAACAAACTTTTTTTGGTCCGACATTTTGAGAAGCTCAAGTTCGCCATGTTCTCGAAGACATGGCCAGTTGGTGAAGCCCTAGGCGGGATGGAATGCCGCGCTTCGACTCTTGCTTAACGTGTCTTTATTGTGCCATCCGATAGAAGGCCTCATTTGAACAAACATGAAGGAAATCTTCATGGGTTTGGTTCAGTCAATTGCTCTTTGAAATTCGAGATAAATGTTTCATTGCCGTATTTGAGTGTCAAATTGGTGCACACTGAGAATTTGTAGGTTGATCCATATAACCTTCATATTGAAAAACTTTTAATTCATTACCAATCTATTAGTCTCAGCAACCTAATCTAAAACATCAAATTTCACAGATTTACAGAATATGCATGTGAAGTTAAGATAAACATACTGTAACATTAAATTATTCAATTAAATTAAACTCATTACTACATAGTCGAAATCGTCTTCAATAATATACCAAATTGTAGCATTACAATTCATTATAACAAACTAAAACTTCAAGTAAGCTCAAATATGTTCTTAAAAAGTGGAAAAATATATATGCTATGTAAAACTTATATAAAGATTGGATTCATGAATTTCACGAATCGGGAAATACTCAATCCGCAATGGTTAGGCTTATTGATGAGATCAATCAACATCTCTAGGATCTATAAACAACATAAACACATAGGTAGTGACAGAGCCAGAAAAATACTTTTAGTGGAGCATTATGGAAGAAAAAAGAAAAAAAAGAAAAAAAGGCAGATATAGCTTTTTTAGTATGTTGGCACATAATTGTATATCTGAATTATAGAGTGCGGGCACAACTATAATTTTGTTTATAAAATTAGGACATTGTTAAATTAGGAAACTTTTATGGTCAGATATTTAATTTCTAAAAAGTAAGTGGACGCACGTACTCTCACTTAGCAAGATGCCACATCTGTACATAAGCAGGAGTGCTGGTGAGGCCTTGGTTACTTAGAGAAAGGTTGTGTGATGCTCAAAGGAGTTGAGCTACGTTGTGCCGAATGGAGATTGCCGCCCCCACTGAATTTTTCTTATTTTGAAATTTAGTCTAAAATATTCTGATCGGATTGAAAATGAAGTTATCATGTATGGTATAATTTTAGTATACACCTCCACTAAATTAGAAGACTAGCTCCACACCTAGACTTGAGTATTCCTGTAAATTCGAGTGGCCCGGCCCGTATGGGTGGAAAGGAAATTATTTGGTGGGCCGGGTTAGGCCCGCCTGAAATTTGAAATTGTAAGCCCCGCCCTAGAGCCCGGTGGACTTAAAATCGGGCCGGGTAAAATGGCTTAAATTCGGGCCAGATAAACAGGGTAACCAGGCTTTAAAAAAAAAAAAAAGGTTTTGTAAAAGATAAAAGAACTAAATAAGACAAGATAAGTAATTGTAAAATCTTCGATTTTTATAAATGAAAAAGAGGGCAATATTATTATTATATAATTAGACTTTAAGTACTTAATAATTAAAAAAGTTGCCTACACTACTCGCCTCAGGAACATCATCGTTGAGGTATAAGTTCTCAAATTCTTGTATCAATTCTTGATCATGGGCTGTGTGTTGCATTCGTTGAGCAGCATGTTCCCAATCTCTTTTTTTTTTTTTTTTTTTTTTTCCCTCTCTTTGTTACACACTTACAGTTACACCTACCGTTACATTGCAACTGCAATAGTTTTTTCCCTTTTTTTTTTTTTTTTAAAAGCAGATTACTATAATGTTGAAGAAAAAATATAAATTACAAGTTAAAAAAAATTACTATATATGTTTGAAATGATTTACAGCAAAAAATTTACAAACACATCATTATAAATTTATAATATGTTGTTTAAAAAAAAATTCCCAAAAAAAAAAAAAGGGTGGGTGGCGGGTTGGGCTTCGGGCGGCCCGACCGGGCGGGCTAAATGGGCTAGTCGGGCCTTGCCGGGCTCAATACTTAGGCCCAGCCCGACCCTAGTGATTGCAACCGGCTGGGCCCGGGACCGCCTTGGGCCAAAAATGCGAGTAATGATCTAGCCCAGCTCATATTTACAACTCTAGACTCGAGGAGACAAAGTTTGTGCAACACAAAGATGGCAGTTTGAGGTTTAGGGAAAGACATGGGGTAATTCCTTGAAATGCGAGTCTAGTGATTGGAGTTGCAGGGAGGTCGATAAGGGACATAGGGCATTAGGTTCACTTGGAACCTTCAAAGGCGTTGTCCAAGTTTTATAGTGGTTCACCTTTAAGTTGATCTGCGTACTATAATTTAATATCAGAACAATAATTAGGCTCCATATATCAAATACTCGTAAGGAATACGCGCTCTCTACATTCACCGCATCCAAAATAGCATCAGCTTAGATATACGAGCGTTTATTTATGTGTTTGAAGAAACCCAGATATTGTCAGTACCCTCTTCCCACATATTTGTACTAATTTAAAGATTTAGTCGATCTACAATTTGTAGCACCAATACTATAATTAATTGTCGCAAAAATTGTGAAAAATAGCATATTTAAAATATTGTTCTACTTTGTGTTTCATAATACTGTTACTAACGTTACATATCTATATATATACCTTTTGTTATCATCATTATCAAACTTCAAAACTCATAAAAAATAATCTGTTAATAATTAAATAAATTGAAAATAATATTGTAAATGACTTATTAAATATATCAATCAATAACAATAAAATGTCAAATGTTATATTTTGTGGTAAATTTACCACTATATATGATAATTGACAAATTTTATTTTATATTTTCTTATCTAAATCTCAAAATTTGACTTTTCCACATAAATTTGACATTACAATGGAAATTGGATGCTTCATGACTATATTAGCAACAGAATCTCAATCTGAGTAGGAAAGCCCACATCCATACATAGTATATCATGTAAACTTTAAGTCCAAAACCAATGAATGGACAACAGAAGAAAAAGTTTCCAATCCAAAGACCCATTTGCAAACACAGCAGCCACAATTATTTACATGTAAATAGACACGCACTCATGGATAAAAGTCTTTTTTATTATTGTTATAGTTAAAATTATTGCATTATTTTTATTTGTCACCTCAAAGAGACCAAACATAAGATATCTCATATCTGCAAGCATTTGGAGAATCTTTTTCTAAAAAATAGCGTTCTTAAATTGACGAGTGATTTTAAAGTTTTCAAAGAAAAATTATAATACATGTGACATGACATGCTCTGATGATTACTATCCTGAATAATTTTAATACATTACTTTAGGCAAGCTCATGTAACGCTTCGAGGGTGCTCATGTTCAAATTCTAATGGTTGTTACAATTTGAGAAAACTCTACAACACTTTTTTAAATTCAGGAGATTAGTTATCAAAATTTATATTAGTTTGAAAGGTACGTGACTTACTAATAAAAAAAAGTTCGGGGTCGCTAAATAATTCTAATTCTCTATGAAACGATCACATAGATTCAACATTTACATAGAAAACAGTTGGTAACAAGTAAAATCAAAATGTATATGGCTTAGAAAAAGGGCTAATTACATTGTATTGAGTTCTACAACTAGCACACAACAAAATGACCACTATAGAATGAAATAAAATTATCTAATAAAGTTTCTTGACTGTAACATGACAAAATAGGATTGCTAATTTCTCTGAGAAAGAACAATTTGTTTTTTGATCTCTTCAAGTTCGTGCAAGAAAAGGACAAGAAAACTTTTGTTTTCTCTTATTTGGGGTGTCACAATTCACAAAAATAACGTTGAAAGAGTCTTCTTATCTGGGCAAAGCCTCAACAAACCAATAATCCAGTGGCTAGTGATGTTGAGGATCTGGTCCTCCCGGCGAAACTCTCTCCGGCACTCTCTCTCGGCGGTCAAGAATCAACTTCCTTCGGTAAAACTCTAGTTTCGATCGATCATACCCCGATTTTCGCAAGAAAAAACGGGTGTCAATTCTGCTGTTTGGAGTGGCTGCAAAATTGTTTTGAGCAAAACGTGCCTCTGAGCTCACTACAAAGGCTGACAATAATAATACGACAATAAAAAGTGTCATCAAAAGACTTGCCTTTAGTAAAGCAGATATTGGCATTCTCATTTTAAAAGCTATAAAGAAGTAGCTGAGAAAGAGAGAAGAAGAGAAAAGGTCATTTACCAAGTTATGAATTAAGATTTTATATATATATATATATATATAAATAAATAAACAAATTATAGTGTGAAAGGCTGCTATATAGAAATACTTGAGCACGTGAATAGAGACAAACAGATATTGGAAAATCTTGTAATCAGATAACTTTCAATTCAAGGCCAAGTGTTTTGTCTTTCTAATGTTGGAGTCTCCTATACATATCCCATCAATTCTACATAGTTTTAAACTATCCAATCTTATTTATATGAAGAAAAATAAATAACCTTCAAAAGTTAATATTGGATGGAAAATATATAATCAAATCCCTTAAACACTATTCAAAAACAAAATCAATAGTTAGCCTCTTATTTTATGGAGTCATCTATGAATTCGTGGCGGTCCAAACCACGTAACGTAAACCCGCCCTCAAAATAAAAGCATGCGTTTAGTACATAGGTTGGAGTTGAGTTTTTATTTATTTATTTATTTAATTTTATTTTATTGAAGTTGTTTGATTTTTCAAAAATTAGTTAAAATTTTTGTTGATTTTTTAGAAAAAGACAAGAATGAGTTGAGTTTTTTGGGTTGAAATTGTTTGCTCCAAACACCCTAAAAGTTTGCTCTTGCATCACCAAATTAAACAATCGCTTGGTAGGGTTGTTGTTGTTGTTTCTTTTTTCTTTTTTCTTTTTTGCCAAAGAATTCTTTTTGTACACACCTACACATGCAAATTTCTCTAACCTAAATGGATTGTCTAGAAAAGAATTTTTGGACTTCTCTTAGATTTCGACATTTTTTTTTCTGTCTGTTTTCTCTTCTGCTAATATTTTTTTTTTCCTCTTTCAGTTGTTCTTTTCTGTTGGCTGTTTCTGATACGCTCGGGATGATTTGAAGGCTTTTTATTCTGCTCTATGGATACATATATTACTTTCAATTCAGGCCAAGTGTTTTGTCATTACACATTTTGGAGTTCTCTTATTTGTTATAAACACCTACATATTCAACTTTCTTTATCCTCAAATGGCTTGTCTTTTTCGACTTGTATTTTATCCTTTAATTAAGCCACTTTTTTTATAATATTTTATTTTCCTGTTTATATATGATACGCTCTTGGTCATTTCAAGGCATTTCTTTCTCACCCCCCACGATCTCAATTACGCATCAGCCGTGGAAATTAAAAAAAACTATAGGGTTTGCCGACGTTGGATTTTGTGGAATTATCCACTTTTCATACATGAAAATCACCAAAATATGATCTCTCTTTTGCTTGTGTATAACTTTTTTGTCATTTTCTTTCTTATGGAAAGAACCATTATTTAATTTAATTTAATCCAAGATAACTGATATAGTAACTCACAACAAGTTCATGAAATAAAGTTATAGATGAGATCAAAGAAACATGATGATGATGATAAGCACACGTGTATAACATCATTAGTGCATTGAAATTTCGAGTGCGTACCTTTTTACTTTTGTAAAAAAAAAAAAAATAATCCCCCCCCACCCAAAAAAAAAAAAAAAAAAAAGAAAAAAGAAAAAAAAAAAGAAAGAAGAGGCTAGGTGTAAAGATCTCGGATACTAACAGAAATATTCAGAGAAGATTTTATAGTTATGCTCTATCTCTTGATGAGAATATCACTATCCCCATTAAATATGTTATAAGCCTTTACATTTAAGATTTTTAAAGTAGATTAATTATCTAATATTCGAATCGAATATTTAATTGCAGTTCAGTTCATTATTACTGTTTAGAGTGCGGATATAAGCCTATCAAAAAAGTCTTCTCTATAATAGCTTACTAATAGTATATTGCCAATTATTCAAGGGATCAGTCAATAATATTCAACCAGAGTTAAAAACAGATAAGCATGAAAGCAATATATATATATATATATATATGCATAATTATTAGATGAATACAAGACCATTGCTAGCCAATGTAGATCTTTGTTTGCGTAGACACTTATCAACTTTATCCATTATCCATTTGCCCCAAATCCATATCTAACTAAAGTAAGACAACTTTTCATCACCTAACTATACCTACCAAACGGCTAAAACCACATCCACATGCTTCAATTTATGAAATGGATAAAATCAATTACCTTTAGATGATCTCCTTATTTGGAATTTATTTCTTTCAGATGTCTATTAACATTTTAAATATCATTTTAAATATTTTTTTCATTAAGAGTGACAAGTTTAGCGGACAATGATATTATGTACCTCTCTTTGAAGTGCTCAACAATATTGCTAAACTTGTTTGAATTTCTACTTTGGATCCAAAATTTTCGGCTTTCACTAGATTCACTTACTCTGAGCGAAAGGTATGGGTTGACTCTATTTTTTCTATGCTATGAGTTAGCAGGTGAGAAGGGCTTTAGTGCTAGTATTCCATATTTAAATTTTCACTTTTTAAAAAATCGTATCATATTTTATTTTCCTCCTACACACACATTCAATTATATATCTCAATCCAAATTTAAATTTTTAATTCAAACTTATGATCCAACAAACACTTCATCCACAAAAAATCTTAGCATTTTTCAAAAGCATCCCCTAAAAACCGAAGCTGTTTACCCTAAAAAAAAAGTTATTTTATTTACTGTTCTTAATTTCTTTTTCTATGAATATTTTGAGAATATATATCACACAGCTAAACTTCACGAGATTAATGAGTAAATAATAGTTTGATATATGTAAACAAAAAATAAATAAATAAATAAAATTGCCGGGCCCCTATTTTTCTCCTATCAGTTCTAATTTAATTACATCTTTAGTTTAATCTCTTACAAGTGAAACTAGTATTTTTTTTTTTTCTAAAAAAATATTGACAAAAAATACGTACCTTGCATATGGAAGTGGCGGAGGCAGCCCCCACTGAAAAATTTTTTCTTTTATTTTTTACCCCAAAAAATTAATAGTTTTTAATTTTTACCCCACTAAAAATTAAAAATTCTCATATAACTCCCACTAAATTTAATTCTACTCCAAAAAATTTATGGTTTTTTTTTAATGCTTTATTTCCACTAAAAATTAAAATTTCTTAATAGCCTCTATTAAAATTTTACCGTTTAGTTTTTATACTTTGATGTTATTTATTTTTTCTTTTAAAAAAATTTGCTATACCGCTAATAGAACATCTACCGAAGATATGTCTAGCTCCGCTAATAGAACATCTACCGAAGGACTGTATATCAAATATTCAATTGGTCTAAAGTCAAATACATATTAATTCCTAAAATCATAGTTGAATACAATTTTAATCTAAAGAATATTCCACTACATCTAGTGGAAGAAGAAATTACCAAAAAAAAGAAAAAGAAAAAAGAAAACCACCAAAATAATAAAGAAGAAACTCAAAACCACGTGTGCTTTTTAATTCGATGAAGATAATCAACAAGATATCTCATACTAATTAAGACCTTGCACCTTTTCAGTTGGACCGACAAAACAATATGCTATGAGTTGCTAATATATATATATATGTGTGTGTGTGTGTGTGTTGTTATCTATATGTTTATGTTTATAGTCAAACTTGGTGGAATAGGGAAACCATTGAATAATATTGCACATGCACAGCAGTACTGCTGATATATGGATGAAATGGAATATTTTTTCTTATATCAAAAGAAAAAGATGCAATGTTTTTAAAAATTAATTACTTCCTCAAAGTCAAAAATATATATTTCTTTTGTCTATCTCAAGATAACAACAATGAGTTGAGATTTTAGGAATCAAGTTCTATATTTTAGTCACATATATGTTTATAGTTATAGGAATATCAAAATGCAAGCATCTTTATCCCTCTCACTACTTCACTTATATCAACGAAATGCTAGACATGTTATGCAAATTATGTTTGTTTTAAAATGTATAACAAAAACACTGCTTATTGATTATGGTGTTAATTTTTGAACGAAAATTGACCTATTTCATACCTCCAGATTCATAACAATTGAACACATGATGGTACTCACGAGCATATTGATTCGTAGAAATATTAACGATTTCCAGATGTCGAGAGGCTTTATTACTACTATAAATTGTTTCTAATGAAAATCAACACAAATACATAACTAACACTGTCAATATTTTAAAATTAAACATAAAGAAAATCATTAACACATAAATAACACTCCTAATTAATTCACCACAAACTTGTTTAAACTAACAATTTTTTTGATATATCATCATCATCAAAATATTGTATTCACTAAAATCAATTTATCATACGAATCTAAAGAAACAAAATACATACACACACACACATATATACACTCTAAACCTTAAAAAATAAATGAAAATAGAGAAATACATACAAGAAAAGTACAACTTCAATGGCATAGTTTAAAGAATAAAACTGGCGGATTCTTAGGGCGGGTAGACTCCGATACGGATGATCTACCAAAATAATAATAATAATAAAATAAAAAAATTAATGAATTTAATAAATTTGACATAGAATAAAATGAGAAGAGTGGTGGTGGAAGGTGGTGGCAGTGGAGGGTGGTGGCTTTGGAATATTATTTTCAAATAGGAGGAGGAAAAGACAAAAAAAAAAAAAAAAAAAAAAAAAGGGAGGATAAGGGCAGGGGTGTGGACGCGGAGGTCCGGTAGGGACAGAGGTCAATCGGTAAAAAGTTTTTGAATCTTTTAGCAAATTGTAACACTTTTAGTGAGATTGTTGTCAAATCACCAATAAAAGCTGTTTAAAAAAATTTCATTGACGAAAGGTTCGGTTTTTCTCACCGAAATTTTTGGGATAAAAAAATGTACCCAAAATTTTAATTAAAAAAAAAAAGGATGGTTTTTCCTGCCAAATATCCTTTAGCCACTATACATATTTTCCGCCAAAAACTAATTGGTGGGTGATTATCCTTTGCTGTAATTAGCTACTAACATATTCTTTAGCGATAATATGTCATTGCTAAAACCTTTAGCGATGATTAACTTTTTTTTTTTCCTTCCGTAAGGGATGAAACATTTTTAACGACAATAAGTTTTCACTAATGTGTTATTTTTAATGATTTTATTGTAGTTAAAAAATGTCGTCATTAAATACCCATTTTTTGTCGTACTGCAAGGATTAAAAATTAGAAAACTCGAAATTTTATGAGCCGCCTTGGTTGCACGTTTCAATTTTCTGCTTGGAAGATGACATAGAAAATGACACCCTGTCACAATCTCCATATATATACATTCTCAGTATATCTTCATCACTAATGGAGCACCACAACCACAAAAAAGCCTAGTCACAATTATATTTTTGGCAAAAACTTCTGTCAAGCTATTTTGCATCAATAAATTATAAATATATTCCGTTCAGTTTTATATATGATGAACTAGTTACTTTTTAATTTCTTAATTCGAGCTTTAGTGATGTCATTCCATTAATGAACAGAATTAACAGAATCATAAATATTTTATTATTCACTATAATTACGAAAAGCTAGCTATATCATAAATGCAGTTTTTTTTTTACAAAGTAGTTCGGACTCTCATGTGGAGAGACAAGCTCAGATCCAAATCCAGTGAAAAAAGCTAGCACGCCAAGAGCATTCTAAGTATCTCAAAAGACGAATTTTTATGCCAAAAAAAAATACACACACACACACACACACACATATATAGATATATATATATACACACACGCACACACACAAAACACTCTAGTAAAGACAAGGATCTGAGATTGTTTCTTCGATCAGTTATGGTGTGGATCGGGTCCTCCGGGGCTCACTCTCTTGGACTCGAAAACCTTTCCGGCTTGTCTTTCGATGCTTGCCCGTAACGCTTGTTGAGCGGTATTTCTCATCAATGTCTGCCGGCTAACATTGCTTGGAAATGTAGCTAAAGAACGAGCTTCAGAATTAGCTGAAAAGGAAAATATGAGGAGGCATATTAGGGTTAAGCATAGAGTTTTTAGAAAAGCCATATGACCATAAAGAGTTGGTTGTTTTGTGGCCAATTTCTAATCAGTGCAGAGGTTCTGAGCTTTGAGTTGTTGCGTATTTATATAGTGATCTTCAAGCCATTTAATGGGGTATAAGTGGCTACGTATTTATCTATACAATTGTCCAATAGAAGTCCCACTTAGTGCTAAGATTCCCTTGTTAATTAATATTTTTTTGTTTTCATCTCAGTATTTATTTTAAACTGTCATATTTGTTAAAATTAATCCCTTTGAAAACCATCTAAAGACACAAACAAAAACAAAAAAACAAAAAAAGTTTCGTCTCATAATAGAGCTTAGTACCAATAACTCACTATTGACGTCACCGACTTCGCCGTCGGACAATTTTTATAACAAGATCATAAGTAAATGAAGGTTATTAACTAATAATTAATAAAAAGAGTGGATAATGTTAAAAAAAAAAAAATTAACCACTTTCAAAAACTAAAAAAGGAGACATTAAAAAAAATTGGGAAGGATTCGACCATTATATTTTTTAATGAAATCAATTGTAAAATTACTGTCAAGTTAATAAATGCAACCACCAAATGAGACATATATATTGTGGATATACATAAAATAGAGCAACAATATGTATGATTATTAGAGAATTATTAGGGACAAAATTAATTCACTAAAGATGATAATCAACGGTTGAGATTAAATGAAAGGTCAATCTCCTGCACATTTACGCGTACATATATAAGAAGGTGAATTGGCAAGATGATGAGTAATTAAGTATAATTTTTCAGATTTCTCTAACCAAATCGGTTATTCTTGTTTTTGAAATTTCCTTTGATCAGATATGACTTGAACATCGAGGAGTTTTCTCTATAGGAATCGGCCTCATTTCTATTTTAAGAGTGAGATTTCAGAAATGGTCAAAGAGATTAGAAGTAAAGCTTGACATTTTGTTAGTTGGGACCCACACAAAAAAACCGTCTCAACAATACAACCAAAAGACGAATAATGTTACTGACACCAACTTCAATATTTATTTTTGTGCCCCAACCTATGACAGGTGATGTGACGTTCCATCTCACATGACAACTTAGTTTTCTTATTCATCAAACTATTTTACTAAATTACCTTTTATTATCCTTTAATTAGTTAATTCACCCTCTGTCTCGTAAATCTCAAATCTCGCATGACGTTTCAATTCCACCTTCACTCATCAGATATTCTATTTTGTAAAGTTTATCATATACAGTCAACAATAAACACCAATTTAAGGCCTTATTTGGCAAAACATCTTGAACTCAAAATTTCCATATCAGTTTTTGTCTTTTTTTTTTAAAATTTTTTGTCTTTTTCTGAAATTTTTTTTGTCTTTTCTGAAAAGTCAACAAAAATTTTCAACTCAAACTTAAAATTTCCATCTCAAAGTCATTCACCAAACGGACCCTAATCCTGCTTAATGATCTTATTTTCGTACCACTGAAAGAAAAAACGAATGATATTTTGTTCGTCCAATTGAGTTTGTAGTATGCAATCAAGAGAAATTAAAAAATAAAAATAAAAATTGAGGCATTAGTTTTTGCAATCTGGGTTTTGCCTTGGATTCAAGCTATTACTGTCATTACAGAACATGAACACAAAGATTACGGCAAATAGAACAAATTTGAATGACCTAAACTTCGAAGGAAGGGCAAAAGTCCAAGCAAAATGCAAAATTTGGCCAATCGATTCTGATGAAACAAGAAGAAGAAGAAGAAGAAGAAAAAGCCACATGCATCCTGGAAATTAAATAAATAAAATTAAAAAAAAAAAAAAAAAAGGGCATTTGCATCGCTGTAATGGAAGAAAAAAAAAATCCATACTTTTTTGGATTGAAATGTAGGTCAAATCCTATCGACTGACTTACAGAAATACATCCCTCATATCATAGGGTCAAAAAACAGGGGAAAAAAATCCATATATATCATTACCCAATCGAAAATATGGAACCAAAAACCCAAAAATCTATATGCATCCAACCATTTATGTGTGTGTGTGTGTAAATATATATATATATATATATATTTTTTTTTTTTTTTGCTGAAGAACCATTTATTTAGTTAAATAAGAAACCAATAACCCAAAAATCAAATGAAGGCGAAAACGAAAAGAAGAAGACGGTAAGAAAGAAAAATGTTGGTTTTTTTTTTTTTTCCTTTCTTTTTTACTATCAGATTTGAAGGTCTGGCTATGGTGAAAACAAGAAAGGGAGGAGGAAGGTGAATGAATAGAACGTATAGAGGACAGAGAGAAAAAATGGTTCTAGGAAGAGATGAGAGTGACGTAGTAAAAATAGAAGGGGTAACTTAGCAAAATAGTTTGATAAATTAAAAAAGTGAGTTAGCATATGAGATAATGTTATATCACATGCTATATAGGTTGGTGTATAAAAATAGGAATTGGAGTTGGTACTTCTAGTATTATTCTTTGAAAAAACAACTTATGGTAGAAACCTTACTTCTTCTTCTTCTTCTTTTTTTTTTTTTCCGTACGTATAGGTACTTTAATTTTTAGATTAAATTTTTTAACGGTCTGATTTATGACAATAAATAGTTATGTGTAATTGCACTATAAATATTAAAGTGGACCTCATATATTAGATTGCTAAAAACATGATCTAATAATTAAAACAATAATATCTACCAATAAGATAAAATATACAATTTTCATCGTAAGTTTTGCCAAATTCATAAATTGAATAATATTTTGGTTATAAACTTATAAGCATAGTTTAATGTTAATTACTCACACTTCATTGCATCATAAATTATAGATTTCAAATCCCTACATTTTAAAATTAAAAAAAAAAAAAAAAGTACTTACCAACTTTTTTTTTGGTTACTCGAAATACTATCCTACTCGTAGATGCTAATAAACTTGGAATTTCAAATTCGTTTTGAACTCCACTTCTATGACAAATTTAGTAGATAAAATAGCGATATATAGATGGAAAATGGTCTTTATCTAAAAAAAAAAAAAAAGTGAAAATGACAAGACTAATATTAATAATAGAGTAATTGACCTAAATGATCTCTAAACTTTTTATGAGGTGAAACTTTGATCCATGTTTTTTTTTTTTTTTTTTTGTACTGACTCTAAGTTATCTAAAAAGGTGATAGTTTGGTCCTTTCCATCCACATCCATTAAATTTTTAACGAAATCTCACTGAAATGATTAATTTTTAATACTAAAATGACTAAAATACCCTCCCCTCTCTCTATATTTTCGCTCACCCCGCCCCCCCCCCCCCCCCTCTCTCTCTCTCTCTCTGTGCCTCCCTTCCCCTAAACCCTGACTGTCTCGGTTTCGTCTCCCCCCTCCCGCTACCGCTCGACTCCCACCCCCACCCCCCCTCCTTCCGCCATTTCCCCCCCACCCCGCGACTGGGTCCCACCTTCCTATCGCCGTTTACCCCCCGCGATTTGGTTTCCCCCCTCCCACCGCTATTCGCCCCCACCCTGCGATTGAGTCCCCCTATCTTGCCTTCGTTCGCACCCCCCACCCCCAAACAATTCGTGATTTGGGTATTTGGGCCCCTCCCCCTACCGCGAAGCTGATGCCCCCCCGTCCCTTTCTCCTTCCGATCTGGTTCGCCCCCCTTCCCCCCTCCCTGAACTGGGTTTTGAGAAAAGAAGAGAGAGAGAGAGGAGAGAGAAATGAGAGGATACTTTTTTTTTTAATGATATTTTTTTAATTTTTGTTAAATTAATTAATGTTAGATTACTAAAATACCCCCACAAGTTAACGGATTTAGACAGAAATGACCATAACGGCCAAAAAATAAGAGTTTAGGGTCATTTTGAAAAAAAAAAAAACAGTGATCAAACCGTCACCTTTGAAAGAGTTCAGTTGCTATTTAGGCCAATTACTCTTAATAATATTGTGATATATTCAAACACAAATAATAATGTTCTTCAATCTTTCTTTTTATATCTCTTACAAAAGAACAACACTAAAAATGAAAAAATTATCGGTGATGTATTTAATATACTACATATTAAACATATTAATAGAAGATAGGTCTCGTAATATTTTAATGATGTCTTCAGGCAATATCTCTTTTTTTTTTTTTTTTTTTTTTTTTAAATCGAGGAGTTATATTGATTTGTAAGTGACTCAATTTCCTATTAATCTTTTTCCTAAAAAAAATTATGCATTAATCTTGTTGTGCTAATCAGCGCCAGCTCAGATTCTTCTGACAAAGTTGATTGCCAAGTCACACACCTTGGCTTTTATGCAGCGCGCATGCATCGGTTTCATTCTTTTTTTTTTTTTTGTACCCTTTATTTGCTTTTTTTAATTTTTTATTATTATTATTATTATTATTTAATATCCTATAAACATATCTAAACTTTTTTTTTTTTTTTTTTTTTTTTTTTTTTGGGTACAAAGAAACGAAATCGAACGTGTAAATCTGAAAGAAGGCTAATTTACCAACAAATTTTTTAATAAAAAGACGGTAACTAATATCTAATAAGTATATGATTCTCTTATAACTTTATCTTACTAAAGTCATTTCAACGGTTAAAAACAGATGTAATTCTATATTAAATGTGAAATATCTGTGTCATTTCAACGGTTACTAAAGTCATTTTAACATTAAAAAACAGATATAACTCTAGTTCTTATAATCCTTCTTAACATAGACTTTCCATTTGACCTCGGCATTATTATGTATAAAGATACCTTCTTATTAATGGAAATCTAATTACATTAATGTATATTAAATTAAATTTATTATAATTTGAACTTTGATGTGGCACAAATAATTTTGTCTAACTAGGGTTGGCTATCGATCAAATAATCCACTTTTGGGTTAAGTCTTTTGTTTTTTAAAATAATTTGGGAATGAAGGGATTCGACTATTCACTTTATAATGTAGTTAAATATGAAATTATCACTAGAATATACTTGCAATAAAAAAGTTTGAGGTCCTTACAAAATTTGTTCAAGTCCAGATCTGCTGTCTAATTTTTCTGTCTTAAAGGCTGACCTATCAATAATGCTTTGACATCTCATCAATTTTTTCAAGCTTTTTAAATGTTTAACAATTTATATGACTAAATTCTTAAATTCAGATAATATATCATAACATTATGATAGATAACAAATGAAAAAAGAGTATATAGTCATCCTTTCTCATTATTCTGTTACTTTAAATGAATAAAATAGGTGGAAAAATATTTTATCCTTATCCGGATAATCTTTGTTATAATTTAGTGGATAAAATAGATGGAATTTTTTTTTTTATTATCCTAATCTACCAACTTTTTTTTTTTAAACGAATCTGGAAAAGGTCGTATTCTTAGGCCGGCTATCTAGAGTAAAGAGTAATTGGGTTGGTGTAAAGTTACCAAAATCTCTAAAATTCGTTGATACACCAACGGTAGTTACAGTTGAAGTATTAAAGTCTTTCTATTAAAAATGAGTGTTTTTTTTTTTTTTTTAATATGAGTGAATGCTTGGAAGTATAAGTTTTGTTAAAAATCAACTGTGATGTGATATTTAAGTAGTGTAAAAATTTAAAATGTGTTTGAAAATAAATAACTATATAGATTTTATTTCATTTCTCTTATCTTTTTCTTAAAAAAAAAACTAATATCATTTTCACTTGAAATAAGAAAATTATAAACTTCTAAAGTTTGAGTTTTTTGAACATAAAAGAGAGGTGATTACAGGCATAGCCTAGTGGTAATACCACACTTAACTCCATCAAAAAGTGTAGAGTTTGAATCCCCCTCCCCCAAGTTCAAAAAAGAGAAAAATGAAAGAGAGAGAGATTTGGAGATATGGATGTGAAATTTAGTTATTTTTGAAAAAAAAAGATAAAATAAAAAGATTTCTAAAACTCCAACCGAAATTGAATCGTCAAACACCCCAAATTAAAAGGGAAAAAAGAAAAAATGAATAAGCCTATCTGGAAAAATATAAATCATTAGCGCCTTTTTAAAAATAACTCATGACTCCAGTTATACCTGTTTTTTTTTTTTTCTTTTTTTTTTTTTTTTTTCATAAATACATTTGTGGATATGAAAAGTTATCCATTCACAAAAGTGAAACGATGACTTCCATATTAGAGTTTTGAAAAAACTCAACAAAGTCAATCAATTAATATTAATATCTTTCAAGACCATGATGATGATGACTTGATAATATAAACCCCAAAAACAACATTAATCAACCATCTTCTGTAATAATTTCTTCACAGCCCCACTTCATCAAGTTCATGACATACAATTAAACTTGGTTTCAATCTAGTAAGAGCATTTGTAATGTGACCGAAAGGGAGGGAGGGGGGGTTTCGATTATTTCTTAAACATATTAATAGTCAAAGTGCTCTCTATCTCGAGTATAGATATATATATATATATATATATATATATGTACGTACAGATCTATATATTATTTTAGATTTTGACTTTGCTCTAATGACGTGGCAGCAGGGTCGAAGAGACTATAGGACCTCAACGTTTTGTTTATTTTTTTTAAATATGTATACAAAGCCCTAGAAACATGAAATCTAGTCTTATACGTTTCAAAAGTTTAGAAAAAAGTACAGTAGACGATAAAAATTTAAGATATGAATGCTAATCACGACTGTATTGCTATCTCTTATAGTGATTTTCTATTATTTTTATGATCATAATCTACATAATGGTGTTTTTCACCGCTAGCTCGCTTCGAGCATAACCTAGGAATTAATATTCTGTCTCAATAATTTTTTGCTTTCAAAGAGAATAAAAGGTTCATCACGAGATTAATCTATTGAAGTCAATGCTCATCATATTATCAAATATTAAACCAATGGCTTGCTTTTTCTTTTTGCTTATATATAAACAATAATTTAAATCCACGTAAGATTAAACTTAAAACTCGACAGTCAAAAAAAAAAAAAAAAAAAAACTTAGTAGAAACAAGCAGTACAGATACAAATAATCTGCACAAGGCACATACACGTTTTCTGAGTCGGAAAGGGAATTAAACATGAGCACAATTTCATCTTTTTGTTCTCTTAAAACAATAATTTTCAAATTTTTAGAGAAAAATTCTTGTATAACCATATATCACATATAATAAAAAAATGTGACGGAGCACCATCAATATTATAAAAATCACTATTAATAAATGTAGATTTTATATATGAGTTCTATGTTGTTGCACCCACATTTTATTAGTAGCTGTGTGTAATATCTAGCAGCACCGATATCCGTGACATTAATGTTCATATACAATCCTTGTATAGAAGTGGTATTTCTCCAACTCCATATATAGACTGGTTAGTGAAGCCAGTTAGGACGACTCCACCATCAATAAAATGCTTTAGTTGGTAAGGAAAAAGAATACCAATATTTAAGCTCCCCCATTATCAATATTCGTCCTAAAATTTGGTGCATGCCACTTATAGTTGTTGGGATAAACTATTTAAAAGACTTGGTGAGCGTACCACATTACATTATTATCACACTCATTTTATGCACGTACTGCATTTATATATGTATGTGTATATATATCCAACATATATTTGTTTCTGGCTGTTTATCCAACGTTGGACCATGTAACTAATTCAGGATGTACGTTCTAGCTTAATTAAGTACTGGCCATCCTTTCTTTTCAAACATGGTCAGTACTATAAGCGAAATTTTATTTTATTTTTTTAAAAAGTAAATGACGAGAAAAGATAATTAATATAATAAAGGAAAAACGACCTAATTAAATTGACACTGTAATCCTTCTCTATAATATTACAATATTGAAATTTGAGTCTAAGAGAAACCATAACGAGAGAGAGATTGTATTGATAGTGAAGGATTTATACACAATATCCCATTAAAACTTGAGCAAATTAAAGGTCCTTAAACTAGCTAGCCCTAGGACTTGTCTTATTCAATCAAAAATGAAGTTGAAAGGGGGTTTTTGAACAAACAAAACTAAGCTCCCTCTCAAATTTTTAGACACACACAAAAAAAAAAAAAAAAAAAAAGCTCCCTCTCAAATTTTGTCGAATGGATTAATGGTGTCGGGGATCGGGTCCGCCGGGGCTTTGATGGTGAATCTTATAAGGCTTTCCACCATGCCTTTGTACGCTTTCATCCAGCACTTGCTTAGCAGCCTTCATCAGAGGCACCGCTCGGATGCCGCTCTCGCCTGACGTCGCGGCGAGGAGAGGACGGGCTTCGCCAACGGAAAGCGAAAGCAATTCAAATGACACTCCTAGTAGGAGAAGAGTGCACAAGAAAGGTTTCAGGCCCTGCATTTTGAAGGTGGCGGAAATATAGTGTCAATATCGGTAGCTGAATGTATATGCTATTCAATACTTCTGAGTATGACACTAGTTAGAAATATAGTTGGCTATATATATACACACATAAAGTGTCAATATGGACATTTATTTATTAAAAAAAAAAAAAAAAAAGCTCATGTGCGGACGCTTCTCTGATTAAAGTAGTGGGGCTAATTAATTTCTTATCAATCAAAGAAAACGACTACTAATTTTTTGGAAAAAAATAAAATGTAATGCTTTGCTTACAATCTCTGAAATTATTGTTATTATTATTATTATTATTATTATTATTTAGACGAACATATGGAATATGAGGCATTTCTGTGATTATAAGACTCCCCAAGTCCTTTACAGCAATTTAGAACTTTCTTGGGATTTCTTTATCGGGTTTATGAAAGTAGATGTCGTCTCTGATCATGAAAAATGAAAGACAACCAAAAAGAGAACTTACCACCTAGGTCTGATCTCTGTAGGATTTTTGCTGGATACAACAAATCTGTTAGGGTGTTTAATTTACATCGCCCAGGTAATTAAAGATTTTCAACAGTTCAGGGAAACAAAGAAGGCCAAACAGGTATCTTTAATTTTTCGGTTTAGGAATATATATACAGAAAAGACAATATGGATAGCTCTTGTATGTATTGCATGGCCAAGAAGGTGGGATTAAGAACTATTTTTGTATTGAACAGTTTTAAATAAGTCTTCTTTCTTTGAATTCCATTTTCATTGTTTGCAAGGCGAAGACAGCGTATTTAAGAACAATTTGTGTATTTATACCGTTTCATGTACTATTGTCATTTGAATTGTGTGTGATGATTAGGATCTTAAAGCCATAAATAATTTTTTTAAAGCTCATACATTTCACGACTGTACCACGACTGTTTTGGATAAAAACAGTCGTGGTATCCATAGATTTCACTACCGTTTTTTTAAAAAGGGTCATGGAATCCTTGACTCCAACAGCTACTAGCGCTACGTGAGAATATTCCACGAGTACTGTTAAAAACGGTTGTGGAAGACGAGACCACTATGACCGTTTTAAAAAACCGTTGTAAATCTTCTTACTTTCCACAATTAAGGATTTCACAGCGGTTTTTTTAACAGTCGTGGTAACTTTTCACAATTTTTTAAAACATTCATATAATCTACTTTTTTTTTTTTTACTAGTGTCATACTCTTCGTTTAGATATATGAACTTTAAAAAATGAAAGGCCAAAAAAAAAAAAAAGAGTATTATATAGCATATTTTATAGGTACTTTTGACATTTATATCTTGTTTTTTAAAAGATGATAAATCATAGCTTATTTTTACCCGTAAATCCTTGGATTTTCTAATAAATTCTTAGATTTTCTAGAAATTAACAAATTTACTAATAACACCTTGGATTTCTAATAAATTCTTAGATTTTCTAGAAATTAACAAATTTACTAATAACAGATTTATGTCTATAATTTCAGGTTAGAGAAAGATTTATGTGTATATAACAAATTCTAAATTTGTAATAACAGGTTTATGTGTATAATTTCAGGTTAAGAGAGAAAGAGAGAGCAAGATCAGGAGGAAGGAGGAGGGGTATTTTTAATTTATATGCGATCATAAACCTGATTATATTATTTATTAATATTTTTAAAATTTTTATATTATAATTTACGGGGGTGTTTGGTGAATGAGTTTGAGTTGAAATTTATAAGTTTAAATAGTAATTTGATTGACTTTTTCAGAAAAGACAAAAAACTTTTAGAAAAAAAGACAAAAATTAAGTTGATGGTGATGAGTTTAAACTCATCACCCAAACACCTATTTATTCTTTTTAAAAATGTTAAATACTCTTTCTTAAAAAAAAAAAAAAAAAAAATCGCCATCATAATTAAAGAAAGCATCCAAAAGAAATGCAGCTTATCATTTGAACAACTTGAAATAAATTGACGGATCCCAATAGTCCAATATATATATATATATATATATAATCATTGATGATTGACCACACAATGTTGTTAATTTGGTAAAATAGTGATTGGTCGTAATCGGTCATTGATGTCCATAAAGCGAATCACTAATTTTCAAATCAATGACAGATTGATTATGATCAATCAGTTATCTGGAAAAAAATTGACAAATGGTTATTAGCTAAATAGAAAAAATTCTGACCATCAATTAGATTGAATGACTAAAATAGATTATCCAACCTAATATTCCTAAAAAATTTACTATGTAAAGTATTAAAAATATATTTACTATATACTTCAAATATTTTAAAAATCTACTCTTTATTTTAATTATTTACTAAAAACTGATATTTACTATAATTTTCGTTTAAAAAAAATGTGAATTGCCGTTGACAGGTTACGTTCATAATCAATCCCGTCGGGCAAGAGTAGGATTTTCATAGGTAAATTTTGTCAAGAAAAAAAAAAAAAAAAAAGTTGCATAAGGATGGACTTGGATTGGTCCTTGTCTTGATGACCTATAGTTACGTATACATGGCACTACAGAAGTCTTAAATGCTGTCCGTACGACCTTAATAATGCATCTTTAAATTTAGTACTTTGATTTCAAGAAAAGTTATCAGACTTCAGCTTTCCAACAGTACTCCTCCTACCAATTCCTTTGTTTGTTTCTATCTGTCAAACCTGTCCAATACTTTGTCAATATGAGATACACAACACATTTCAGCCGCCAGTAAATTTTGACATAGACAAGTCTTATTAAATACGGACGTTTTGTGTCCTTTTAGAACTTTGTCAGATCCATCATGTTTTATTGAGAAGAATAATCCGTCGTGTCGTATCGTGTTTCTTATATTTTTTACGTTTCATATTTTTTAAGAAGAGAATCAAGTTACAAATAAAATAACCTTTTATGTTTTTCATTCCGTATAGGTGCGTATGTGGTAAAGAAAAATTAATATTTTAGATCTTTGAGTGATCCTTTGGTCCTCCAATTGTTTCGTTATCACTTCAAATAATTGTTCCAAAGATACTATTTAAGATGGTCGATAGCTTTTACTCAAGATCACACACTCTTTTTTTTTTTTTTTTTTTTTAAATTATTATTCGGAATTTTTCCTATTCGAGTTTGTCCTTGTGAGGTTGTATTGAGGCCACCCTTTGGAAAGTTGATTTTGTGGTACGATCTACCGACGGTCTAATGATTGTTTTAATGTTTTCGATTCGGTTTATATGAATTGCAACTTTATTGGCCATTGTTCTTTAATGCTCTTTATATTTTCTCTTATTTATTTTTAATAAAATTTGAGCAAGGGGCTTCACGAGGATATTGAGTATTTTAGATGGTATCAATTAGTTGGAATGTTCTAAATTATACTTTAATTTGAACTAAAAAAAAATTGCTTGATTAATACCTCAACTTCTAGGTGATATTTATCAACTTTGTACTATGAGAATTATTATCATAAGATTAGAAGTCTATAACAAATTTATATCCAATTAACACTTTAAAAAAATTACGTGTCATGTTTGAGTTAGTAGTGTTAAATACGAATTAATTTCTTTCGTTTCAATTTCAGATTGATCCAAAACTGACTCGTATATATTTTTCCCAATACTAATTTATAAAATTCGTGTCATTTTCGAATCGTATTATTATATTGTGATCCATATTACCAATCATACTTAAAAAATCTTGGATATATCATATTATAAGTAGTAGAAATAAAATCCATTAAATCTCACTAATGTCCCTAATATTCGTTCTTTTTCCTTTTGAAGGACATGTTCTTAGAATATCTTCAACAATCTTCTAATTAATTGTGCTTGTCAAATTGAACTTTTGCCCGTTCAGAATATTATTAAACAGAAAAAATACTCTCCTATTTTCGCGTCTCCATTATCGTTCTTTCCGACCAAGATACAAAAGTTGCAGGTATGAATGAACATCAATTCCAACGTGGGGAAAAAATGAGTCAAATTTCCTTTTAGCCTTGTAATAAGTGTAATTCTCCGGTTTTTCAGCCACGTGTCTCATAAACATAAAAATCAAGAATATTATCCCACCTCCAAATTGACCTTTTTTTTGTTTTGTTTTTGCGAATACCTCCAAATTGACTTTGGACTTTGTGTAAAAACATATCTTGGATCTGACGTAAAAGATATGCCAAATCTAGATGGTAGTCTCTCTACTTTCTTTGCAGGATTCCCACGTTGGCTTTCTAAAATGAGTTTCATGTGATGAAATTAACTCGCATTTTGTAACATTCAAATCTCTATTATTCTAGGTCAGAGATGTTAAAATGATCGGATTCAATAGAGCAGTATAGTAAATGTTAAATAAACTCAATTCAGCGTATTTATGAAATGAATTGTACGTACTATGATTTTTAAGCACGAAGTATGTTAAGGATATTGACCTTATGAACCTAACATGACAAGCATTAACGACATAATAATGACAAGATACTATTGTTTTTATTATTATTATTATTTATTTTTGTTTTAATTTTCAGTGAGATTTATGTGTACTAATTTTTATCAAGATTTAATCTCATTTAAGTTTTTACCAAGTACAAATTTCAATGTTGCATTTTTTAATGATATACTTTATTTTGTTAAAAATCAATGCAATACTTGTATACTTTGTCTAACCGAAATATTTTGTTGGACATAATAAGGCCACGAGACAGTTGAAAATGGACTGTGAGCCGATCGAGCTTGACAAGATATATTATATCAATGAGCACGATATATCTCAACATTATTGTTAAATAGACTGGCACAGGCGCGAAACACTTTTTTTTATATTTGAAAAAAAGAAAAAAAAAAAGAAGTAAATAATAGTTTTCGATAAATAATTAATGTAAATAGTAGGTTTTAAAAATATTTGGAATAAATAACTGTAAATAAAAAAATTTATTAGGTAAATAGAAAATTGGGATTTAGAGGAAAATAGCATTTTCTTAAGAAGTTTTTTAATAAACAAAATTTTCAAAAATTAGTTAAAAATACTTTTTTTTTTCCTGAAAATAATCAATCAATTTTTCTAAATGGTCGATCAAATAATTGACCACAAAATGTTGTTAATTTGGTAACAAGTGATTGATCGTAGTCAATCATTGATGCCCATAACGTGAATCACTAATTTTCAAGTAAATGACAGATTGACCATGGTCAATTAGTTATATGAAAAAATAACAAACATTTATTTTGCTAAATATAATTTTTTTTGACCATCTATTAGATTGAATAACCAAAATAGATCACCCAATCTAATATTCCTAGTAAATTTACTATGTAAAGTATTAAAAATAAATTTACTATTTACTTCAAATATTTTAAAAACTTACCTTTTGTTTTGATTATTTACTGAAAATTGATATTTTCTAAAAACTTACGTTCATAATAAATCCCGTCGGGTTAGAGTAGGATTTTCATAGGTAAATTTTGTCAAGGGGAAAAAAAAAAAAAAAATGGTTGCATAAGGATGGACTTGGATTGGTTCTTTCTTGATGACCTATAGTTACGTATACATGGCACTACAGAAGTCTTAAATGCTGTCCGTACAACCTTAATAATGCATCTTCAAATTTAGTACTTTGATTTCAAGAAAAGTTCTCACACTTTAGCTTTCCAACATTACTCCTCCTAACATTTCCTTTGTTTGTTTCCATCTGTCCAATACAAGCTTTGTCAATATGAGATACACAATAAATTTCAGCTGCCAATAAATTTTGACATATACATGTCTCGTTGGTTACGGACGTTTTGTGTCCTTTTAGAACTTCGATAGGTCCATCATGTTTTATTAAGAAGAATGATCCGTCGTGTTTCTCGTACTTTTTATGTTTTGCAATTTTTTTCGAAAAGAGAATCAAGTTACAGACAAAATAACCTTTTATATTTTTCATTCTGTATAGGTGCGTATGTGTGGTAAAGAAAAATTAATATTCTAGATCTTTGAGTGATCCTTTGGTCCTCCAATTGTATCGTTATCACTTCAAGTAGTTGTTCCAAAGATACTATTTGAGATGTTGGTAGCTTTTACTCAAGATCTTGCACTCTTCTTCTTCTTCTTCTTCTTTTCTTTTTTTTCTTTTTTTTTTTTAATTATTATTCGGAATTTTTCCTATTCTGAGTTTGTTCTTGTGAGGTTGCATTGAGGCCTTCCTTTGGAAAGTAGATTTTGTGGTACTCTACCAACGGTCTAATGGTGTGCAAATAACATATCAATTTTCTTCAAAAGATTAATATTTTCGTCAATGGTGTGCAAATTGCTACATATTTATAAATTCAGGGTGCAAATTGTCAAAATTAAAAGTTTAGGATGGGTGTAAATTGTAACTCTATAATAAATTTAGGGTACACTAATTTGAGCAAGGGGCTTCACTAGGATATTGAGTATTTTATATCGTATCAATTTAGTTAGAATGTTCTAAATTATACTTTAATTTGAACTAAAAAAAAAAAGCTTGATTAATACCTCAACTGCTAGGTGATATATATATATATATTTGTGTATATATTTATATGTGTATAAAACTCTTCCTTTATTTATATATATATACGGGCTCTTCTCAAATTCTTTATATATATACGGGCTCTTTCTCAAATTCTTAATCTCCTATCCATTGAGCTAGCACTAGTGAGTACTACAAGATGATGATTAAGAGTACACATTTATAAATAATAATTTATAAATGTTTTAAAAACTATAAAATGAAATTATTATAAAAAAGTCAAATAAATTGTTTGTTTGGTATTTTGTATCAAAAATGATATATGTGACCTATATAAATTGAAGCGCTCATAGTGTGTGGGGATCCAATTGTCTGCTAAAGTAAAAAGTTTATTTATCCGACCTATTAATCACTTAACTGATCAGGTACTATATTTGAATGAATTATTAAGTGCTTTAGATGATACCAATTTATAAATTGGAAGGTTCTAAATTACCAATTTAGTTAAGTTAATTAAATTAACTTATGCGACATATTATTTACTTAATTAGCTATAAAACTATGTTAGTTATCTATCGCATGTTGCCATAATGCCAAGGGACTCGAAATTAAATTTCGTCTCTTAAAGAGGACTCCTTCAATAAAAGCCTCTTCATGAAAGTGATACGACATTTCCATTAGTTAATCATAAAAATGTAGTTTAAACACATCATCTTATCTCCCTGCTGAACACATTTCAAGAGAGTGTTTGCGTCGATTGTGGGTAATTCATGTTTGCTTATGTCGTATACTCGATCGCTAAACGTGAGCATATCACAAAGTAATCGATGGTGCAAATCATGGGTTATTTATCATGATAAATTATGAATTGGTGATCGTTGACTCAACATTTTGATAGTTGTTAAGATCATGTATATATTGTAACTGATTTTCTACTATATACGTATTAGCACACTACAATCGAAGATCATAAAATGAGTCAGAATGACTTTACGAGAGATAAGATCAATTCTAATACCAATTTGTGTGTTGACTCCAGAAAAATTATGCTCTCAAAAGAATATTTTAATTGAAGAGTTTCTCATTTTGAAAAATTAGGGATCTCGCTCATGAACAGGCAATTTGAATAATTCAAAGATGTGTTTTCCCATATCACTGAAGGTGAGCCTTGAAAGGAAGGTCAAACAAGGTCGGAAAAGGATGCGAGATCTTCATCAAATCCGGAAACAAAGACTAGGATCAGCCTCAATAAATTGGAAAGAACCCCACCACCATGGGGGATGGTCAATTCTCTAAATTCTCGAATTCTGCTCTTCTCTCATCCCTTTCAATGTTGGTCTATGTCGTAGCTCTCACCTAAAAGTGAACCTATGTAAATTTATATCTCGGTTTTTATTTACTTTCTCGCGCAATATACTATTTCGTAGCATATTAATTTCAAGATATTGACTCCCCAAAAAGTCGTTTCAATAAACGACTTTTGACTTAGTCATCAATCCAGATTACAAATTAACTGTGGAGTTCAACTTTTGCAATAATGATTGTGAAAATTGTGAGCTAATCGTGACATGTTCTAAAGATTTTGATATCTTTCCGGATCAAATTGACATTTTCATGGATCTATGGAAGTGTTTAAACACACACGCAAACACACACATACATGTTATGATTGGATTTGTCATATATTCCCGAACTAGATCATGTCATCACAAGAATATAAACTAAATTAAATTAAATTAGCACACACTTTTTACCTTATTTTAAGGTTTGACAGCGGTACAAACTGATAAGCTAGCCACCTAATTGTCCTTATCGAATAACACAAAATAACTTTCTTTTTTAGCTAGTTTTCTTTCTTTTCTTTTTTAAATTTTATTTTCTCAGAGGAGTGGTGGGAATACTCGCGTGCATGCCGCCAAACTTATCAGTCATCTCCACTACTACATAAATTAAAAAACAAAAACAAAAAAAAAAAAAAAACAAAAAAACAAAAAACAAAAAACAAAAACAAAACAAAACAAGCAAACAAACATACGGAAATTTCTTTTGGTCTTTGCTGCTATATTTTTTTTTGTTTCATGCGTATCTATGGGTCCCTAATGTTGAGACAAACTCATATATAAGTGAGTTGTCAGTAATATTTTAATTATTTTAATTGATGTGATAATTATTTAAAGGCTTGCCCATAAAACAAATAACAACTCTCATAACTCCAGTTTCGAATGGATGGGTATTATGAGAAATAACAAGAAAAATTAAGTTTGATTAATTCAAATCTTTAGAACAATAAGAAAATTACAAAAATAAAACCATTCATTTTAGCACAGCATGATATCGGATTTTCCTCGACCACGACTTCGTAAAACCCTAAAAACGACGTCAGTTCCATGTCGATCCACACGTTTACGTGAAAAGTATTCTACATCGGTTGCTATGACGGCCATAGTAAGGTAGTTAACTGTGAATTTTTTTTTCTTTTATTGCAATACACAGTGAGATTCATTTTAAGGGGGGTTTTTTTTTAATTTTTTATTTTTATAATCTCCTTATACTCTTGTGTTTTCTTAAGTGGATTCCATATATTGGTGGGTTATGTACTATGCATTGAATTCTTTAAGAGTATGTATTATATGTCAGCATCTTCTAAGCTTTTAACGTCCTTGGATTATATTAATCTTTACGACAAAATAATGCATATGATTATAGCTTTTGTCGAAAAAGGGTAGAATTAAAAAACAAATTCGGTCAACCAATGACTACGCCACGCAAACAGTTGACTAATAAGTGGACCTTCATTTTTGAAGGTTTGACTTTCTGATTCCAATAAATTAAAGAGATAGAGCTTCAAAGTTTAAAATTTAAGCACTGTGATATTTAACTCCTCAATTGTTTTTTTGCCACTCCTACTTACAAAAAGTGATGATAGATATATATATATATTATATTAATATATTATATTTGTCATTATTGATGAAGATAAACCTCCCGATTAATTCCACACTTCAGTACTTAATGATTTTACTCATCTATCCAGCTACCAAATAGCTTTACAATAATTTATAATATCTCCTGGAATTTCATTTTTTTTTTTTTTTAAATTACTCTAACCACCAACTTTTCATTCCATTAACATTCAGGCAATTTTTTTAAGTCGACATTTCGTTATAATAGTAATACACATATAACACTATATACTATATACGTATATTGTATATGTGATATATGTATATGTTTATGATAACTATATATAGTTCATTTGTATGGCGTATTGGAATGGTAGTGTAGTTCGTTGCAGAATTTCCACTATCTGGTCAATATATGAACAATCCAAAGACTAAATGGAGATAATAATATCAACTTTTGTACCATGAGAAATATAAATACACACACACACATATATATATATATATATATATGAAGAGACAATAGCGCTGCAGACTATCGAATAGATGAGCAAAAAGTGTCCTAATTTTTTTTGCACTAAAGGCAAATAAGTTGAAACTTTAGTTGAGCTTATCAAAGGTTTTTTAGAGTAATCTTTAAAAAAGAAAAATGAACCTTTCAAAGATGATGTCTTGATCGATGATTGATGCTACATGTAATATTTAGCCGTTGATCTTGATATAATACAATTTAACCCACGCCGAATTTTCATAATTTATAAACCTAGTGCTTGGGTTCTTTTGGATTTAATATTATAACTTTTTTTTTTTCCTACTTTCATGACAAAATCAAACTCCAATATATAACCGTCGTACGAAACTATTTTAATTAGGTTTTTTTTTTTTTTTTTTTTGGGTAAATCTATTTTATTAGGTTAACTTTAGCTTATGACTCATTTTTTAATGTTGATATTGCTCATAATTGCATGGGGTCATCATCTAATGGTGGATGATGATTTAAACGCTATTTGGATAAGATTTTTTTTTTTTGTTTTTGTTTTTTGTTTTTTTTTAACCAGGGTGTGATGCCAGCTGTACATGGCGAATGAAAAGACATTAAAATGTCACTTCTCTAATGGGAGTTATATGTGTTTATCCACCTTCAAATTCCAAAAAAAAAAAAAAAAAAGGAAGAAGAAGAAGAAGAAGAAGAAGAAGAATTGATTGGTATTTAATTAAAGGATACTTATTTGGTAGTGCCGCATGTTATGCACTATCAGTTTAAACAATTTTTTAATCATTAAATTAATTTTTTAACTGTTTAACTTAAAAGTATCCATCTTATAACTGCCTTAATCATACATTATATGTTAAAAATTTAATCTAATAATTAAAATAATATTTTTCACAATAAAATAAAATAGGAACTATTATCGTAGAAATTTCCAACAATAATAATGCTTTCGATAAGAGTTAAGCACCTTTTTTTTAATTTTAATTTTCACAAGTGTTGGTAGTTGGCATCATCTTGTGAAAGTGTTAACTGAAAAGAATTTGAGATAGCATCAATTTCTTTTAATTTTTTTTTCTTTTTTTCTCATAGGGAAATTAAGATTAATAAGGATTTCGTTTCTTTTGTCTTATATCAGTTTTTGTTTATTTATAAATTCACATTAAACAAGATATGTTGATTAGATGAGTATAGTGACCAAAAAAAAAAAAAAACATATGATTTGACCAACTAAAGAAGAAGTATCGGAACTGATAAAAAGAAAAAAAAGTGTTGGTCAGTTCAGATTTTTTTTCCCCCCCAAATTACAACTTTTCGAATTGTTGCATCCCATCTAGTTTTCTTAGGACTTGTGACCACGAAAGACAGGTGCAAACTGTCTTAGTTTATATATGATTTATATATATGATGTACATGATCGTGGACATTATTTTATTAAAACCTAAGAGAGGAAAACTATTCTTACGCACGATACTAATAGAATTAAAAAGGAAGAGGACACCAAGGGTCTGTTTGATTCGTATGTTATTTGAAATAGGAAATTTTTCTTGTTTTGAAATTAAAAGTCACTATTTTATTTGAAAGAGTAATTAGATCTGCAATTTTTTTATAGTTCTTAAAAAGGTAAAATTTCTGAGATGGTGTTTGAATAGATATTAGATACAGTCATTTGAAAATTAGTTTTTTTTTTTTTTTTTTTTTTTACAAATATAATCAATATTTTGATATATTAGTAGGGCATCAATCGATGCCACCAATTAATTATGAGCACATTGAAAGAGAATCATTTTTAATCGGAGATGAAATGAAAAAGTTCTGAAATTTTAAAACATAAAGCAAATGAAAAGAAATATTTAAATTTGAAAATGTTACTATGCAAATAGGTTTGAAATGGAAATGAGTGTAAGGGATGATTGTAAAAAAGAAAAAAAAAAAAATTCCCATCTCATTCTAAAATGAGATGAGCCTTTAGGTCGAAACAAGCATCATTTTCAGTTCTTTTTAATGAAATGGACAAAACACGCAAAACAAATGGATCCAAGTGTTCAGTAACGTGTTTCAGTCCTAACTTATAAACTAAACGAAAAAACTCGCTAGTCGACTAGTAAAAAAATTATCAATGAACTTCATACAAATAGAAATAGCAATAAATTACCCAAAATTATCAAATACTTAAAAAAAAAAAAAGATTTTCTATGAATTGAAAATAGATAAAATGGAATACAAAGCCAACTTTATTTAATAGCTATATCTTTTAAAAAATGAATTTCTGTTGTACGGAAGGTTTTGCATTATCGGTGTTGATTTATAAGTATTTACGTAAAAATATGTGTTATAAGACAAAATCAAGACAGTTAAAAAAAACTAATTTAATATTAGATTACATTGTTAAAAATTCATTTCAACTATTAAAGATGTTAATAATAAAAAAAGATTATTTTAAACCTCATAAATTTCCTTTAAAAATAGATGGACTAGAAATAAATGAAAAGACATTTTAAAATCTTAATGACAATAAGTGCAAGATAGCACCAAATAAGCACAATAAAGAAAAAAAAACAAATATATATATATATATATAACTAGTAATAATCTGAAATTTTGCTAAATTCAAAAAATAATCATTATATCGATATGTGTTTTTTACTAGTATTCAATCAATAATTGACTTAATGGATTAATCAATATTTTTATAATCATCGATATTGCTTAATTAAAAAAAAAACCCGCTATTTTAATTAAAATAGAACTATTTATCGTTGAAATTCCACAATTAATAATGCTTTCGGTAAGAGTTAAGCGACCCCCCCCCCCCCCCCCCCCCCCCCCCCCCCCCCCCCCCCCCCCCCCCCCCCCCCACACCCCCCCCCCCCTCCCCCCCCCCCCCCCCCCCCCCCCCCACCCCCCCCCCGCCCCCCCCCCCCCCCCCCCCCCCCCCCCCCCCCCCCCCACCCCCCCCCCCCTCTCTCCTCCCTCCCTTTTTTTTTTTTTTTTTTAATTTTAAATTTTAATGTCCCAAGTGTCGGTTAGTTGGTATTCATCCTTGTGTGAAAGTGTTGTTAACTGAAAGAATTTGAGAGATAGCAACACTCTTTCTTTTTTTTTTTTTTTTTTTTTTTCATAGGGAATTAAGATTACCGCGGATTGCTTTATTTTGTCTATATATAAATTCAACATTAAACAAGATAGGTTGATTACATGAGTATAGTGACAAAAAAAAAAAAAAAAAAATAAACATGATTTGACCAACTAAATAAGAAAGTATTGGTACTGATAAAAAAGAAAAAAGTGTTGGTCATATTTTTTTTTCCCCAAAATTACAACTTTTCGAATGTTGCATCCCATTTAGTTTCTTAGGACTTGTGATCACCACGAAAAGACGGGGCAAAACTATCATTAGTTAGAATCTTTTTTTTTTTTTTTGGCTAAAGTTATATATGATTTATTTATATGGTGTACAAGAACGTCGACATATTTTATTAAAAGCTAAGAGAAACTATTCCTTACGCATAATGCTAATAGAATTAAAAAAGGAAGAGGGCACAAGGGTCTATTTGGTTCGTATGTTAGGGTTTGAAATAGGAATTTTTTTCTTATTTTGAAATCAAAAGTCACTCTATTATTTTGAAATAGCAATTAGATGTGCATTTTTTTTTAATTCTTAAAAAGGTGAAATGTTGAGATAGTGTTTGAATAGATATTGGATATAGTCATTTGGACAATAATATTTTTTAAAAACAAATCTAATCAATCTTATCATTTATTCATAGGGCATGGATCGATGTCATCCATTAATTACGAGTACATTGAAAAGAGATCATTTTTAATCGGAGATGAAATGAAAAAGTTCTAGAATTTTAAACTTAAAACAAATAAAAGAAAATATTTAAATTGAAAATGTTACTATACAAATAAGTTTGAAATGGAAATGAGGGTAAGGATGATTGTGAAAAAGAAAATTTTTTTTCTTCATCTCATTTCTAAAATGAGATGAGCCTTTAGGTCAAAACAAACATTATTTCATATCGTTTTAATGAAATGCACAAAAACACACTAAACAAATGGACCAAGTGTTTGGTAACGTGTTTCAGTCCTAAACATATAGACTAAAAGAAAAAAACTCGTTAGTTGACTAGTAAAAACATTATCAACGAACTTCATACAAATACAAATAGCAATAAATTACGCAAAATTATCAAATACCTTAAAAACAAAAGATTTTCTATGAATTGAAAATAAATAAAATGGAATACAAAAGCCAACTTTATTTAATAGATATATCTTTTTAGGAAAATGAATTTATATTGTACGGAAGGTTTTGCATTATCGGTGGTAATTAATAAAGGTTACTTTAGTCATTTGAATTTTTAATGGATTGATTTATAAATATTCACGTTAAAAATATGTGTTAAGACAAACTCAAGATCGTTAAAAAAAAAAACTCTTTTATATATAGATTACAATGTTAAAAATTCATTTCAACTATTAAAAGATGTTAATAATAAAAAAGAGTCTTTTATACCTCATAAATTTCCTTTAAAAAATAGATGGACTAGAAATAAATAAAAGACATTTGAAATCTTAATGACAATAAGTGCAAGATAGCACCAAATAAGCACAATGAAGAAAAATAATAGTCTACTCTACGCTTAGTGGTTAGCTTATTTCTAGCACTTTTCATATATATATATATATATATATATATATTAATCAGTTCCAAAAAAAAATTTAGAGTTTAGAATTCGAATTCTATACCTTATAATAGAGTTAGGTGTAAAATTACCGTTAGATATCTACAATTACAAAAAGATTCTCAACGCTTGAGTGAGTGAATGGCCATAATATAAGAAATAGATGTAAGTTATTTTAAGGATAATATTCGAAACAACTATTATGATCTGCGTACTTTTCTAAAGTAATTTGCACTTAGAATTTGATTATCATTATGATTCATGCATATCACTTATGTTAATGGTTTGAACTCGGAAAGTAGAATCTGACATTTGCATTTCCACCTAAAATGGACACCAAGTAACCGAACCTAACCGTTGCCAATCGACCCGCTCGCATCCTCGGAATTGACCATCGAAAGTAGTACCAGTTAAATTTAAAGGTGTGTTTATTAATTAGTAATTCAATTGGAAAAAAGAAATAATTTCTCGATTTAAATTCATGTGTTTACTTTTGTATTTGGGAATTAAATCTCTCACTTAAAAATAAAGAATCAAGTTACTTGATAAGGGAAAACTTGTCTCCCACTTACTAACTATCGAATTAAATTTCTTCTCCTAAACAGTAGAAATTAACTAAACTCTATACCAAATATATCCTTATTGTTATTTAATTATTTTTTCATCTAAGGATTATTTTGTAATTATAGTAATTCTATTTCTAATACTTATAATTTTTCAAAAAGTAAACAGTTAATAGGAATTTAATTCCTCAAGTAACTTGATTCCTATAGATTAGTAAAAAATTTAATTTAATTTTAGAATTTAATTCCGTGTAATTTAATTGTTTTTTCATGGAATTAATTTCGTATACGTGCCCTAAGGTAATTTGTTC
This sequence comes from Ficus carica, assembly GCA_009761775.1. Taxonomy (NCBI): domain Eukaryota; kingdom Viridiplantae; phylum Streptophyta; class Magnoliopsida; order Rosales; family Moraceae; genus Ficus; species Ficus carica. Next base: position 5,666,644 of record CM019747.1, on the reverse strand, counting down.
ATTTTTAGTCACTGAGTTATAAACGTTTGTCATTTTAGTCCTTAAACTTTTAATTTTGAAAAATTAATCCTGAATTTTTATTTTTTTTTTATTTTTGATAGATTTGGTCCTTAATACTAAAATTGATGAAATATTTTGAAATTTAACAGAGATACTAACAATTCTTATCGCATAGTAATTAAAAATTCAAAACAATTATTAAATTAAGTACAAAAACCTTCTAGTTTTAAGGGTTTTTAATTGGAATAAGGAAGTATAATAGTTCAGTAGAATTTCATGTTAATCTGGAATTGATATATTATTTATCTATAGTAAATTTCAAATATTTTTCATTAATTTGGACCAAAATTGTAAAAAATAAAAAAATTCAAGAAACTTAATTACAAAAATTAAAAGTTCAAAAACTAAAGTAACTAGATGTACATCATTCAGTGACTAAATCACAAATTACCTTATATTTAACAGCCCTATAAGTATAATACAAGGTCTTTTTTTTTTTTTTTTTTTGAGAATAATAATAATACAAGGTCTTTAGAGCCTAATAGAATAAAAGAATTCATTGCTAATTAGGGACAAAAGTTTAAGAGGTATCCATGCCTATTAGTATGCTAGATCAAACGTAGAAGTTGTTGGTTCAAATCATAATAAGGAAAGAAAAACAAATTTCTTGTTGTTAATACTTTCTCGAATATAATCTAACGAGAAGTAATACAACTTTCAAATTCAATGTTATATATCTAACATGATCGGCTTGTAAGGTTGCTAAATGAATTACGTCACAATTATGCTAATAAGTAAGAGATACAGTGTGTGTCTACACACACACACACACATATGCATTGCTCTATATGGAATTCCGTAGTTACTCAGGTAGCTAGTAATGGTAATCTGTCTACCGAGTAGGGAGAGCCAATTGTGTCACCACTACCGTTGATGAAATCATCAAACTCGGCCATCAGACATGTCATTCTGTTCAGTGTCGTCTTCTTCATTTGTCCGATCTTCAGTTCTTATAAGGAGTAAACAACACTTTTTAAAACTTTAGGCATTCCAGAGAGGGATCACCTCAATGTTTAAAATTGATGCAATCGGGTATTAACACGTTTTCCTTTTGTGAATTGAGGCGTAAGCCTTAATACGTTTGAGACGTTAGCCTTAACAAAACACCATAAAATAATTCAAAAAATATATAAACAAACAAGTAATAATTATAAACCATTACTTTTAACATCATAAATAGTCTAAAATAAACAAGTTTCATAAGTAATAAGTATAAAAGAAGTAAGTCCAACAAGAAGTCTGAAGTAAACACATCCCAAAATAAACTAGTTATATATATATATATATATATATATATATTTCTTGAGCAAAATGAAAATGTCTTTGTTTCAAGTTTTTAAGCAGCATATAGATGGGCCCATAAACTTAAAAGGACGAAGAGGGGCATGTGCTCGTCTTTTTATTTTTATTTTTCTGAAAATTACTTAACCTTGGGCCTTAGGCCTTAGAAAATACTAAGGCTATGCCTCAGCTATTGCGCAATGCTGTGCACATCTTCGTGTGCCTCAAGGGGAGAGGCGTAAGAAATTTTTTTTCCCCCATGAGGCTTAGGCCTCAAGGCCATTTTTGGTCGCCTTTCAGTACGGCTGGCCTCAAAGCGGAGGGCCTCAAAGCGGACAATTGACTGTGCATTTTAAACACTACTGATCACCTATCCATTGCAGATGCTATACTTTTTTAACAAATTTGAACAAGTGTACATGCCAAATTTAGCACCAAAAATAGTACTGCATTGGAGTGGTTTTCCTAACTAATGCAAAAAAATAAAAAATAAAAAATAAAAAATTAAATGTAGGATTGACACATTAATTTGGTACTGTATTAATTGGAGATGCACGCATAGAGGAGCAGTTGGATATTTAGTCAATATTTAGGATTGACACATTAAATTCAATGATAAATCAAGTCAAACGCTTGAGAACAGTAATTAAGGAAGAAGTTATTATGAATAAATTTAAAGAAACTGGAAAATGATGAGAAAACTACACAATATTAGGCCGTCACACAGACATTTTCTCCAAGAGCATTTCTTAAGCTGGAAAAGATAAGAAGATTTTTCATAACAATGTCCATGAAGGTTTTTGAGGTTGCACTGCATCTAAAGATTCATAAATCAGTGAAAAAATAAACGAGTGTGATTTTATGCAGCAGAATATCAGACGGCTTCAGACTTCTTAATTTTTCCTACATGGGGATCTTAAAATAGAATATTTTTGACTGTTCTATGTGTACACGTTTTAATGACTTGGACACAAAATTATTTGTCGGGTCTTATGCTATGTTTGTTGAGAGGGATGAAAAATAGAAAGGCTATGGAAGATTCTACATTAGAAACAATTTCATGAAATTCCCTACAAATATTAATACCTCATTTCCCCCTTTAATTTGCAAAATCTTACTGCCAGAGGCCATATATATAACTAGCTCAAATAATTACCTAAAAATTACCTTTTAGGTTTCTTTTTGTTTTTGTTTTTGCCTTTGTTTTGTTTTTTTAGAAGAATGCTAAGCACTATTAGAGGTGTACGATGAGTTTGGCTGTATGCATGCAAGTCTTCCACTCTTCAGAAAAGAAAATATAATTAAAAAAAAAACAGAGAAGCTATTTTGTGTTTTTTTTTAGTACAAGAAAAGTATAACATGCAAATTCACTGGTAATTCGATCACAAAAGCTTAGGAGGAGGAATTACGTTTACTCATAAGTAAACCACACTAAATTATAACTTCCAGACAATTATTGATCGGAAAAGAACCTATAAGCCCTTATAAGTCACTTATCTCCTCATTTCCAGCCGATGTTTAATTGATAAGGACAATATCACATGGCGAGTTATCCTGTAGCACCGTTATACCTAGTTTGAAAGTCTACTGATTTGATCAACACAACTTAATTTAATGTTGTATTTTTGTGAGGACATCTAGTTGGTGGCTATAACGCAAATCAAATGATTGTATATAAGCTTCTGTTTTAACACCTTTTTTAATGAAATATAGGAGGGGATAAAGACATCTAAAAACTGTCTTTTAATTAAGGACATCCAGGATAAGTTAGATTGATTTATTCACAGACCTCATTTGATTTTGACACACTCTTAATAATTAAAATCTTTTATAAATAAAACCCCTCAAATTAAATGACATAAAAGAACAATTATTATATACTTAATTACGTATTAAAATTTGTTTAAAAACCACTCAATAATTTTTTTTTTCCTCTTTCCACTCACACCTGTATATCAAATTCCCAAAATAATTAACAACATATAACTCTTAGTATTTTAAAATTATTACAAAAATCCTAATTTTCACTCTTCATTAGTATTCTAAAAAATTAAACTGAGACATATTAATCTTCTATATAATAGCTTCACCTTTATGTTTTTACTTGTGTTATGCCGTACTCCTTTTTTTCGCATTTGAATGTTGACTTAATATGTTGATTTGATTTGTTGCTAGACATAAAATTATATATGTAAAAACATAATGTATCTTTATTGATTGCTGAACGTATTTTCTAATTTTTTGCAACTTTCATGGCTGAAAATGTGACTATTTTGCTGAGTGTATATGTTCTAGTCTTGTAGTTTACGCCAAAAAAAAAAAAAAAAAACGAATTAAATTGGTTAATTTGCTTTTTTTTAATGTCTTATTGGTATTGTTCTTAATGCTTTTTGTTTTTTTTTTTTTTCCTCTGAATATTAGATTTTCTTTTGTTATTTGCCTTTTTTTTTTGGTAATTTTTTTGTAATATTCAACGTAGAATATCAAAATAAACAAAAAAAAAAAAAAAGAAGATAAGATTCTAGACGTTAATTATATATTATCAAAGTAGAACGTAAAAAAAATAAAAAATAAAAAAAATAAAAAAACAAAGGTTAATAAAAAAAAAAAAAAAAAAAGAAAAAAACAAAGGTGGGTGTGTAAAGAAATTAGAATTGATAAAGTAGTTTTAAAAAAATAAATGACAATAATTAGGGATAATTTGAAAACATAAGAGTGTGTAATAAGTACATTAATTATTTTAAATTTAAGTGTGTGTAATAAGTGTCTATACTCATCAAACAACAGACAAAAGAAACTACTAAACGGTATTTAGCAAAACGAAAATTTGATAAACCAACCAAATCTTTAAACCAGCATTGGAAATTCACCGCATAACTTGCAAGCTTGTCTGCCACACCACAAGAAAAGTACCATTTCAGAGAGACACGCCCTTTGTTTAGAAGGAAATCAAAGAAGGGATTTTGGAGAGGAAAATTGAATTTGATTAGTTAGAAGAAGAAAAATTGAAAAATAAGGGAAATTGAAAATTTGTGGGCTCTAATTAATCTTTCCAATTACATTAATCTATCATCATCTCTTAATTTATATAAGGTTATAATTATAAAATGTAATTTTATTAGACTTTTCTTTCACATTTTCTTTTTCTTCTATTAAAACAACATGAGGGAAAACCTCCATTCCTTTTGATCACTTAGAGATTTTATAGTAACGTACCACATTACATTATCACACTCATTTTATATACGTATTGCATTTACATATGTGTGTATATATATGCAACATTTTTTTTTTGTTTCTAATTATTTATTAATAATTCCTTAAAATATTGCTTAAAAAAATTCTTAAAAAATTGAAATAATAATAGAATCAACCTATGGACCAAAAGCAATCTCTAGAGTCTTATCAATTTAGTGTAAGAGAGATTGTAATGTCTATCATATATTAAGATCAAAAATACTTTAAAGATTATGAAAATACATAATTTTAGTGTATTCTTATAATCTTGTAGCGCCAAAGGCAAAGAGCCAGCGACTCGGCGTTGAATTTTAGTGCCGGGCTTCAGAGGCACTGGTGCCGCAGTGCCCAAGAGGCAGCGCTACGGTGCCCATTTGAAATACTATACCATTATGGTATAGTTATCCTGGCGTCGCAGCATCGAAGAGCTAGCACCGCGGCGCCAATTCGTGTTGATATGAGATGTTTGAATGTGTTTTTTGAGTTGTTTCGAACCTATGTGTCTGTCAGTTGTATGTTTTCATACAAAACAATATTATTATCAATAACTGACATATCAGTTGTGATAATTGAATAGATTCAGAAGAGATGTCTTTACAATGAAGATGCACCTCTTGGAAAAAGTTATATAGATTACCATGATTGTATCGGTTCATGGAAAGGCATCCCTATGCTTTTAAAAAATTCTAGAAATTTTACAGATTTCATATATTGTTTCGGAATACAATATTATTGCTAGATAATATTGTGTTCAAGGTTTTGTTGTATCTTGGGAGTAATTTGCTGTTAAACTCTTTAGCAAACTTAGTAGTGAAGGCAAATAAAATCTTAAAAAAAGTATTATCAATACGCCTCAAACCCATTTTTGTTTTCAGTTTTCTTTGCCTCCATTGTTCTTGTTCTACTCGCTTTCTCCAACATTTAGAGGGTTGACTAGGTTAACTGTTGTGATTCATGTAACTAAATTAAGGATATTGTAATGTATGCTGTTCTTGTTTAAGTACTGACTAACCTTTGTTTTCAGAAAACATGGCCAGTATAAGCCAAATATATATATATATATATATTGAATAAATAACGAGAGAGGATATTACTTGAAATGAAAGAGGAAAATACGATGCTAATTAAAATGGTACCATAGTCCTTCTTCTTAATTTTCTGATATTGAAACTGAAGTCTAATTAAGGGAAATATTGCTTTGAAGACAAAAGAGAAACCATAAAGAGAGATACATTGTATTATTGACGAAAGATTAATACACCATATCCCATTAAAAACCTGACCAAATTAAAGGTACTTAACCTAACTCTAGGACTTGGGTTATTTCAATAAAAAATGATTGTTGAAATAGAGTCTTATGATGGAGTAAGGTATATCAGCCGAGTTATACCTGCTATCACTAGTAATTGAAGAGCAAGCTAGAATTTAAATAAATAAATAAATAAAAAAAAACTAAGCTAGAATTCTAAACAAACTAGAGCACTATAGCTCCCTTAAACGTATAAATGGCGTTGGGGATCAGGTCCCCCCCAGGGCTTTTACGAGTAACTTATTAGGCTTTCCACCAAGCTTTCGATGAATGCGTTGATCCAGAACTTGCTTAGCAGCCTGTCCATCAGAGGCACTTCTCGGGTGCCACTCTCGCTAGACATCGCGGCGGGGAGAGGACGAGCTTCAGAAATGGGAAAGCCAAAGCAATCCCAGTGTCAGTCCTAGAAGGACAAGAGTGAAGAAGAAGTATTTGATCAGGCCCTGAAATATATATAGTGTCAATAATATTGGTAGCTGTATGTTTATGCTACTCAATGCTTATTAGTTATGACACTAGTTAGAGATATAGTTGGCTATATAGTGGCAATGTGGACATATATTGAAAAAAAAAAAAAAAAAAAAAAAAAAAAAACCTCATGTGTGGACGCTTTTGTGATTACATTAGTGGGCAAATTGGCAATGTGGACATTTATTTTAAAATTAAAAAAAAAAAAGCTCATGTGTGGACGCTTTGTGATTACGTTAGTGGGGCTTATTTGTTAATTTTACAATCGCCCCATTTATATAATTACCATCGTACTCCTCCTCGGTGGAATTTGAGTGCGTATACGAGACAACTTCACTATAATAGCTTACTAGTAGCAAGCAATTTTGATTGGTAATCAAAGGGGATTCAATAATATTAATATTATATTCAACTAAAGCAACAAACAGATAAGAACGAAAGCATCGTATGCATATAACTATAAATGGTTGCGTAGACGCTAATCAACTTTACCTACCAAATGGTTGCAATCACATCCACATGCTTCATATGAAATGATGAGATATAAAATCATAAATTACCTTTAGATTCTCTTTTGCATTAGCAAAGTCTTCTATTATACCAAATTCTTCTCTCTTTTTATTTTATTTTGCAAACCTTTTACTTTAGCACAAAAAAAAAAATGCCTTCTATATATATTTTACAGGATAAAGAAACAATCAATGTTAATTTGTCAAGAATCAGAAATCATACTTCTAGCTTTCTTATGAATAATAAAATTGAAGAACAAAAACAAACAAATAAGAAAACCATAGATAATAACGTCCACTTTCAGCCATTACAATAATTATCACCATAAAAGTAGAAAGAGCAATGTTACTTCCGCTATTTAGTAATTAATCAATATGATTAAAAGAAATTGAAAGAGATAATCGTAGATGACTCTCAGATTCATTATGTATTGTAGAGATTGGCTCATTAATCTGAGGATGACAGGTGGCAATATATAGAGTCAGAATCATAATTGATTTGATAATATAGCATATTCAATTTAGAGGCGTTGTATTAATTAGAGAATGATTTACACCAAGTGCCTTATAATAACAGGTTCAGTCAGAAATTTAAAGGGTAAGCATTTTGTAAACATATTCTTGGTAGAATCATGTGTAAGGACTGTTGCAAATAATGGGGAGTTTCTCGAGGTCATTTTCTTTCTTGTTTGTTTGGGGTATGAGAAATCAAGTAAGAGAATTTGTTCAATTTTCTTCTGTACGCTTAGTGGATCGATCTAACAGAATGCCCAAACACTACATATACCTAGGACATATTGTCCAAACTACTATAACTCGTGTGTTGATTCTTGATTTATTAGATTTATTCTTAATCACGACATGTATTTATCTTACTTGTCTCTAAACCTTTAAAAATGACGTCCCTACTATAAAAAATTATTTGGGCAACCAAAATTCCAAAATACTAAGAAGGATTAGCACATGTGCACTCTCTAAATTAGAATAATAATTAGACTCCACAACATAGCATAGCGCAGTTGCATTAGACAATTTACGTGAACCTTCAAAAAGTTTTAAAACAACTACAGCTCAGTCAAGCATAAATCAAGAAAACAAATATACTTGATATGGTCGGCAACATTATTGGCTTCAAGTCATCGGTACTAAATAAAAGGGACCCTATTTTGATTTGGTAATGAAAGGGAGTCCAGAATATTACTAAAGTAACAAACAGATAAGAATGAAAGCAACATATATGTGCATATAATTATTCGATGAAAATACAGGCCATTAATTTATAGATAATTAATGAGTAAAACATTATTGTAGGGCCAATAATATAGATCTTTGTTTACGTAGACACTTATCAACTTTATCCAATAGTACCCCAAATCCAACATATTAAAAGTAAGACAACTTTTTCGTCGTCCGTTACCTACAACTGTTGTTTGTAATCACATCCACATATGCTTCATATATCTTAATTTAATCATTCGATTAATTGGGTCCGTCAATGAACAGAATTAACAGAATCATCAAATTTTATTACTGACTAAAATAACGAAAAGCTATGTCATAAATGCAGTTTTTTACAAGTAGTTCTGACTATCACGTGGAGAGAGAAGGAAAAGCAGTGAAAAAGCTAGCACACCAAGGAAAAAAAAAAAAAAAAAAAAAAAAACAAAGGACGATATTTAATTACGAAATACGTTTTGATATACTAAAACGAAAAATGCTATTTATAACAAGAGACGAGGGAGAGCAGGCCTAATCCTCCCTCAACTTTCGGTTTATATTGTAAAATAGTCTGTAAGTTTACTTAAAATTTCATTAGTATCTCCACTAAAAATAAAACTTGCTTATAATATAACCCTTTATTAACCCTGATATGGTTTAAAAGAAAAGGTTTTGGCTTCATTACTGTTTATCACAATTAGTGATCACAGATATACATATGAATGACATAGACTCGACGCACATCACTATTGATAATGATTAATAGCAACACTCTAGTACTTCAATCAATCCCGCGTCGAAAGCTAAGGATCCAAGATTGGATCTTCGATCGGCGATGGTGTGGATATCGATCCCCTCTCCGGGACTGGAAAAGCTTTCCGGCTTGTCTTTTGATGCTTTCCTGTATTGCTGTTGAGCGGTTTTTCTCATCAATGTCTGCCGGCTAATGTTGTTGTTTGGAAATGTACCTAAAGACCGAGGCGTCATAATTAGCTGCAAAGGAAATATGAGGAGGAATATTAGGGTTTAAGCATAGTGCTTTTAGACAAGCCATGACCATAACGAGTTGGTTATTTTGTGGCCAATTCCTACTCGGACCTGAGTTTATATAGAGGTCTCCAAGTCATTTAATGGCGTAAGTGTCATCGTCTTTATCAATTTAATATATTTCACAATTACCTAAATTAGTCCACTTTTTGAGATAAGATTCCATTCACCCCTTTTTTTTTTTTTTTTTTTTGGTATTCTTTGTTTACATCTCAATATTATCTTAAACAGTCCTATTTGTATCTATTAAACATATTTTTATAACAAGATCATAAGTAAAAGTAGGGTTTTTATACTAGTTAATATAGGTTATTATACTAATTAATAAAGAATAAAAAGAGTGGACAATGTTGTATTAAAAAATACCATTTTTAGAAACCTTTTTATAAAACTACCAAACCACTATATAGTTCACATTCAAATGAGCCTATTGTTTTTTTTATTGATTTCTTTTCATTTAGGGAGGATTCGCCCTCTAGATCTCTATTTTTGCTACCATCCTATCTGAACTAATTGTCATGCTAATAACTGCCACCATCAAATGAGACATATTGTCGATATACCTAATATAGAGCAATAATATGTATGACTAATTAGAGAATTACTAGGGACAATAATTGATTCATTAAGGCTGATGAACGGTTGAGATTAAATGAAAGGTCAATCTGCCGCAAATCTACTCGTACATATAAAAGGTGAGTTGGCAAATCAGATTTCTCTAACCAAATCTGTTATTCTTGTTTTTGGAAATTTCCTAATTTGATCAAGTTTGGCTTGAACAAGATAATAAAAACCTCGTCATGCAGTACAACCAAAAGACACCTTAAGCAATAAACTAATTCAAGAAAGATTACCGATTAAATTAACAGCATGGTAGTCACAACTCACTTACAATACATGGAAGTCTATCTTCTAATACTAAAGTACGCATGTCCACAAAAATTTTCAGAGTATATGCCCCACTTGGGATTATTGAATTCATATGGAAAAGATTACAAAATTCTTTCCTGTATTTAAAAAAAACTTACAGTAGAAACCTTTTTTTTTTTTTTCCGGCTGTCATAGGTACTTTAATTATGGGGGATTATAATAATGCCATGTATTTGACACCTCCTTATAAATTTACACTTCATAAGAGTAAAGTTGATAATTTTTACTATTTCATAATATTTAATTAAATAATTAAATGAAAAAAAATAGTAAATAGACAAAAATACTCATATCTCTTTCTTGTCTTCTCTTTTTTATTATTGGAATAGTTTTAGATATCTCCGACTCCATTCGCCGGTCGTCAGTGGTCTCTGATCGCCGGCCACCGGTCATCAGAGGAATTCTTTTAGAATCCAAAATGGATTCTGCTATATATATATATATATATATATATATTTCAACAAAGGTGATCGTATCTGTTTTTATTACCGGTATCGATGCCGGTTGCCGGAGAGATTGTAGTAAAATTCAAAATGGATTATGATAGTTTATTTTATTTAACGCGTTCAAAATGGATTATGATCGTAGTTTCTCTTAAACGGGACAAACTTCGTCCTCTGATTGAAGACACGATCAGACGAGATCAGGAAACCATGGCGGCGAGAAGACCAGGTCCAAGCTGCCAGTGATCTTCCGTGACTAGGCGATCCGCAAGATTGGCGAAGTCTGCTATTGGCCGTGCATTCTTGGCGCTCTCTTTCTCTCCTCCGTCTCCGGCCTCGCGATCTCGGTCAGCGACGACTCCTACCACTGGAGAGGAAAGATGAATTTACTCTCCTTTTTTTTAATATAAATTATGCTCAAAAAAATTGTAAGATTGAGTTCGTTGGTGCATCGATTTTGATTCATTCCTAGTTTGATAAGTTTTTTGTGGAAAAAAAAAAAAAAAAAAAAGATTGTCCTCGCAAGATGCAAATCTCTCTCTGTGACCAGCTTGGTTATATCCAAGTAGGTTTGTTTTTCCTTCTAGTGTTTGCATGGTGTGATGTTGGATGATGAATTTGGTGAATATGGAGTTTTTGATGTTAGATTTAGTTGATTTCTTCTTTATTTATGCTGAGAAATGTGAAGATTTGATTATTTGAGCTATTTGGTCGGTTCAGTTTTTGTTGACCTTTGGTGCTTTTTTAAGTTTGTCAGTTCTAAATTTGATTCTAATATAGTGGGTTGTCTCCTTTTTCATGTTTAATCTAGTTTATTCGGGTTAGCTTTATTGTTTTACTGAGTTTTAGTAACGATTTCACATGTGATTTTTTTTTTTTGTTTCTTTGTTTTTTGTTGATTATGTATATAAGCTTTTTCTGGATCTAGGTAATAGCTGCTAACTATTCTCTAAAGTAATAACTTAATAATATTCGGGTATTGAGCAATAGACTATACTTGAACAGTTAGTTAGATGTGTTTTTGGAAAATGATTAGATTGTTTTTGGTCGAATTAAGTTCTCAAGACCCTTCGTTACCCTTCTCCGACAGCCTTGGTCGCCGCCGTTGGTAGTGGCAGGGAAGCTAGATCATTTTCGGAATGCCAGAATGGTGTTGCAGCTATGGTTGTGGAGATCTTGTTGACAGAGGACAACGGATTAGAATGCAGGAATGGTGCTGCTGCTATGGCCCTGGAGATCTTGTATTGAAGTAGATAAGGACCAAGTTTTTTTCACTGTAACTGGGATTATTGTATATTTTAATTTCTGATTGAGTTCTTGCAGAATATATATCGAATTCTAGTAGAGTATATAAGTAATTTACTCCTGTAAAATTCTGGTACAGTATAATTGGGATTTTTGTAGAATAAATAGTTTATTCTTACAGAATTTTTACAGAATTAATTCTGGTAGAATATAACAGGATTATTGCAGAATTTAGTAGAGTTACCTGATATTCTTGTAGAATGAGTAGTTTACTCTTGCAGAATTCTTGCAGAGTATAATAGGGATTCTTGAAACATCCATGCTGAAAATTTAAAATATTCTAATAGAGGTTATCCATGTTGAAAACAAAATATTCTAATAGAAGTCATCCATGTTAAAAGCTTAAAATATTCTATGTAGAGTATGCACTATACTCTATTAGAGTGTGGACGATACTCTAGTAGAGTATTCCGGCGCCGGTTCTAGAGTTTCCAATAATCGGTGCCGGGAGCAGGATACATCCAACATCAATGTTGAAAACTTAAAAATATTCTAGTAGAGTAGGACAAGACTCTAGTAAAGTATTCGGCGCTGCTGGAGCCAAAGACATCCGGCCATTCTTGTTGAAAGTTGAAAATATTCTAGTAGAATATCCAAAATATTCTAGTAGGGTAATGCATTAGACTCTACTAGAGTATGCCAGAGCGACCGGAATCGGCGGTTGGAGCCGGAGACTTTCGGTTATTCATGTTGAAAACTTAAATATTCTAGTAGAATATTCAAAATATTCTAGTAGAGTATGTATTATACTCTCTAGCATACTCTATTATAGTATGTCGGCGACTGACACCGGCTGGCAGAGTCGGAAACGTTTCGTCATCCATGTTAAAAAACTTAAAATATTCTAGTAGAATATGCATTATACTCTAATGCATACTCTACTAGAGTTTTACTGACGATCGACACTGACGACTAGAACCGACGGTTTTGAAGTCAGAGACATCCCATCATCTATGTTAAAAACTGAAAATATTCTAGTAGAGTATGCATTATTACTCTACTAGAGTATGCCGATGATAGGCTTTGAGTGCCGGAACCGAAAATATATGGCCATCCATATTAAAAACTGAAATTTTTTTTAATAGAATATCCAATATATTCTAGTAGAGTATGTATTATACTCTACTAGAGTATACCGACAACCGGCGCCGGCAACCGTAGCCGGAGATATTAGGTCATTCATGTTGAAAATTGAAAATATCTAGTTGAATATTCAAAATAATATATATGTTATTATAATTGATTTTCTAATTAATAGGGGCAATTTGAGTAAAACTTGTTAGGTTGACTTTTGACTAAAAACTATTTTGTGTCATATTGATAAAGTGACCAAATTTTGAGTTATGTTTGTGTAAATGATGTTAAAGTTGTGTTATTTAAGTGCTTTTCCCTTTACATATCTATAGATATATTTTTATGTATATTATATATATATCTATATAGTAGAAAACAGCATTGTTATACGAATATTACCAATAAAATTGTTCTCCTCTACCATTTCTTTATCCAGATACCAGTTCCTTGTATATTTTCTTTACCATGTCTCTCTCTCTCTCTCTCTCTCTCTATCTCTCCTCTCTCTCTCTTAATGTAAGCTGAATATATATTAAAAATTTAGATAAAAAAGTTTATTACAAACCTATAATAGAAGAAGAAGGAAAAAAAAAAAAAAAGAAAGCTAAAACTAGTAAAACAACAGAAAACAAGCAGAACAAGAAAGAAAACAACTAATAAAAATCATTAATTAAAACACTTTTACCAAGTTAATTTATGTCTACTGTTTGTTATTATTTTCTATAGTTCATGAATCATGATCTACATATTGGTGATTTCCATCCCCATCTTCGAGCACACTAGGAATTAATATTGTGTCGCTGCTCATTATTTATATACATATGGCACTGCCTAAATCAATGGTTTACGTTTTCTTTTTGCTTATATAAAGCAATGATTTTATTTTGCCTTTTGCTACAATATAAACGTTTTAGTCCACTAAAGCTTAAAATTCAATAACCCTGGAAAAAAAAAAAAAAAAAAAAAAAACTGTTATATTAGAAACAGTGCCAGATACCAAATAAACTGCACAAGGCACAAACAAGTTTTCTGAATCATAAAGGGAATTAAACAATAGCACAAAAATCATCTTTTGTTCTCTCAAAAAAATATTTTTCAAATTTTTAGACAAAAGTTATTGGATAATCATATATCATATATAATCAAAATGTGAGTACAGAACCACAGATATAGAATACCCACTATTAATAAAATGTAAATTTTATATCATAGTACTTACTTTTTAGTAGGTACGTAACGTTTAACGACACCGATGTCAAAATTAATGTTCACATACAATACTTATAAAAAAGTGTTCATTGTTCACTACAATCCTTATATAAAAGTGGTATTTCTCAAAGCTCACTCCAACTTTATACATAGACTGATTAGTCATGAATCCAATTAGGACGACTCCACCATCATTAAATGCTTTGTTTGGTATGGAAAAAGAATACCAATATTTAAGCTCCCCCATTATCAATTTTGTCCTAAAATTTGGTGCATACCACTAATAGTGTTTGGGATAAACTATGTAAAGACTGGTGAGCGTACCACATTACATTATCACACTCATTTTATATAGGTATTGTGTCTATATATATATATATATATATATGTTAATACCTCCAACATTTTTTGTTTCTAATTGTTTTTCCAATGTTGGACCATGTAACTAATTAAGGAGGGGGCGTTCTAGCTTAAGTACTGGTTATCCTTTCTTTTCAGAAAACATTACTGAAAACAACCACTATAAGCGAAATAAATTTTTTTAATAAAAGAAGGAAAAACATTCTAATGGACACCATTATCCTTCTTCATAATATCACATTATTGAAACTCGAGTATAAGGGAAACCATAACGAGAGATACAATGTTTTGATAATGAAAGACTAATACACAATATCCCATTAAGACCTAGGTAAAGTTTCTTAACCTAGCTCTAGGACTTGGCTTATTTCAACCAAAAATGAAGTTGAAACAGCGGATAGGAACTCTACGCAGTCTTGTAATAGAGTCTGGTGTATCACTAATTATAGCTGCAACCATTATTAATTGATTAAGAGCAAAAGCTTAGAATTCTAACAAGATAAGAGCGAGGTAGAATTCTAACAAAATTGAGGGCAAGTTAGTTCCCTCTACTGCGAAATGTCGAACGGATTAATGGTGTCGGGGATCGGGTCCACCGGGGCTTTTTCGGAGTAACTTATAAGGCTTTCCACCGTGCTTTTGAATGCTTTCATCCAGCACTCGCTTAGCAGCCTCCATTAGAGGCATTACTCGGTTGCCGCTCTCGCTAGATATCACGGCGGAGAGAGGACGGGCTTTGGCTATGGAAACGAAAGGAGTTCCAATGTTACTCCTAGTAGGAGAAGAGTGCGAAGGAAGGATTTCAGGCCCTGCATTTGGACGGTGGCGGAAATATAGTGTAAATATCGGTAGCTTACAAGCTATATATTCAATACTTCTGAGTATGACACTAGTTAGAACTTAGTTGGCTATATATATATACACACACACACATAAATGGCAATGTGGACATTTACTAAAGAAAAATAAAAAATAAAAAAGAAGATCATGTGTGGACGCTTTTGTGATCATTACATTAGTGGGGCTAATTATTTGTCAATATTTTTACATGGCTTAGTCGGCCCCATTTATGTAAATTACCACACCACTACTCGTTTTGATATTATAAACATTAAAAAATTGAAGAAGGAAAAAAGATAAAGAAAAAAAATTTGTAGAGATTAACAGAAAAAACACTAAAAAAGAAATGGAGATCGTAGTTTCAGCTCCATGAAATAATTGACCGAATCTGATAGTCTTAAAAAAATTTTAATTTTAATTTTTTTTAATTTTTTTTTTTTTTAAGGTATGGAGCCATGGGTGGCCTATTGATAACCGACGTACGCCATACTTTGAAAGTAAAACAAAAAGGGTTTTGCCTTTTTTTTTTTTTTTTATAAAGTGAAGTAATACAGAGCTATAAATCAAAAGAAAAAGAAAAAATTAATAAATTATAAGGTGGCTATTAGAAGTCAACTGCCAATGTATCACTTTGCTTAGTGGAATTGGAGTGAATATTCCGTTATTAGAACCAAAGTTGAACAAGCACCAGTGACTTTGTATCTGGTCAAATCTTGGCTAATTGATCATAGTGGGTAGCTCTAGTGGACCCATAAATCACAGATAGGGTGGGTAGACCCAACCATTACACTACACGTATAGGCGAACCCCCTTGTTACCGTAAGTGCTATCGCATAAAGACTCCTAAATCCATCCCAAGCCTTTTCTTCCAATTCTCCTTGACTAAACCCAAACACAATCCGTGTTGCAAACAAATTTGAAAACCGCAAAATGAACATGACGCGACGAGACAACTCAAAAATGACCCGTGGATCCGTGATTGACATAAAAATAATTACTTCACTTGAATTTTTTTTTTTATATACCTTTTCAAAACTAAATTTCACAACTTTTAAAATATGATAATATCCATCAAAATTAAACAAATGAGAGTATAATTATGATATCAAAACTATCATAAAATTAGGAAATCATAATAAATTCTTATCAAATTAACATCTCCAAAAAATTAGTGTCATGTTCAAATTAGTCATATCGAACAGGAAAGTGATCCATTTCTTTCGTGTAAATTTCAATTCAATTCAAACTGATTTGCACTTTTTTCCCCAACACTAAGTCACCGAATTTATGTTGTTTTTGAATCGTGTTGTCATGTCATGAATCATATATCAGTCCTACTTTTTTTCCCTTAACTCGGAAATATCAACTATACTAAACATCATAAATAGTAGAAAATGAAACCCACTAAACTTCGTTGATGTTCCATAACCTTCATTCTTTGTCTCTTTCGAAAGACATGTTTTTAGAATATCTTCGACAATCTTCTAAATGCTCTTTTAATTTCCAATCGGACTTTTGCCCCCGTCCAAAAAAAAACACTCTTTTATTTTCGCGTCTCCATTATCTCTTCCGACCAAGACACAAAAATTCAATATATGAATGGATATCAATTCCGAAGTGGGGAAATAATAAGATGACTCAAATTTCTTTCTACGTAGTAATTAGTGTCTTCTCCGGCTGTTCAGCCATGTGTCTCACAAACATCTAAATAATCTAGGATATTACCCCACCTCCAAATTGACTCTTGGACTATGTTAGAAAAACTTTAATTACTTGAATCTGACGTAAAAGATATGCCAAATCTAGATAGTATCTCTCTAGCCAATTTTTTGTAAAATGATATCGATGTCGGCTTTCTAAAATGAGTTTCATGTGACGAAAATTATAGGTTACTTGGCGTTTTGTAGCATACAAATCTCTATATTCTATGTTAGAGAGGTAAAAAACGGATAGGAATTAATGCACTAGTAGAATAACTAAAATAAACTTAACCCAACATATGTAAATGAGTCGTATTTGACATGATTTTTAATACGAAACATGCTAAAAGCACGAATCATGTTATGGTCCCAACACAATAAGCACTAGCGGCACGATAATGACACAATAACGATTTTTTTTTTTTTTTTTTTTTTTTTTGGTAATTTCCAATGAGCTTTTCTGTACCTTTTCTTTTCTTAAGAAGATTTTATCTCATTAAGTTTTTATTTGATAAAAGTTTCTATATAATATGCCTTGTTTTTGTTGGATACTAGGTATAGAAATGAAATAAGAAAGTAATAATAGCAAGAAGAGAAAGAGAATAGAGGATATTTAAGATATGAATATGCTTGTGTCCACGGACTAAGAGCAAATAATTCATTAGTGAGGATCACTTGAATGAGCTTCTATAAATACAAGTTTACAAGTACAAAATCGGATAAGTTGCCTAATACTAGCAAATATACTAAAATCAAGACATTCTAAATTAAAATAATTAAAAACAAATAGAAGTTCCTAATAAAGATAATTTTCACAAAATAATAACTTTCCCTAATATAAAATACTAACTTTCCCTAATACTAGACACCCAAAGACAAGGAAGGGCATGGTAAGTGAGGAAATGCTTGGGAGTTACAGATAAACATACTTATTTTTCTTAATTATTTATAGTCTTTTTATTGGCAATAAGTCACAATCCTTTATTTACAAAGGGTTATAGGCAAGAATGCCATAATTTGATACCTCATTATATTTATGCCAACCACAACATTACGTTGATAAATTTTCCATTTCATAATACTAAAATTATCAACTTTAATGTTAAAGTGAACAAAATTATAAGGAGGTACTCAAAACATGACTTTCCACTAATTTCTCAATCATAAATAGGCACAACACGAATTGATACGATTACTAATTGGGTCAATATGAACACAACATGAAGCATTAATGGTCCAAGATCAATAGCCGATCCGTTTGATCTATTTTGTTTTAAATAAAATGGAATAAAAAAGAAGAAGAAATAAGTAAATAGCATTTTTCAATAAATAATAAAGTAAATAGTAGATTTTAAGAACATTTAAAGTAAATAAAAAATTCACTTATAAATTATTTATTTATTTAAAGCCATTTATAAATATGTTATTTATTTAATAACTTTTCCATTTACCTAATAAATTATTATTTACTTCGAATATTTGAAAATCTTATTATTTACTTAATTGTTCTCGTAAAATATAGTTTACTACAATTTCTGTAAAATGAAACATGTGGATCATCGTTATCAGATATACTCATATAAATAAATCCTGTCATATTGAACAAGATTTTCTCAAGTAATATTTTCAAGAGTACCAAAAAAAAAAAAAAAAAAAGAGGCATTTGGATGACTTGAATTTGTCCTATAGTTACGTGTAGCACTAATGAAGTCTTGCAATACTATTAGTACGTACCTTAATCATGCTTTAAATTTTATACTTTGCTTTCAAAAAAAGTAATCACGTTTTAGCTTTTCCAACAATATTTCCCCTACCATTTCCTTTGTTTGTTTCTGTCTCTCCAATACAAGCTTCATAATGTGAGATACACAACACATTTCAGCGCCAATCCAAATATTTGAAGATAGGTTTCAGTGGTTATGGACGTTTAGTGTCGTTTAAGAACTTCGATTGGTTCCCTCATGTTTTTAAGAAGAATGATCGGTTGTGTTTCTCATATTTTTCACTAAGGTAATCAAGTTGCAGGCAAAATAGCCTTTTACATTATTCAGCCTGTTATAGGTACGTGTGCGGTCAAATAATATTTTATAGATTATGGTGTTCCATTAGTCAATAGACATATCCTCCTATTGTCTTGTTATCGCTTTTAGTAACTGTTTAGAAGATATTATTTAGGAAATTGGGATGAATAGCTTTTACTTAAGATCTTGCACTCTTTTTCTTCACTTTAAATTTCCCCTTCGGATTTTTTCTTGTGAGGTTGTAGAGAGTAGATCTTAGGTTTTCCGATTCAATTTCTTTGAATTGCAACTTTATGGCCTTTGCTCTTTAATATTGCTCTTGGAATCTTATTTTATTTTTCAATAAAATTTTAGTAAGGACTTAGCGAGGATTTCGAGTGTTTTAAATAATACTTTAAAGCTACTAGGTTCCCTCTCCTCATATATAAAGACAGTTGAAGATTCAAACTCTGAAAAAGATTCAACTATATAAATAAAATATATAAGGCTTCCACCGAAATTATACCTCTATCGATTGATGAGCTAGTCCCAACAGGTACTATTAGGTGATAATCAAGAGTACTTATATATACATAATAATTTATAATAAAAAAACTAAAAAATGATAAATTAACATTAATATTAAAAGCAAGTGTACGTTCGGTACTTTGTATCATATGTGACCTATATAAATTGAAGTGCTCATACAATATGTGGATTGATCCAATTGTCTCCTAAAGTTAAATTTTAACTTATGCGACCTATTATTTACTTAAGTAGAATGACAAACTAGTAATGTATCAGATGTTTTCTTTTAAAATTTTAATAAAATTTGATCTAGGCAATTAGATGGTTCCAATTTAGTTAGAAAGTTCCGAATTACCGATTTAGTTAAGTTAATTAATTTAACTTAGCGACATATTGCTCAATTAATTATGTTAGTATATTAGTTATATTCTATCAGATGTTGCCATGGGCTCAAATTTAAATTTAGTCTCTCGAAGAGTAGTCCTTCAATAAAAGCCTATATGCATAATAATAATACACTATTTCTATTAGTTTATACAGTTGTATGATACATATAAAAGTATACATATATGTGTGTATATATATATGTGTGTGTGTATATATATATATATTATATAGTTTAAGCACATCGCTTTATCTCTCTGCTAACACATTTCAAGAGAGTTTTTGCGTTCTGGGTATTCACCATGTGTTTGTTTGTGTCAGTACTCCATAATGTGAATATCACAAACGTAATAAATTACGAAAATCGTAAGATTATATATCGTGATAGATTCCAAATCGGTTGTTGTTGATGACTCAACTTTTGATAATTGTTAAGGTGAGATTCCGTATCTTATTTATTGTCATATATGTTCAACACACAATAATCGAAGATCATAAAATGGGTCAGAATGACTCCCCAAGAGATAAGATCGACTCGAAGACCAACATTTGTGTTGACCCCATAACAATTATGCTTCCAAAAGAATATTGATCTGAAGACTTTCTCATTCAGAAGAATCGATCCAAGGATCACATTCTTCAATAAGCAACTCAATCATCCAAATACGTACTTTCCCAACCTTAGAAGGCGAGCCTTAAAAGGAAGGTAAAACACGGCTGGAAAAGGCTGCAAGATCTTCACCAAATCAAGAAACGAAATAAACCCACAACCATGGGGATGGTCAATTCAATAATTAAATATTACACTCAATTATCTTTGTATACCAGACTAAATTCACCTCTATAAAGGACATAGCTCTCACTTAAAGAGGATCGATGCAGCAGAATTACAGGAATAAGGAATGGTTTCATCGAATCAGACCCCAAACCAAATCCATGGCTGAAAATAAAGAAAAATTAATAGACTACCATCCACTTCCTTCTTTAGGCTTATATGACTTACAAACGACAAAAACTACAACGATAACATGATAAAGCAAACGACAACTAAACTAAACAAAGAAAGTTTAACAAAAACAATAAACCGTTTGTTCTTCCTACATCACAAACCCATATAAATTTGTGTGTTTCAATTTATATTTACTTTCTCATGCAATTTCCTATTTTTGTAGAATAATAACTTTAAGATGTCGACTCCCCAAAGTCGACTTAATAAATGACTTCTAACTCAATCATTGATCCGATCATAGATTATTTGTGACATTCACCGCGCCGACACTAATGATTGTGAAAATGTGAGATTAGCATGACCGTTCTAAATCGGTGATCATTGACTTCTCGAGATTTTGATAATCTTCCTATATCATATTGAAACTTTTATGGACCTTTATAAATATAAATATATATATATACACACACACACATGGAAGTTTAATTTTTAAACATACGCGCACCACATACAAATAATGATTGGATTTGCGTTCATAGCGCCACGAACTAGATGATCAATGCAAACTAAATTTGTGTTGATCAAATCAGCAAAAACTTTTGACTTTATTTCAGATTTGACAGTGCTACAAGATAAAGCTCTCCACATAAATGTCCTTATCGAATCACACCAAAAAAAAAAAAAAAAAAAAAATCTGTTTTTTTTCGTTTTTTCTGAGGTGTGGAAGACTAGCACATGCCGCCAAACTCAACCATCATCTCCACTACTAGTAATAAAATAAACCAGAAAAAACCAAAAAATAAAATAAAATAAAAATAAAAAAACAAAACAGAAGCAGAAGCAGAAACAAACAAACGGTAATTAATTTGGTATATAGCGCTATATATCTTTTGTTTCATACATATAGGTAACAAGAAAAAGGGATCAACATGCATCTTTTACCCGGGAAAAAGGTCTTAATCCAAAATATGAGTTAAGAACAAGTAGCGTTCTTAACTTGTTTTCTTTTTAGCGTAAATATTAGGGATTTAATCTTCAATTTGGTGCTTATTTGACCTAGCCGTATATATAGCCTCAGACTACACAAATTAAAAAAGGAGGAAAATCATGAGGTATAAACTAAATTTCATGAAATAATTGTTTCTTACAATACAAAACCTTAATTACATTTTATTAAGCTTGCCACTTAAAAGTGTCAACTAGTGATACTGCAAAATAACGCAAGACTCGAGGCTTATATATATATATATATGAGGAGTGTTGGCAACAACAACTTTATTTTATTTTTTGAGATCAATTTATTTGACGGTGAGTTATCATCCTTTACATAGAAAGGATTTCATGCCAATTGCTATAATGACTGCTAATTGTGAATTCATGATTGTTATTAGTTATGACTTTATGAGTTTTTTTTTTTTTTTTTTGGTTATACTGTTGTAAAAAATTTCTTAATTGGATTCCATATCCATTGGTGGGTGATTATACCCTTGAAGAGTATAATAATTAATATGTAAACATCGTCATACATTATAAGCTTTTCTAATATTATCCTTGGGTAATAGTCTTTAAAGGGAAAATAATGATTAGCTTTTGTTCATGAGGGTAGAATTAAAAATTATATCCGGTCAACCTATGACTAGGCCACGCAAACAGTTGCCTAACAAGTAGTGGACCTTCATTTTTGAAGGTTTGACTTTCTGAGTCCAACAAATTTAAGAGATAGTGCTTCAAATTTAAAATATAAGCAGTGTGATACAACTCCTAAAAATTGGTTTTTAGTGACATATCCTTACTCCCACTTATAAAAAAGTGATATATAATATATATATATTGATGTTTGTTGATGAAGAGAAAGAGTGCCCTTCCTATTATTCCACACTTCAATACTTCACGGATTTTCTCATCCATCCTAGTGCCAAATAGCTAGCTTTACAATAAGGTTTAATGTCTCCTGTAATTTCATTTTTTAAAACAAATTTCACTTTTTCCCTGACTCGAGATATATTTTGTTAGAAAATGTCATTTGAATTTTTATTTATAACATTCTTTCTCTTAAACTTTCAAAAGTTTACAAATTTCCCTTTTCAATTAAATTTTTTACTGAAAAATGCACGTAATACTTATTAACAGTATGAGTTAGGGATATGCCTCCATGTCATACCGCCGACCTCATTGACATCTCCATTTAAACGCAATCAATAAAGAACGACAACGAGAGAAACCTCTCTGCAAATACTATTTAAAATATCGATAACCAAAGTCTGTCATCTAATAGATGAAAGCACCATTGGTTGCTCTAAACGACGACACTTTGTGGAAAATATAGACAAACCACAACCAGTTCACTTTAAAGTAAGAAACGACAACAAGGGCTAAAAAATGGCACCAGAAATAAAGGGAAAAACAAAGCTCTGCTTTCGCACTTAAATGACAACAGTTACGTTTACAATTGATTATGTTACACTTCTTTTTATACAGTTGTTGCATTGTCGTCTGCTACCCCAAACTATCAATTTTATTACTTCTTCCCCTTTAGAAACTGACTGAATTGGGTATTTAACACTAATGCTTTCTAAATTTATTATTTTTGACAACTTGTTTCTCAAACTTTTAATTTTAAAATTTATCCTTGAACTTACTAATTATTATATGTACCGCTTTTAGTTAATTTAACACTAAAAATATTTAAAATTAGAATATTACATTAGGGTTTCCGTTATATTTGGAAATTTTTAATTGAAAATAGATTTTTATGATCATCAAATGAGATATACATGAGTATTCATAATTAATTTAAAAACAATTAATTGATTTTGAATACATTGTTATAATTTAACAAATTCAAAGAAAAAATTACCAAAAACAAAAATTTAAGGAATAAATTATTAAAAAATGAAATTTAAAGAGCATTAGTATTAAAAACCCAAATTGACCATCAAAAGTCTCTTTATTGCTTCAATACCTGTCCCGTTTAGCCGAAACCGGTACAGCATGTAGCATGTCATCAACCTTTACACGTGTCAACGAACACACACCTCACCTCTCTCCTTCACATCAGCGACGGGACATGTGATAGCCACGCCACGGGCTTGAAAATATGGTTTGAAATATTATGTTCCATGCATTTTCTATTTTGTTCATTAAATATATATATATATTAATTTTAAAAAAAAAAAAAAAACATGTGCTTATGTGTCTCAAACTTGGGTATATGTCTGTGATGTTACACCTGATTTGTAACATATTCTGCAACAATTAGCTTCATGCAGTTTTGGATGAGTTTTTTTTATGAGAAAAACATGTTGATTTTGTTGTAAATCTGGTTGAGAGCTTTATGGGTTTTCAAAGACATTTTTCAGCTTTAACATTTGATATTGCTCATGTTTCATGTTCTCTCACTTTTCTCCGTTTTTTCATCTCCCTGAAGGAAAGCCTAACCCCTAAAATTTACAGAGATTCTTCGAATTTGTGGTTGTTTTCTGTTTGTATTTTCTTGCAGGTTTAAAGGAAAAACGAAATCATGTTGAAATCCGATCTAGATCAGCTTCAATTCCAATGAAATTTCCTCAAAGATTCTTTTTGTCTTTGGCATTTGATGTGCCAAAAAGGGGGAACAAGGACTTAGGGGGAGCTCGTCTCATCTCTGAAGTTTTGTGAGGGGAGTTTTAGGGAGAGTTTCTTATTTGTTTTTGGTTTTGTTCATTTTGATTATTCTGAACAATTTTGGGTTTATGTTTATAACTTGGGTTTTGGTCCAAACATGCCAAACGGGGAGATTGTTAAGTTTTTAGTATGTGGAATTTATGGCAATTTGTTAAAAAAAAAAAAACAAAATTTTGTTAGCCAGCTTTAGGAGTTGGTGTGTTTTTGAAAATGTGGCTAGCTGCTGCTTTTAACTTGGTATATATGTTGACAGTTTCTATTTTGATAAAAATCGAGGTTGAATGCATGCATTTATTGGAGATTATCTTGGGATTGCATTTAAAAAGATTACTAATTTGAGTAGGTTTTCTTATCCTATTTAAATTAGAAATTCAAACTACCCCAAAAAGAAGGATCTCGCATTTGAAATATGGAGAGTTGAAAGATTTTATTTTTGGAGTTTCTTGAAGGTTTCCGTTTTTATCAGCAGCTATGAAGGAAAGTTAATTCAGATTAAAGAAGTTTCCATATTTCCGGAAGTGTTGCAACCGATTGGGAAACACTTTGAAATTTAAATTATTTTTCATCTGAGATTCTTAATAGATTGTATGTGGCTACTTATTTATTGTCTCAAAAACCGATTGTGGGGTACGAGCTTAGAGATTCATTAGAGTACTTTGAGATTTTTTGAAGCTGTTGCATTCTTATGTGTTTCAGGAGAAAGATTTGAAGTCTTCGGGAGTAGGCATTAGTGGTTGAAGGGAGTTCAACGTAGTTAGCAAGGGGATCTCATAGAATAGATTCATTGACTTGGTTCAAAACAACCGGCGGCAACAAGGAAATAGACTCTTCAATTTGTACAAGTCCATTAGTGTTGTAACCGTTTGACAGTTAGTTGATTATTCACCGTCTGAGCGTGGCCTCGAGGAGTAGGGTAACCAAACCTCGTAAAAATTGCCTTTGTTCTTTATTTTATTATGCTTTCGGTAATTTAATTTAATTGACAATTAGTAATTTAATAAAAAAAGATCTAAACCGTTTGGATTGTGACACCAAACATCCCTAAACGTAGGGAAATTAAGAGAAATAAGGATTTATGTTATTGTCTTATATCAGTTTTTATCTATGTATAAAATTAAACATTAAACAAGGTAGGTCGATTACGTGAGTATAGAAGGAAGAAGAAGGGGGAAAAAAACACACACACACACACACATGAATTAGCCAACTAAAAAAGAAAGTGTTGGTACTGATTAAAAAAGAGTTCTGGTCAATTCTTTTTTTTCCCCTCTAAATTACAACTTTTCGAATTGTTATCCATGTAATTTGATCAAGACTTGGGACCCACGAAAAGATGGGGCAAATTGTCTAGGTGTAGAATCTTTTGTTTTTTTTTTTTTTTTTTTTTTTTTTTGGTGCTAAAATTGTATATAATTTATTAATATGTACAAGGTCGTCGACGAGTAACAAGTTAAAACCTAAAAGAAAACTGTTCCTTACACATGATATTAACGAAAAAAAAAAAAGAAGAAAATGGAAGAGAATACAAAAGAGCTTGTGATACTTTTCATTATTAGCAAAAAGTATACTTTTTCATTATACACAAGATCGATCAAAAGAGCTTCCATTGCTAATAACGAAAAAGAGTCTTCTCTACCACATAAATTTCCTTTTAAAAAGGGATAAACTAGAAATAAATGAGTGGCGAAATAGTCACAATAGATATGAATATTTGAAACCTATAATGGCAATAAGTGAAAGATAGCATCAAATAAGCACAACAAGGAAAAAGAAAAGTCTACTCTAGCTTAGTGGTTAGCTTATTCTGGGTGCTCGTCAGTGACGGATCCAGGACTTTTGGAAGTCGAGTTTGGTCGAGTTGGAACTGTCGCTCTCCATCGAACGGCTGAATTATTGGGCGGTTTTGATTTTCCAAACAACAGGAGTCATTAAGGACGAAACTCACCCCATAACTCTATAGATTATTGAGTGAATCTAGTTAGTACTACTGCACCATCAATAAAATGCTATGGTTGGTAAGGAAAAGAAACCAATGTTTAAGCTCCCCATAATCAATATTTGTCACCACTTATAGTTGTTGCGATATAAACTATTAAAAGATTTTTTTTTTTTTTTTTGGTGTATATAAACTATATAGTAAAAGAATTGGTGAACGTACCACATACCTTTATCACATTTATTTTTTATACGTAAATTTTTTTTTTTACCCTTTTTTTTCTGTTTTCTAATTGTTTTATCCGACGTTGGACCATGTAACTAATCATTTATGATATGTACTTTTTAGCTTAAGTACCGGCCATCCTCTCTTTTGGAAAACATGACCAGTATAGGCGAAATGTTTTTGAATACTTGTGTTAAAATTAAAAAAAAAAAAGGGAAAAAGGAAAAAGGAAAAACGAATTAAATTGGCTTATAATTCTTCATATAACAGTTGAATTTTGGAACTTGAGTTTAAGGGAAATATTCGTGTGAAGAAAAAAGAGAAACCGTAAAGAGGAGATACATTGTGTTAATAATGACAGATTAATACACAATATCCCATTACCTAGCTCTAGGCCCTGGCTTATTTCAACAAAAAATGAAGTCGGGTTTTGAACTCTGTTTAGTCCTTATAATAGAGTTAGGTGTATCGCTAGCTTGCAACCACTATTAAATGAAGAGCAAGCTAGAATTCTAACAAAACTATGCTAGAATTCAAACAAATGTCGAATTGATTAATGGTGTTGGGGGTCGGGGGGCCGCCGGGGCTTTGATGGAGTATCTCATAAGGCTTTTCCACCATGCTTTTGAATGCTTTCATCCAGCACTTGCTTAGCAGCATCCATCAGAGACACTACTCGGGCACCGCTCTCGCTAGATATCGCGGCGGGGAGAGGACGAGCTTCAGAAAACTGAAGCGAAAGCAATTCCAAGGACACTCCTAGTAGGAGAAGAGCGTACAAGAAAGGTTTTCAGGCCCTGCATTTGGAAGGTGTATATTATGGTAGCTGAATGTATATGCTATTCAATACTTCTGAGTATAACACTAGTTAGCAATATAGTTGGCTACATATATACACACATAAAGTGGCAATGTGGACATTTATTTATAATTAAAAAAAAAAAAAAAAAAAACACTCATGTTTGGACGCTTCTGTGATTAAATTATTAGTGGGGCTAATTTGTCGATTTCATATGGCTGAGTTGCCCCCCCCCCCCAATTTATATAAATCACTGGCCACACTTCTCGTTCTAATTTAAACATAAAAAAAAGTTGAAGGAAAAAGAGAGAAAATAAACCAAAAAAAACCAAAAAACCTGCAGCCTTAATGGAGAAAGCATCCAAAAAGAACTGGAGATGATTTTAACGTTTTTAGGTTAACTTGACAGAACTCAATAATCTGTAAAATGATATCCATGCTGAGTTTAAATAAAAATTAAAGCGTCTATAAACTTCATGTTAAAAAAGAAAGAAGGATTTCAGAGTGCCGAACTCTATTATGATAAAGCCCGTCCATATTTTATTATAAAGAAGAAAAACCAATACTCATCAAAAGTTCATTGAAACTCTATACCATGTTTTTCTTTATGATTAATTTGTACGATTGTTTTAAAAAGAATATACATCTCTGTCTCCGTTATAATAATTTCAGTTTTTTTAATCTCTACTTAAATAATTATGAGGATTAGAGTTCCAAACAAAAAGACAAAAACCATTAACATGTATGCTAGAAGACCTTTTTGTTTTTCTTTTTTGTGGAACCACAGGTGGTCTATTGAGGAGAGAGATAACCGACATTGACACACCTACGCCAAGCTTTGAATGTAAAGCAAAAGGTGTCTTTTCCTTGGGGGAAAAAAAAAGGTGAAATAAAGAGCAAAAATCCAAAGAAGGAAAATAAATACTTGGCTTTACAATGAAAAATTATAAGGGGCTATATCGACTTCAATTGCAAATGTGTCACTTCACTTGTCAGTGGAATGAAAGTGACTATTCCATATATTAGAATTGAACCCGGATGACATATCCAATATTTGAAATTAGAAAATTTTTGTAAAAGAGTGTTTTTCTTAATTTTTGTCTATCATTCTCTCTTTTAAGAAAAGAAAATTATCTCATTTTAAAATTTATTTTATACAATATCCTTTAGAAAAAGAAAATGAATTGTTTTGAGATCGTTTCACAGTACACTATTTTTAATATCATTTTTTCTCATTCTAAACAACTTATTATTTTTAGAAAGAAATTTTTTTTACACATTCAAACATCATTTTATTCTCGAAATGAAAAGACTTTTTAATTTAAAATAAGAAAATTTTCCTTTCTAAAATTGGACACACAATCCAAAGTTCCAAACGAAGCCGAACTTTTCTTCTCATTTTTTTTCCCCTTCAAAGGACTTGAGAACGTCAACTATACTAAACATCATAACTAATTAAAACGATATCAATTAAATATCATTGATGTCCCATAACATCCGTTCCCCACCCCCCCCCCCCCCCCCCCCCCCCCCCCCCCCCCCCCGGTTTTAAACCTTTAAAAGACATGTTTATAGCATATCTTCAACAATCTTCTAAATGATCTTTTCAATTAAACTTTTGCCCGTTCAAATTAATTAAAGAAAACAATAATAATCTCTTATTTTCGCGTCTCCATTATCTTTCTTTCCCACCTAGATACAAAAGTTCATGAACGTATCATATCAATTCAAACGTGGGAAAAAAATTGATTGAAACTCTCTTTTTTTTTTTTTTACCTAGTAATTAGTGTAATTCTCCAGTTGTCTCAAAAGCATTAAATCAAAATCAATATTAGCCCACCTCCAAATACTTAGAACTTTACTTAGATCTCACGTAAAAGATATGCCAAATCTTTAGACTGTGTTCTCTCTACTTTTTGTTATGTGATACCCGTGTTAGCTTTCTAAAAATAAATGAGTTATATGAAATGAAAATACAGGCTAGGTATATTATGTATTAGAGATGTCTACATGGGTCGAGTTTAATGGATAATTATGGTAAAATTAATAAAATAAGGGTTCAACCCCATAACATTTATTAAATGAACTACAATTAACGTGATTTTTTTAACACGACGCATGTTAAAAGTATGAAACATGTCACGAACTTGACATGATATGCACTAGCAGCACAATGATGACATGACAATATTTTTTTTATGATTTTCTTTATTGTTAATTTTCAAAGAGACTTATATGTACATTTTTTTTTATTATCAGAATTTATTTCATTTACTTTTTTACTTGGTATAATTTTCAATTTTGTAGTTTCTTTTAATAATATGCTTTGGTTAAGTCAAAAATCCATGTTTTAGTAGTAATTATTTTTCTTGTATATTTAAAATTTTTTATTAGACATAATAAGGCCACGAGACATTTATAACTGAAAGTTGCACTTGACATTATAAATTATAAATGAGCATAGTATGACTCAAACAATTGTAAAACATATTGGCACAAGCAAAACACGAAATACTAATGGAACTAAAATAAATAGGTCAAGCTAGTACTCTAGACCAGTTTGACATCTCTATTTTATATTAAAAAGGGAGAAAGAAAATAGCAGCTTTGAGTTAATAATTGAAGTAAATAGCAGGTTTTCAAAAATTTTGGAGTAAATAACAGTAAATGGTAAATTTACTAGGTAAATATAGTATTCTCATATAAATAATAACAGTAAATAGTAAATTTACTAGGTAAATATAGTATTCTCATATAAATAATCTATGTAGAAGCAAAATTTTCCGTAATATTTAACAACATTTTTTTTTGTTTGGGGGGGGGGGGGGGGGGGGGGGGGGGGGCACATGTCGATCGTCGTAGATTAAATAACTCCTCCCTGGTCGAATGTGAATTTTTGTTTTTCCTAAATTGGTTTCATAGGATTTTCATAAGTAAATTTTGTAAAGAGAAAGAGGGGAAAAAAAAAAAAAAAATTGGCATTGGATGGACTTGGACTGGTCCTTGTCTTGATGACGTCTAATTATACGTATACATACAGCGCTAATGATGTCTTACAATACTATTAGTACGTACCTTGATCACTTTAATACTTCGCTTTCAAAAAAAAATGTAATCACGCTTTAGGTTTTCAACAGCACTACTACTACCATTTCCTAAATTTGTTGTTTGTTTCTGTCCAATACAAGCTTCTCATAATGAGATAACACATTTCAGTGCCAGATTAAATTGGACATAGTCAAGTCTCATTGGCTATGGATGTTTTCTGTCATGTTAGAACTTTGGTTCCATGGAAAGCCAGGTCTTATTGGTTGGTCATGTTCTTGAAAAGACTGATCCGTTGTGTTTCTCATATTTTTCACGAAGGTAATCAAGTTGCAGATAAAATAGTCTTTTACATTATTCATTATGTTGAGTATAGGACTATAAGTGCATGTGAGGTCAAGTAATATTTTTTTTCAAGATTATTGCGTTCCTTTGGTCAATATAGATATCATCCCATATTTTCTTAATACCGCTTCAAGAACTTGTTTCGACGATATTATTTGGATACGGATAGTTTTTTATGTAAATTATGCACTCTTTTTTTTTCGATACTTAAATTTTTCGGGTTTGTCCTTGTGAGGTCGCATTTGAGGCCCCCTCTATAAGGAGATTTTGTGGTACCTATGTCCTGTCCACTGATTATTTTAGCTGTTTAAAAAAAAAAAAAAAAAAAAACCACCACATCTCCCATCATAAATACATAACAACAATAACAAGCGTACGAAGATATTGGACTAATTTATTTAATATATTGACCTTTTAAAATGGAAGCTCAATCCCTTATAAGTCTCTAATTCTACATAGTATCAGAGTCCAAACGCTCAAACGAGCAGATATATCAATACGTACAAAATCGGTGACTACAAATAGAATACCATCTGACATGGACATACTAAGGGTAATAAGAAACTCAAGTCACATATCGTAACCATATAACAACAATAGCAAACATATAAAGGTATTGACTATTGAGTCATTTCACTACTTAACATATTGACTTTTTAAGATATTGGAAGTCAAATATCTTAAAAGTCTCAAATTTCACAAATTTTAATTAAATCTTTTTTTTTTTTTTTAAGCCAATACTCTTTAATTCTCTTTGTATTTGCTTTTAAATTTTTCAAGAAAATTTGAGCAAGGGGCTTAGCGGGGATATTGAGTCGATGGTACTAATTCACTTAGAAGGTTCTAAATTACCAGTATAGTTAAGTTAATTAATTTTACTTATCCGACATTATAAGTAATTAATTAACCAGAAAAATGTATTTGTTGTCTATCAGACGTTGCCATGGGACTCAAGCTTAAATTTATAGAGAAATTATAGCAAATAACATTTTGTAGGTACTTTGAAGTTTATAACATGTTTTTTGATAAATTTTAGCCTACATTTCTAGGAAATCTTTAGATTTCCTTGGATTTTTTTAAAAAAATTCGGATTTACGGAAAATTTTTAACAACAAATTTACGTGCATAGTTTCATGTTAGATGATGAGGACGAGAGATTTTTTGAGGTATTATGTGATCATAAATTTGATTATACTATTTATTACTATATTTGAAATTTTATGTTATAATTTACTAATTCTTTCTTAGAAAATAATATTGCTCTTTATCCCTTATATTTAGTCTGCTGAAGACTAGTTCTTCAATAAAAAGCCTTTGCATGAAAATAATACTCTATTTCCATAATTAGTTTAAGCAATTCCATAGCACATATGCGCTTTTAAACACATCGCTTTTATCTCTCTGCCAAACACATTTCTAGAACTTTTTTTGTGTCGTAGGTAATTCACTTTTGTTTGTGTCGCACTCAAACATAACGTGACCATCACAAACGTAATTGATGGTGAAAATCGTGAGGTTATCACGATATATTCCAAATTGGTGATCGTGCACTCGACATTCTGATCATTGTTGAGATCAAGTTTTGTGTCTCATTTCTTATATTGCATGTGCTAGCATGTTGCAAATCGAAGATTATAAAATGAGTAAAAACGACTCTCCGAAATATAAGATAGGATTGACTTCAAGACCTCCAAAATAATTATGCTTCCAAAAGAATACTATAAAGACTTTTCCATTTCGAAAAAATCAAGGATCAAATTCATCAACAGACAACTCAGATCAACCAAAGAGGTACTTTTCGAAACCTAAGAAGGCAAGCCTTGAAAGGAAGGTCAAACACGGCCTGGAAAAGGCTGCCTGCAAGATCTTCATCAAATCAAGATCTCCGAGAAGTCAACTCAACAAACGATTTCTAACTCAATCATCAACCCGATTAAAAATTGACAATGGAATTCAGCTTTTACAATAATGATTGTGAAAATTGGGAGGTAATAGTGACAAAATCTAAAGATTTAGATAATCTTACATGATCAGATTGGCATTTTTATAGATCTATGGAACTAACTAATGGATGTGTTTAAACACACACGCGTGCACACATATATACAATTATTGAATTTTAAATATAGCTAGTCCGAACTAGATCATGTCCTCACAAGAATGCCAATTGAAATATAAGCAAACTTTTGAGCTTTTTTTTTTTTTTTTTTTTTTTTCTTTTTCTTTAAGGTTTGACAGTGCTACAAGCTGATAAAGCTAGCCACTTAAATTGTCCTTGTCGAATAACACAAAATAACTTACCTTTTTTGTTTTCTTTTTTTTTTTTTTTTTTTTTTTCTGAGGAGTGGTGGAACTCGCATGCATGCCCCCAAAACTCATTCATCATCCCCACTAGCACTTAAATCTAAAAGAGAAACAAAACAAAGCAATAATAATAATAATAATAATAAATAAAGAGACCAAATTAAACCAAGAAAACAAAAACAAAGGATAATTTATTTTGGTCTTTGCTGCTATATCTTTTGTTTCATACATATATGGGGTCCCTGAGTGACGTCTAGTAAACAACAAAAAGAGATCAAACAATATGCATGCTTTACCGGGAAAAGGGTCTTAATGCAAAATGTGAATAAAGAACAATTAGGGGACGGAGTTATGTTTTACTGAGTATGAGCTGTCACCCATACTGAATTTATCTTATTTTAAATTTAGTCCTTTTTTTTTTTTTATTATTCTTCTTTCTTTCCATACTAAAAATTAATTATCTCCTGTAAGTTCTCATGAAAAACTCTATTATTTTACCTATAAATTCATTGGTGACTAGTATATACATCGAGCAAAAAATATTCAATCATATTAAAAGTGGAGTTATCATACACCATTTAAATTTAATATATGTCTATATATACTAAACTAGAAGGGTAGCTCCACCACAGTTTGGTGTGTATTAGGGATTCCCTAAAAAGGGTCTTAACGAGTAGTCTCTGACAGCAGGACTTTAAAATTGAAGGGAAAAATCATGAGGTATATAAACATGTTTAGGAAATTTCTTAGAAGAATCTCATGACATAATTGGTTCTTATAATGTAGAACCCTCCACTTAATTCATCAATTTTAATCCTGATTTCATGTTGAGTTCACATTTTTTTTTTAATTTCAATTAATGTAACAATTATTTGAAGGTCTGTTAGGATGCATGAACTGCATATATTACCGTTCAATAAAAAATAACATCTCACGTATTAATAAGCTGGTATGTATTCTCACATATTAATAACAGCTCACATATGAACTGCATATATTACTGTTGCCAATAAAGTTTTTTAGACGTAATTATATTTTAAATCAAGAAAATATAAATATTAATAGTGGTTGGAATTATCACGTATTTTCTTACCTGGATTCCATCGACCGATGTGAGTGATGTATTATTGAACTCAAATTAATACTATAATAATATTAATCTTTAGGAGTATTTTTAAAGGTAGATTTAAAAATATACCCCGTCAAAGAGCTGACCAATAAGTGGACCTTCATTTTTTAAGGTTTGACTTTCTGAAGTATGTTTGTGTGTATTAGTGTGTACATATATGTATATGGGTATGTGTGGATATATATATATATATATATATAGATATATAAGACATAACAACATATCATACCTATTGGATACTTTGGATGAGCAAAAAGAGTCCTAAATTTTTGCAATATAAAAGCAAATAAGTTGAAGCTTTAGTTGAGCTTATCAAAAGTCCTAGAGAACACTTTATTTATTTGTTAATGTATTAAATTATTTATCATCCATTTATTTCCATTTTGCACCTTTTAAACAATAATGTCTTGAAGTTTATTGATGCTACATATAATATTTAGCCGTGTCTTGATATAAAATTCAACCCACGCGGATTTCACAAAACCTAGTGCTTGTGTTCTTTTGCATTAAATATTAATGTTAAATTTTATAACTTCATGACTTAATCAATTACTCCATTATTTAGCCGAAAATAAGCTTATTAAGTACATGTTCACAAGACAAGATCAAAGTACTCCGAGTAGGAAATGAAGTTTAGTATTAATTACTAACTAATAATTCGGCGGCAAAAAAAAAAAAAAAAGAAAAAGAAAAGAGTTCGAGATAATAACAGAATCAAATATGGACCAAAAGCAATCTCTAGAGCCCTATCAATTGAGAGGTTTGATTAGGTTAACTTTTGTGGTGCGTTTTTCAGTCTTGATATTGCTCCATAATTGCATAGCCCATAGGGCCATCCTATAACGGTGGATTTAAATATTTAATTCCCTATTTGGATAAGATTTTTTTTTTTTTTTTTGGTTTTCTTTTTCTCTCTTATATGATGCTTCTGTAGATGGAAAATAAAAATTCATTAAACTATAACTTCTGTAGTAACGGAATTATCCACGCTCAAATCCCCACCCCCCCCCCCCCCAAAAAAAAAAAAAAAAAAAAAACAGAGAGAGAGAGATTGGTATTTTAATTGAATACATGCTTTCAGTAAAGTTAAGCACCTTTTTTTTTTTTTTCCCCCAAGTTTTGGTTGTCGGCATGTGAAGTATAGTGACAAAAAAAAAAAATTTGAATTGACCAACCAAAAAATTTAGTGTTGGTCGATTCGGTTTTTTTTTTTTTTTTTTTCCCTCTAATTTTCAACTTTTCGAATTGTAGTATCCCATCTGATTTGATTGAGACTTGGAACGCCACGAAAAACGAGGCAACTAATTTCTACCTTAGTGTATATATAGTTAAATTATGTATTAATAGTGTGTACAATTTCATCGACGAGTAACATTTTAAATAAAAATGTGTAGAAGGCCAATGAAAAACACTCTTTTCATTAATTGAACCTTTGAAAATTTAATTTGATTAAAGAAAGCCTTCTCTATACATGTAGATGGTGAAGAAGAGCCTTTGTAGATGGTGAAGAAGAGCCTTTGTACCGTGGAAATTTCTTTAAGAATAAAATCAAGACGGATGGGACTAGATGCAAATGAGAGATAAATATTTTGAAAGAAAACGGCTTTGGGAGCATAGCGGTGTTAAACACCACCGTTAATAAAAGATAATATCATCCATGTATCCCATATTTTGAGACCCACTTTTCATTAGTTAGTGGTGTTATTTATCACCTTTAACATTGTTTTATATTTTGAAATCATAGTCGAAATAAGTGCAAGATAGCACCAATTAAGCACAATGAAGAAAAGAAGTCTACTCTCTAGCTAGTGATTAGCTTATTTCTTCTAGGGACTTTACTTTTCAATGTCGCTCATAAACATAGTGATCGACTCCACGTGCCAAAAATAAAAATAAAATAGAATAAGGTTCTTAAGTTGAAGGCACTAAAACTTGGGTGAGTGAATGGCCATATTAAGAGAAAAATATGCATAATTATTTAATTTGAGGATAAGGTTCAAACAACTATTATAATCTCTTTATATTAATAAAATAAGTCGCATTTATGCAATTGTGTATACAAGATTAAAATGAAGCAAGAAAATGAGAGAAAAGAGGTATTTCAAGTTTGCACTTCAAAAGAAGAATTCCACATTGTCATTTCTAGCAAACGCGGACATCAAATAGCGGAACTGCTGCCTATGGACGTCGGTCGATTTGGAACCATAGAACCGCCAGACTGTTCAGCGATTTGATGTTCCAAACAACGGGAGTCAATATGTATGCGACAGAGCTCGGTCGATTGGCATTACTCAACTTCCTCGGTACCGGGTGGTTTGTCCGTTAAATTTTAATAACTCTACTTCCATGAACTTTCAAATCTAAGGGGCAAAGTATCCATTAAGAGAAATAGTGCTAGGGGCAAAAGTAAACTAGATCAAACGTAGAAGTTATTAGTTCAAATCATAAGGAAGGAAAACAAAATTCTTCCCTATTTCTAATACTTTCTCGAATATAATCTAATGTGACAGTAATATAAAACCAAATAATCAAAACCAATGTCATCTAAAAGAAAAAAGAAATAAAATAACAATTTACAATTTTTAGGGGAGCGTTTTCGACATTCGATTAATTTGTGGAATCCTTCAAAAATTGTTTCAAGACTTGTAATACAGAAATCACAAAATCAATGGATATGAACAGCCAACATTATTGGCTTGGTAAGGTTACTAAATGAATTATATACAATTATGCCAACGAGTAGAGACACAGTATACATATATATATATACATGCATTGCTCTATATGGAATTCCATAGTTACTCGGGGAGTAATGGTAATCTGTCTACCGAGTAGGAAGAGCCATTTGTGTCACCACCACTGTTGATGAAATCATCGAACTCGATATCAGACATGTCATTTTGTTCAGTGTTGTCTTCTTCATTTGTCCGAGTGTGCAAGGGAAGGATACACAGCCGTGCATCTGCGCCTGAACCTATTCTTTCCGCTTGAAGTTGGTATTTCCGGATAAGGTCGAGCTGAAGAGATATGATGCGGGGTAGTCTTGGAAGTAGTTCCACCGGTTCTCCTTTAGGGATCACAACCTGTTCAATGGCCAACCTTGCCTCCTGTAAGATGGAAAGTACTTAAGGGGTTGAGGATGTTTGCATCAAATTGTTGCAGCCATTAAAGTTAAAAATCAAGCCAAAATATCTGTTGCAGATAAAACATTTTGTGCAATCCCAGGAAAATAATAATAATAATAATGATAAGGTTAAAAAGTTAAAAGTCAGTCAAGGCCTGAATGGGTGATTTGGCTAGTCTTTTGTACTTTTTTGTGTAGTCTCCGTTGTTCATGTACAATGAAGGTGGGTTGGTTTATCTGTTCGACTAGGAATGCGAGCTCAACTTTGGAATAGGCTTTCTATGTTTGCTATATTTTGCAACGTCTTCAAAGCATGCTCTTTTTTAGTCTTTCCTTTCCAAGTCATCAAAGCTCGGTTCACATGCAGATCTCACTTTCTTATAAAGGGAAAGATAGAATGGTCATCTGTTGCCTACTAAAAGCACCTTTAAGAAAAAAGTTTGAAAATTTAAAAATAACCTAGAAGATTTAATGTTACCTCTAGTGCATCGGTCTTCTCAGACGACTTCACCTTTTCTAACGATTCAAGATCCTTCAATCCATCTTCATGATCACTCATTATTGCCCGAATCGCCTTTCTTATTTGCACCAACGAGCTTGTCTAGACAGAAAACGAGATATGCATGGTGAAAACTTGATCATGAAGAGATAAATTTTAGAACTAAGAAAGCAATGTCACTCACCTTAGTCATACAAATTGGTATGTTATGAGATTTAACCGCAGCTTGAATCCGAGGATTCTTCTTGAGCTTTGACTGCAAGGCAAGGAGTGCATCTGCTTCGCTGATATTATTGGTTAAGCAGATAGCAGAATCATCAATCTTCAATTGCTTAATCCCTTGTATCACGCTGGCCTCGAGGATCTAGAATAACTTTGTGTTCTATGAGTCGCATAAATATTTACTAACAAATAAATAAATGTTTGATAGGTCACATTAAACAGACATTTACTGATAACTAAATATTTGATCGTCGCAGTGTCATTAGTATTAAAAAGAAGATGAACAACGATTTGCTCGTTAGTTAACCTTAGCACTAAACTTGTCAATGTCATGATGAATTCTTACCCCATAAACAAAGAGGCGGAGTGGAACTGTTCCTTCCCCAGATTCTTCTCCCATGTTTGGAGAGACCTCAGAAGCGAATATTTTGTAACAAGTTCCATTCCCAATCAGCTCCGGAGCCTCTTCATCCATTAGTTCATCCTCAGTATCAGAATCGCAAATAATAGGCTCCCTTTCTAAAGTATCTTCCAACTCATTAGAGTTTATCTTGCGAACTTCAACATACGGAAGACGACCTTCACCAAAATCAAGTAATACAACCCCAACAGTATACTTTAACATCCTATCATAATTTTGAGAGTACTAGCAGAAAGTTTAATTTTATAAGCGTAATCGAAATGGATTTTTTGTTCTCTTCACAGGCAAAGGAGCAAAGAATTTACCTGCGAGAATTGCATCCACTGTTGTTTCTAAGCTACGATGAACTCTCAACTCTGTCTTTGAAACTATTTCCACTGCACAACTAAACGTTGCAGGACCTTTCCTTTCTAATACCGACTTCTGTACACCCCGTCGGTTTGCTTCTTCATCCCCTAGCGTCACACTCTAAAACACGATTGCGTTAATATAACCGATCAATCATCATTAAGATTCATTTTGTTTCCTAAACCTAATTCAACATTTAACAAATGGTTCCTAAGATTCATAAATCAGTGAGAAATATAAACGAGAGTGATTTTATGCAGCAGAATCAGATGGCTTCATTCCCACCACCACCACCTTGGAAATTGATATTATCAAATAAAATCTCAAATGCAAATAAAGTTCCACAGCATTGTAACATTGCATGTAGAAAACACAGATAAACGGTTCCAATGCGCTTAGACACCAACCCACGAACATTTTAATTCATTTTGAAACTCTTAAAATGAGTAACAATTTAGGCACCATCTTAAAAATAAGAATTTTTTTGATTGTCTGCGATTTAAAGCGAGGTGAAGTATCAGTTAGATCATAACAATCTTACCTGTATTCCGCCCACAAGCATTTCTAGTGAAGGATTCATAATCAAATTCTTAATTGTCACTCCATGAGCAGTGGCAACGAGCTGAATACCACGTTGGGCAATCGTGCTGGCAGCCATAGCTTCAAGTTTTGTGCCAATTTCATCAATAACAATTACTTGTGGCATATGATTCTCAACTGCTTCAATCAGTACCTGAACAAATAAATATATGAGCATGAGTGATGCTAAAAGAATGACATAAACGTGAGGTCTTGAGATGATTAGAATGATTTTGTTGTTCAATATACAACAATGACACTGGCCCAAAGCAAAGTCAAATTCCAAAGGCTCAACCGAAACTTCTTGTATTTGCTTTCCTTTCGAATCAAATTATCGCACATAAAAAGCAAGATACCAATTGAAATTTTTTACATTAGAAGGCTCACATAGAAAAATGCTAAAATCTTGAAGGCCCATAAATAGGAATAAGCAAATATTTCGAGAATTGTAGAATTGACTAACTCAGTCATTAGAAGGCGGATAAATAGGAAGAAACCAATATTCAGTAATGTAGAACCCTCCAGAGTTTATATATATATATATATACACACACACACACACACAAACAAGAACAAAAACAAAAACAGACTTATGTCATTTCCTCCTCTCCATTTACATAAATATATATCTGAATAAATATGTATAATTCAATTATTCCAGCAGTCTCTGGTCAATAAAGAGAAGTGAAAAATCACATAATTGTCGAAACAGCTGACATCATACAGGTTTAGATCATACCTCATGTTGCCTATCAGCGTCCGGGACTTGCATCCGACGTGCATTACCTATTCCTGCATGAGGTATATCACCATCACCACCAATTTCATTTGAGGTGTCAACAATCATGACACGTTTGTTGTAATCATTTGCAAGCATCCGAGCTATTTCCCTGCAAATTATATCTCCTTCGATCACAACATCCATATACATTTACAAACTGCAATACATTCATGCAATAAAGAACTCCCTATCAATTGATGGGCCATATCCACGGAACACTGTGCATATTAATATTTAAGTATACACACACACAGGCACGTAACTGGTCAGGGCATGACCTCCAATTAACAAAATGACTACTACTCTGAATTGATGCATATCAAGTGTTCAAGAAAAAAGAAAACCAACCTGATAATTGTGGTTTTTCCAACCCCTGGAGGGCCGATGAGCAATAGAGAGGCACCATCCTGGACCAAATATCGCAACAAATTAGCACTTCCCGTTATCGCTCGACCAACACGACAAGTTAAACCAATAATGGCACCCTTCCGATTTTCTGATGGCACTAATACGGTGCAATGTCCTGCTGATTCCTGCTCGATTATCAATAGCAAAGTCACCAACCTGCATCATGCAGTTCAGAATGCATGAAGCATATGATTTTTCACTAGCAATTAAAAAAGTAAAATATTAGAATCAAGGAGGAGCATAAATTTTCTAGCATGAACCCCAGCAATGCCAAAGAAGCCCTTAGTGTTTATATACTCGCATGTAACAGTTTTGATTCATTCAATAGAAAGAGAATTAAAATCACTTGATTCTCTTTGACTTTATCTCAATTTCTCTACCAAGAAAATTCTCTGGGATAATGAGAAAGACGTCTCAAGTGTTTAATCGAAATGCAACAACATACCCTGTGTTTTGTATATTGCTGAGATTACCCAGTGTTTTTTTAATCAAACAAAATTCACCCATGCTAAATCACACAAAATTAAGTTAATTTTGGTATGAACTATGACCTATAATTTATAATTTTGGTGTATGAACCATGACCAATGGTGGAGATTAACTATTTATGCAGTTATGTGGTTATGTGTTCGCTATGGATGGATTAACAGTGCATGAAGAAATATTTCTTTGTTACGGGTTTGATTGCATCAACTAAGGTTCAAAATCTGTTTTTTACTTGTCTGGCAGGTCTGCAGGTCGTGTTGAATACAACCATCAAATTACTCGTTGGGCAGGCTGCAGGGTCGTGTAGTGTCAACCTGCCAACATAGCAGGTCATAACCTTTGTGTTAGCTATTTCTTGACCTGACGGGTCACAGGTCATGTTGGGCTGGGATTTAAGATCAAATTGGCTACAACCAAATACAAACTCGACCTGATGACATGAATTCTCACCCCTAAATTTAACCACTGAAATCTAATCTACCAAAAATTAACTATACAAAAATACACAATTACCCTCAATAAAATAAATAATAGCTTTGTGAGAGAAATTCCGAAGGCAAAAATGGTCATGTCCAATCTTAACGACATTTAAAAATAATCAAATTTGGGTTTTTTTGTAGATAGTTTTTGTTTTGATAATATACTAGTTAAAAGCTGTTGTCACTAAAGTCAAGTACACAACAGTTTCTTTTATAAAACACAAAAATTAACAAAACCAAAACCTAAACCTAAACTCTTTTCACATAATAATTTTTCTATTTCATTATGCTAAATTCTTTTTGTTACTTTTCTTCTCCTTACACTTACAGTTCAAAACCTCTTAAACAATTCATCAAACAGATGGTGGGCAATTCACCTGAGAAGTAGCGAACTCAAGATCCTGAACCGTAATGGGTGAATCCGACAAAACAAAGTCCCCAGACGGAAACCTCGCCAGCGGCTTCCGACCCAAGTCCATAACCACTTCGATCAGCTGATGAAGCTCCGAATGTTCCCAAACCCTCTGCCGCATTTCCTCGGGCAAAAGCGCCAAAAGACGCCCCAATTCGACGTCGAAATCGTCCTCGGACGAAGTACAACTCGTGCTAGGAGAACAACAAAGGGACGAGGTGGGGTACCCAGAAAAGGTTTTGGGACATTGGAGGGAA
The DNA here is from genome assembly GCA_009761775.1 of Ficus carica. Classification (NCBI taxonomy): domain Eukaryota; kingdom Viridiplantae; phylum Streptophyta; class Magnoliopsida; order Rosales; family Moraceae; genus Ficus; species Ficus carica. Next base: position 5,624,331 of record CM019747.1, on the reverse strand, counting down.
AAAGGGAAGGTTTTTCTGGGTAGGAACTTGGAAGGGGAAGCTTGCTTTAGTGGCGGAAGTTGAGGGAAGGGAAAACGGAACATGGTTTTGGCGGGAAGAGGAGATTGCATTGCATGAGCTTTGTTTTTGTGTTTGTGGATTCTGATGAAATGGGTTTTCCAGTTTACTAATTGTTTCGTTCTGCTTTTGTCTAACTCTCAAGATTTAGCTGAAAAAATTGGATAGTCTTCTTGCAAAAAGTGTTTTTCAGTTTCTGTTTCGTTTCAGTCTGTAATTTATTTCTGCTCGTTCGCTATTATTATTATTATTTTCTGGTATATTCAGCGGGTATGGTTTTTTTTTTTTTTTTTTTTTTTTTTTTCAGTTGATATGTTATTACGGGCCACATTTTGACAGTCTTGTATATTAAAAAAAAATCACTTTTTAACACGATTTCACGACCATTTCTACATTACAAACTGTCATTTATCCTATCGGTGGAAGTTATAATTTCAATTATTAGATTAATTTTCAATCAATCTAATGCAAGAATGTCCATATTAATGCACATTTAGGATGCATCATTCCGAATCTAAAAATTTTATATTAATTTTTATCTATTTTTAAAAAATCAACAAAATTAGAAATAATTTTTAAAATCACCCAACTCTAACCTAAAAATTACCTTCCTCATACACAAAACTACTAACATTCATAAATAAAATTGTTGCATAATTAATCCAACTAAATCTGCACTTCCCATCTATGATGAAAAGAGACAACTCCCAACTTCCAAGTCAACATTCATTAGAATTAGGTTGGTGATGTGAAAATGTCTATCTTTTTCTTTTTCTTTTTTTGTTCTTTCAAATGACAGACTATCAGATTTTACCTTGTAGTGGCTTCAAGTCTATTTCTTCGTGCAAAAATTTCGAGGGTAAATTAAACGCCCCAAATGAATGGAGCGTGGTATGGGGGCTCCGTAAGCCTCCCGCAGCCCCGAGCATCCGGCATCGCAAGACATCGCCGGTGGACTCCACCAAGCTTTTTTGCACCACGGTTTTGGTAGATATAAATTCATATCTTTTGCAGTCCAACAATGGTTTTCACACCCAATTTAAATGGCCATCAAAAACGGAAATAAGTGTTCAACTCTAATTAAGTCCCTCGAATTTTCGCAAGTTAATACAGGAAAATCAACCATTGAATACAAATCCAAAATGGATTAAGATGCAGCACAAACAGAAAAAGCACACTATAACACCATGAAATACTGAACAAATAGCCAAAGTGTTTCAAAAGCTAAACAAAACTCTTGCCTTTTTCTCACACGGGACGGTACCAAAAAATGTAGCTTTCTATTTAAGAAAAAGCCTATCGCCTACGCATTCCTCGTCCCCGACCACGGAAAGCAGCTCCTCCACGCCCTCTGCCCATGGCGCTTGCAGCGGCCTCTCCCTGTGCACTCTCAGACTGCATCACACCAACATCAAACGCAACTTATAAAACAGTTGAAGACCAAAAACTCAACTACGAAACTTAAAACAATACAAGATAATAGTAGTATTAAAAAGAAATGATACTAAATAATGACCAAGCATCCTTCAAAGTGGGCTAAAGCAGCCATGACCTTAGACAAAACAAAAATATTGAAGACAGAACAGTTTCTCCAATGTCAAGAATTTTCCCGGATCCTTTTATTCAGCTTTTATTAGAGCGAACGGTGGAACATAAGATGCTAAAATCTATTTTTGACTCGGTGTGTCATAAACAGAGCACCAGAAAAACAGATATATTAATCCACAATGATATGTAGAATTAAGATATTACTAATTCTGGAGAAATAACGTTCTCATTACCTTGGGGTTTTTTATTGTCTCGTCCACACTCAAAACAAGGCAAGCTGCCTCTGTAGCAGCATTTATAGCATTGATCTAACAAAAACAAAAAAAAAAAAAAGTGTCATCACACGCATTCAAAAGCGCAAGTAACAACACCAAAAGAAATTTTCATTGCAAGCACACGTCTCAGATTGGACGAAAGGTTGCAGACTGAGACCTTTACAACAGCCGGTTCCCAAACAAAATTAGCAAACGAATCAGCAATTCCACCAGTGTTAATGTCCACACCATAAGGTGCACCCTCTCCTGTAAAAATCTTGGAGTCAGTGATAAAGAAATTACCAAGTTGTCTAGCTAGTGTAAGACCACAAAACCATCCACTTAACAATCAAAGGAAGATAAAATTTTAACCCACAACCAACAACAGCCCGGAAAAGTGGAATTCGCATCATTTCTATAAACTCACTCCAAAACATTAAGGAAAACTGGTGATGATTTCTATTTCTAGAAAGGGAAATTCAAATGAGCAATCTTCAAAAGAAGGCTCACCAGAGGGAAGTGCATGTTTTTGTCTCAATTTGTTAAGCACATCGGTTGCATCAAAACCAGCATTGTCACATAGTTGTCGTGGGATAGCCTACAACATTACATACAAGCATGAGTAACACATTTGAAACCAACAATAGTGAGAGATAAAGTAAATCGGCCTTGCAATTTCTAGTCGACAATGAATGAAATTATCTCTGAATGATGACGAAATCCATAGTAATATATTTTCTTATATTGGTCGCTCTGCATGCTCTCAGTTTAAAGGCCATGTTTTTCCACCTAAGAGAACGAAAAGGGCAGGTTAACCCTCTTCAAACTAAGCCAAAGAAAGAAAAGGAAATTCAAAACTTGAAATGCTTGGCAAAGCCTTCCCCTCAGATCTAAAAAAGGAGGTAGAAGCCTTCTTTCCTAGAGGAAGAGAATCACAAGGCAAAACCAAGCACATTAAGTTTTTAGCCAGAGGCTTGATCCGAAGGAGGTCATTCCCGAACCCTAACTCCTCCATTCAGTGTGGTTAAAGCAAGATCAATCATCATCGAGCACAACCAAATCAATAATAAACAAATCACTGTTACATGTGTTTTGGGACCCTCTTCAATGAATGAACAAATACATGGTAATAATTAAATGCGACCATTTATACCCAACTAAGACTAAGCTTCTAGATAACCCTTTTACGTTCAATTCCGTTCATGAAACCTAACTCCATTTCCATTTTAGAAATTAGAACTCTTAAATGATGAACATAATGGAATATATTTTGACATGTACCAAGTTTAAATAAATAAGTTAAAGTTGAGAGAATGATCTTCTAAGTACTGAAAAGTCGGCAAAATGCATACCTCAAGAGCTTTTGCGTAAGAGTTAATGAAAAGTTGAGATTTCCCAGCTATTGTTCGAGCATGCTGCCTCAGGTATCGGCTTATCTCCATCTGCCAACAGAAAGTGTCAAGTTATTATCTAGGAGCTAAGAAGATGTTTATAAAAAAAACTCAAACATTTTTTTAAGGGCAACAGTTAATATTGATAGTAATTTGCACACACATCTATGGCACCACCACCAGCAACTACAGTAGAGTTCTTCATAGCTCTTCTAACGATCATGATTGCATCATGTAAGCTTCGCTCAGCTTCCTCAATAAACTAGACACAAGTATCAAAGAGAAATAAAGGTCAGCAACGAAAAGGACAATCAAAAGTTCAACATAAATATGTACACTGCTCATTAATATATACCTGATCAGCTCCACCACGAAGAACTATAGTTGCTGTTCTAGCTGATGGGCATCCGCTGAAGATATTGAACCTCTCATTTCCGACTTGCCTTTCCTCAAAAACTTCACAAGTTCCGAGGACCTTGAACCAGATAAAGCTAAAAAATTCAGTTCATGAAAAATAATAGCATGGAACCAAAAAAAAAAACAAATATCAAGAAAATTGTGAAATCAGTGACGACTGAATTCTTAATATAGTTTAGTCTTTATGACAAAACATGAGACACGGACCTCATCAATAACGTTGTTAACAGATGTCTGTACAGTTCCTCCTGTGGCAGCAGCTACCCGATTCAAATCTTCTTCAGTTACACGACCAGCACAGAAAATATCTCGATCTGCAAAATACTGGTCATGGAAAAATCCATCAGCAAATCCGTCACTAAAATCTTCACTCTTCTATGTGAACTTATGGTATGTGCATAACCAAATCACGGTAATATGTTACGCAAAACCTTTTTCCACCATTCATACCTGGAAGGGTGTTATTATTAGGCAAATTTTAGAGAATCTATGGATGCTAAAATGAAATAGCATTGTCAACCGATCTGTGTTTTTGCTCTCAAGGTTAAATTAATAGAAGACATAATAACTGATAATCTATACACACACATGATTACCATATAACTCAAACCAAATCTGATCTGATAAATAGAATAGAATTATTATCAAACCCCGTTATTGTTCTCGACTTTTCATTTGTTGTTGGTGTATATGAATCCATCAGACTTCAGTCATATATGCTAATGTGAGACAAGGAATTAAGAATAGCCAGGAGTATCCCTACATTACTAACCTGCCAATATGACTAATCAAGGAATAACCCAAAAAATAATTGAAACGAGCAAAAACATCATACTAATTAACAATGTTTATAGAGTAATAATTTGTAGGCTAATGATAAAATGGTATTACTGATACTTGGACGCATTTAGTAAATGGGAAATAACCACCTGTGTAGCTAAATCACCAATAGCCAGCCGTGAAAGAACGACTTTTGCCCCACTTTGCACACACTTATCCAACTTGTCATATATGATATTCCACTCAGCATCAACAATGGACTGATACTGGGATGGATCTGAAAGTCTACAACAATGGAGATATAAAGTTGCTCGTTTAAATAATTTCAAAGTAAACCATGGAAATTCAAACCCCAAAAAAAAAAAAAAAAAAAAAAAAAAAAAAAAAAAAAAAAGAAGAAGAAAAGAAAAGAAAAGAAAAGAAAACACGAAGAAAAAGCATTCTACCTTATCTCAGCATTTTCCTTCTCCGATTTCAGTTCTAATTCAATGTTTAGTAGAAGTATTTTGGGATTTAAAAATTTCTTCGGCTGCTGCTCAAATCCTGCATACGAAAATGTCTTCTTAAAGGCAACTCCATTTACCAGAAATGAGTCCCGCATGTTACCACCAGGAACCTGCAGAAGAAAACAAAAAAATCCCGTAACAATGAAGTTAATATATTATCTCCTAAAACACCAGCTTCCCCTCATCTGATTCGAACAAAATTCTCTTTACTTCTACAGCTCCTGATTTAAGTCATAATGTTATACCAACAGGTCAAATTAATTTAATTTGATTAAATAATATTAGTCCTGCAGTCTGAAGCATTTTGTTTTTCTGGATCAATTGAACCACATCGAAACATAATAGGCACGAGCACCATATCCAGAATGTTGGAATCAGAGAGAAAAATTTTGTCAAGAAAAGTTTAAGGAATAAATATGTACGGCAGCTAAAAGCACTATTGTCAAATGATACAAAAATTACACTCTTGCTATTAATCTTTTACCGTGACACTGATAAATGTTTTTTATTAAGATGCACAGATGAAATCCTAACAGGTTAACTATCATAATTCTAACTTTTTTTCTTATAATTAAAAACAAGAGTAGAACAGAGAACCATACAATATAAGGTATACCTACAACTAAAAGACGAACATTCTAGACTATCCAAATGATGATGGCAAAAAACAGGTAAGCAGAGAAATTAGGAAGCTAAGATACAATATTTCTTGTCAAAAAACTTTATCAATATTCATATACCCGTATAGATATTGGCAAATAAAATTTCGTAACTATTGGGATACAACTGTTGAAAGTTTTAAGTTATAGATAAGTTGAATCGATCAGCTACACTATGGAAGTACCTTCTTGATTCCAATCATGTTCAGCCGATCCTCACTACCAATGGCAATAACGGAATCAACAACCATTGATGCAAAGAACTCCTTTTCTCCACCAATGAGTTTTGAAGAAAGTGTAGTAGCAGCACATTTAGCCAGGAGGCTTTTCTTTTCTTCTAAACTTTTTCCCTCTATGCTAACGGCTAGTTCTTTCACCCTCTCGATTGCCTGTATAACATTCATAATATTCAGGAAGTAAGACATAAGTACGTAGAACCAAACTATAATAGGAAAACAAAAATAAGACCAATTCAAATACCAAATGGCATGCAGTGCGATAACTCCTAATCAAATTTTGAGAGTGGACACAGTCCTCAATGAAAGGCTTCGCCTCCTTTAGAAACTCCCCCGCAAGCAGGACAACAGTAGTGGTCCCATCACCAACCTGCACATATAAATATAAAATAGTTAAATCCTGTAAAGCATATCGTCAATATATAATGGCACCCTGCAAAAAGCTAAATAAGTTTATAATAACAGATATCGCTTGTCTGATAGAACCAAAGAGCAAGCACTATCCAAAGGTTTCAAATCACCCCCTCGTTTCCTTTTCTTTTTTCCTTTCTCAGCCTGCACCACAGCTGCTCCTCTATTTATTTATTTACATAATATAAAAGAACGCATCTTTCTTTAATATTTAGAAAACTTACAAGTAAAAAAGAGAGATACCACCTAAGAAATAAAAGAAGAAAACCAATAAATTACAAAACTTCCCTCCATCTTAAAAGGATAGAAGAGAAAAGAAAATCTTCAAAAACCTTAGAAGTATACACCCAAGAGAAGTCAATACTTCTCGCTCGACCCCAGATAAGGACTCCAACCAAAGGGTATCTCCAAAAATCCTAATATTCCTCTCCAACAAAATAACTGAGAAACCAAATAGGCCATCTATTAAAAGAAATCCTATTATTACTGCATAATTCCACAAAGAAACAGCTAATTTCTTTAAAAATAAAAAATAAAATAAAATAAATAAAAACCGAAAATTGTTTTTCGATGAGCAAGAGCGCCATGAGACTTTGAAATTGTGACAATCAAAACTCCCTTCAACCTCTTAGCCAAACATGGCTAATAAAGTTGTAAAAGATGTCATCAAATTGATAGGTCAACAATACTAATCTATCCAAACCCAGAATAAGTTGGAACTAAACAAACCGCCAGCAAAATATTTTTACAAGCATCTCCTTCACACAATTTTAGATATTCATACCCTTCATTGATCCAGAACAACTTCACCCAAAACAGGTTCCTTGAAAACCGCACTTTTTTACTTATTTTTTTGAATGTACACCTTGCATTCTCAAACCCTCAATAAAATCACTCCATTCGCCTCTTTTCCAGCCTCAATTTTAAGCCTGAGATCTCTCCCAAATCAGTAAAATTCTAAGACACTGCTCTTCTTGGAAACAATGTCCTCACTCACAATCAACACGAGTACCCAATTTAGGCTTTCTTTGATAGGAGGGAAAAGTGGAAGGAGGGATTCAAAATCCTTCAAAAGACTCCAACTTTAATTCAGTGACAGATTCAAAATCCTCCACAGGACTCCCATTTTGATCCTTCCAAAGTTGGAAGGATTGGATAAGGGATTTTCATTACAAACACAATAAGAAACAGTCTCTACTTCCTCCCCATTTTCTCTCCATCCAATCTTCTCTCTCTCTCTTACCAAGCACAGCATTATAGATCTCCACTCAAAGGGGACAAATTGAAGCTACTTCGAATTTACGGTTTCTCAGAAAACATAAGACAGTATCCAAAATTCAATCTACACCATTTCCACAAACCAACCAAAAGCAACCAAGAAAGTATACCAAAAACAAAACTTCAAAAAAAAGAAAAAGTTGAAAAATAGGCCCAGAAAACTCTAAATCAGTAGACAGACAAAAGAACAAAATCCCATTTGAAACAAAAAAGATACCTCGGAATCCTGAGACTTGGCGATGTCGACGAGGATCTTGGCGGCGGGGTGGACAATGTCTAGGAGCTTCATGATGGTGGCGCCGTCGTTGGAGATGGTGACGTTGCCCTTGTCGTCGTGAATGAGCTTGTCCATTCCCCTGGGACCCAGCGTGGTGCGCACCACGTCCGCCACGGCCGTGCAGGCGTTGATGTTGCTCACCAGCTGCGGCTTCCCCTGCGACGTGTCCGTCCCTTCCTTCAGCAGTATGATCTGCGGTTGCTGTTTTTCGTTCACGCATTTTCGCAAACAGTTTGCGGACACACAGCCGAAACGGAGTCAGTAACTACAAAAATAAAGTGGAAATGAAGAAGAGAGAGAGAGATTAGAGAGAGAGGGTGCGCACCAGCATGGCTGCCATTGTTGTGCTCTGGGATGTTGGAGAGAGAGAGAAAGGTAGAGAGAGAAAGAGAAGGGGGAAATGGAGAGAGAGAGAGAGAGAGAGAGCTGTTGCAAAGTTAGGGTTTTGCCTGAACTGAAACTTTTCAACACTTCTTCTGGCGCTTTCTAGTTCTGAGATTTGCGGGGGGTGGTTTTTTCTTTTTCTTTTTCTTTTTCTTTTTCTTTTTTTTTTTTTTTTTTTTGCCCTTTTTTTCTCTTTTTGTTTTTTCGTTAAAATTCAGAAATTTCACATTTTAGTAGGGTTTTTTTATACATCCCCTAACTTTTCAAATTTAACAATTTAGTCCTCAAAATTTTTTCTTGACAATCAACCTCCTATATTTACATCTTCGGACCGTCAGTTCTTTACTTTTATTAAAAGGGTAAATTGTTAGGTTGATATCTAAATTTTTAATTTTGTACAACTTTAGTTCCTGAACTTTTTTTCGTTGCTGGAATGTACCTAAACTTTTAAAATATTGTTATAATAGTCCTTTAGGTTAATTGTTTGACATAATCTGTTAGTTAGCATTATTTTTGACCAAATTACTAGCGTATTCCATTTAAAAATTAACAAAAATGATTATAGTAGCAACATTTTAATAATTTAGAGGCATTCCCTATTCTTTTTTTTTTTTTTTTTTTTTTTAGCTGGAATGATCATAAATTATTAAAAACGTTGTTAACAGTAATCGTTTTCATTAATCTTTTGATGGAATCCGTAGTTAGCACAACTTTTTAACGAAATTAGCATCAGATTTCATCCAAAAATTGACGGAAGAGACTACTGTAGCAATATTTTAAAAGTTTTGAGCCATTCCAGCTATAAAAAATAAAAATAAAAAAAGATCAGGGACCAAAGTTGTATAAGGTTAAAAATTTAGAGACTAAATGAGCAATTTACCCTTATTAAAATTTAGACAATTTGTTGCACCTGATATCCCAAAAAGGCATAATTTATCATTTTTATTTAACTTCAATTCAAATTCAATTGAAAACTTAAACTTAAATTAATATGCTTTCACCATAGGTCTTCAATTTAACGGACATATATCTCCCCGAATACAAACGTGAATGAGCAGAGATCGTGCACCAAACGAAAACCACTCCAACGAACTAATTATTATCGGAAAGCTAAAAAATAAAAATAATAATAAAAAAACATGTAAGCAAATTGGTGCGACATTCGTGCTAAGTCCTTTGGTTCGCCAATCAGGGATTTGCACCGTCGCACTTGCAAAAGAGAGCCTCTTAACTAGTATTCTTACCACCAAGCAAATGGGCAATTCATTTTAAACCTACGTGGCTTTCATCACTTTCCCATATGTTACCAATATTTTTACGTTTGCTACTTTTCAACTTTTTTAACTTCAAATGGTGCACTTTAAAAATAAATTTCTCATTCACATATTCATCTTTTTGAACATAGAAGTATACCATTTCGAACTCCTCACGAGTAAAACATATATTCATCTATACCCGTCACAAATATATTGGAGATCCCTCTCAAAATTAAACGTCAAAATTGAAACCCAAAGAAGAAATCGATATCCAAAATGGGTGTACAAAGCCATCTTCCAAAAAGCTACAGTTGAGTGCCACACTAATAATCACGCTTTATTAATCTTTTTTATTTTATTTTTTTTGGTGCTTGATTTATTCTTATTTTCAAACATGTTTGTTGATTACTTGTTTTCCATTCTCTCTTTCAGTGTTTAACGTATTTTTAATCACTTTCTTAATGAAATAGCTCAAACGGCCATCACTATAAAGTAGAAGGAAGAAAAAGGCTCCTACCGATGAAATTGTATGGTACCAATTCAATGTTGTTCAATATAAATGACAATGACAACCGAGGTACTCAACAAAAATTGTAAAATTAAAAAAAAAAAACTAAAAATAAAAATTGTTGCAATGATCACCCATGACTTCTGTGTACCACTAGTGCCACAAGGTAGCCATAGGAGAATCTGTGGCCGGATTGAATCCTTCACGACGGAAATGTCCTCTTCCCCGACCCAACTAAGGGCAAGCACCTACTCCCAACAAAATGAAACGCAGCAAGCTCCGCTTGAACAAACGAGCCTAAATTCCAAACACAAGAGACCATGATTCACTATGTGAGGATAAGAAGCCTAAAAATAGTTTTTCTCCAACAATTCAATTATAAATTTCAAGATCCAACGCAAGCATACGCACCAAAATTCGCTTTTCTCCAAATTGTAACCTACATAAAAGTAAAAATTGTATTTCAAATTGTGACCCATCAATAAAAATAGATAAATTATATTTTAATTTTTACATAAAGTCTTAAATCCAGTACTTGATGGTATCTGACTGTGTGAACTTCTGTTATTAGGAATGTTATTTTACATTCTTTCTGCATGAATTTCTAATAACTGAAGTTCACACTGACGGATACCATCAGGTACCGGATTTAAAGACCATTTCATAATTTTTATAGTGGAAACATGTAGATGACTCATATGAGCATTTGTACTTTTAGAAAGACAACTTCTAATTCACTAATGCATAAGAACAAAACTTTTCTCTAATCATGTTACGACTCACCTCATATGTTGCGGTAATGTTGTATTCAAATCAGGATAAGCTTTCAGGAAACCACAAAAAATTCGGTATTTTGTGATAGTGGATGATGATCGGAACATGTTGAACCATCGGACGATCTTCACCGTGCTCGTTGCGAATTCGTTCAACGAGATCATTCCTAACATTTTGCAAATAAAACTCTTGGAGATGGCTTAGATGTTCAATGCCATTAGGTATCCTCCTCAGACTCATGCAGTGAACAATGTTCATCACCCGAAGTTCTGGCATCACTCCCTTCTCTATGACGATCTCTTCCAACCGAGGAAAATTGTTGAGCAACAAGCCCTTGAGCTTCTTGAATCCGCTTTGAAAATGCAGCCGCGGGAAATTTGCTCCTTCACATGCATTGATGAGCTGGAGGTCCATCAAATTCGGTAGTGTGCAAATTCGAGGAAGGAAATCTACCGATAATCTTGACCATCGCAAGGACAGATTTGTGAGGCACTGAAGAGAAGAAAACCAGCCCGGCAACCTCTCCAATTTTCCGACAAGAATAAGTGATTTGAGCAAAGGGGACACAGACGAAACTGCATCGATTTTTAGTACCTCGTCCTCACTAGATGCGTGCAGAGATAAGTGCTCAATCTTCTTCATTCTTTCAATCAAGATACACAAGTCTTTCCCATTATCTTCTTTCACATTAGTTAAGTCAATTCTTCTCAGTTGAGTTAAACAACTAAGTTGTTTGATTGTGTCATTTGCTACTTCTATACTCTCCAAAACCCGTGAGCTCTTCAGCTTGCACATCCCCGAGGGTGCTCGTGTGCCGTTCAAAGATTTAAAGTTCGAGAGAAATCCATCTTCATCATAGCTAAAGCTAAAACTATATGTAATCAGATGCCGCAACTTCTTCAACTTGACAATCCCACTAGGAAGCACCCGAACTTTTGTATGCCTAATATCCAATGTCTGCAAGTCCCGCAAATTTCCTATGCTGCTTGGAGTTTTTCAATCAGAGTTCCAGTCAAATTCAAGTACCTCAAGTTATAACATTTCATCAATTCATTTGGCAATCGAATAATTGGCAAATCCATGAGATCTAACACCTTTAACAGTTTTAGATTAGACAGCAGTGTAGGGGAAAAAGAAGTGACCGTGTCGTTTTCAAAGACAAAGAGAGAGCAGATCTTTGCCATGTCTTCTTCCTTGTATGCTCCTTCCATGTGATTCGCTTGAATAGCTAGGCGGTAAAGTCTTCTCTCTTGCTCCGGTACTTCTTCTGGCCCATCATGTATGGTACAAAATTTCTCATCTTTTGAAACCGAAACAGCAAGCTCTCGGACGAGGTCATGCATCTTGAAACCCTGTGTGACGTAAAATGAATCGGTTGGGATGAAAACTTGTAGCATACAACGGCGAACAAGTTCCATAACATAGCGCCCGGCCATTTCTTCTTGTGTCATCATCCCAGTGTCCTGTTCTACAAACCCTTCTGCTATCCATAATCTGATGAGCCTTCCTTTACGAAGAACGTAATCTTCAGAAAAAATAGAACAGCATAGGAAACACTGCTTCAGTCGATAAGGCAATTCATAGAAGCTCAACCATAAATGCTCTTCAATACGGTGAGCCTCGGGTTGTTGCTTAGCTCCCAAGTCAAGTAATCAAGGGTTCTCCTCCACTCCTCAAATTCCAATCTTTTTGTAGACAGCAAAGCACCCAAAGTCGCTAGTCCCAGCGGTTAGCCTCCGCACTTCTTGATGAGGCGTCTTGCTATTAGTTCCAATTCCGGTGAACATTGATCAGGACTGTGTGGGAAAGCTTTCTTCCAAAAAAGCTCCCAAGCCTCATTCTCTTGTAGCAGCTTCATCTTGTGAGTTTGGCTTCGAACTTCAAACGAAAAAGAAGCAATGTCTTCTTTCCGAGTAGTAAGCATGATCCGGCTTCCAAATGCATTTGCAGGAAGTGCTACTTTCATTTTTGTCCACAGATCATCTATCTCCCAAACATCATCCAAGACAACCAAATACCGCCTTCGCTGCAAGTAGTCAACTAGAGTCTCCACCAATTCTCTGCAATCCATCCGGTTCAGTTCCCGAGCATCGAATTCTTTTCTTCCCACTTTATAAAACTCCTTTACCAAGGATCTAAGTATGCTTTCAATCGTGTAATTTGTTTGCGAGACGGTCACCCATACATGGCACCTATCAAAATGTTTCTTCACAGCATGGCTTCTGAAGACGCTGGCAACTAGAGTGGTCTTGCCCGAACCCCCCATTCCCACCACCGAGACAACGCTTCGTTCTCGCTCTTCGTTTAGAAGTACATCCAATAAATCCCGCTTCGCATCTTCAACTCCCACGAGATCTTCATCTCTGTGGTGAAGAGCTAACTCTCCAACACTGATGCTTCTGATAACCGAATTGGTGTCGTTTCGAGAACTTGTGGTGGCACCATCTCCATGGTCCATAACATACCGCCTGCTCATCTCTACGTGCTCTCGCAGCCTCCGTTTGACGTTTTGCACCGCGCCAGCGAGTGTACGCCTTTCCATGAGGGCCTTTGGGACATAAAAAGCTTTGTAGAATTTATTCCAACTTTTATATCTGTTCACATGGTAGGTGAAGTTGTCAATGACATCTACAATCTCATAACCCGTATCCCTCACGATTTTAAGCCGTGTCTTTTCGACTTCTCGGAGATTTTCTCCTTTCCCATCGGCATCTCTTATGAAAGATTGCATATATTGGAGCTCGATCTTAATATCTTCAAGCTCATCTCTAACCCCAATTAATATTGATACTTGGTTCTCAACAACTGATACAATTTTCCCAACTGAGAGTTCTACTATTGCGTTTTCCATTTCAACTTCCTTCTCAAAAAGAAGCTAATAAAGGAAAGAGTATAATTTATCCAAAAAAAAAAAAAATATTGTTTGAATCAAGCAAAGTAAACATCAAAGAAGTATTATGGGTGGTGTACCTGTGAACTATGGATGATCTCCTCCGGAAGAAAGTAACATCAACATGAACTAAGCCCAGAAATAAATATAAAAGGAAAAAAAAAAAGGTCATACAAGTTGGGAGGAGACTGGAGAGGGTTAGGTGAAGGTAGTCAAATGGTGGAAAGAGACACCGCGATTGAAACGGGAGGAAAATGGAAGAGCCGTCAGGAAAACTTGGCGGAAATTTTTTTTTGGGATATTTTATAATTTTATGCCATGTATTTTGCTTTTATTAAGAAAATATAACTTGTATTTTAAGTTTTATATTTTATACTATCATATTATATTTAATATATAAAATATAACTTTTTTAGGTCCATGTTTAATTTTGTTCTGAAAATACCTAAAATATCCTTAAAAAGAAAGACTAAAGTTTTGATTGTTCATCTTTATACCACGTGTTTTTGCTTTTGTTTAGAAAATGCAGCATATATACTTTAAAATCATGTTTTTATATCCTTCCATTGTTTTTATATTTAATAAACGAATCTATATATTTTATTAGTTACTTCTTTATTTGAAACTTAAAATGTCTGAAATACCCTTAAATTGAATTTCTTCAAATATTTCTTGAATTTTAGTTTTGATGATATTTACAATATTTTTAGATCAAAATAAATGCTTATCGAGAAAAATAAAGAATCATATATTAGTTACATTCTAATATTGCAAAAATTAAGAACTTTAAAATGCACGGAATTTTTGAATAAAAGCGAAATGTACAAATAGATAAATAACACTCAATATTTGTTTATCTTTTTAAAGATGTTTTAGGCATTTTTAGGTTAAAATTAAGTGTTGACGAAATGATATAAATTGGTCTATATAACGTAATCTGATAGTGTAAAAATACAAAACTTCAAAATAGAATGTATATTTTTGAATAAAAAAAATACAAGATATAAAGAAAATTTTTTTTTTTTTTCCAACTGCTAAGGAAAAAGCTGAGCTTATTCTCTTTTGCCCATTCATGATATAGGTGGCAAGCATCGGCTTTACTCTACTAATCTTTCCTCGTTTGGTTCAGTTATTTGTGATAATTTAAAATGTGTTATTTGAATATATGTTTGTTTCTCAATATTAGAAATGCGTCATTTAAAAATAATAACATTTGAAGTGTTTGATTCTCAATTTTTAAAATGTGTCATTACAATGATAAAACAACATTTAGTTCAAAATTGAAAACACTTCCAATCTAAATTTAGCTTTATTTTGATATATTTTAAATAGTAATTTGAGAAGGTATTTTTGTTACTCTCTACAAAAACAAATTTCCATTTTAATTTTCATTTTTTTTCAACATTAAATGTTTTTTTATAATAATTTTTGTATTTTAGTTATTATGTTTTTTATAATTTAAATAATTATTTTTTAATATTATCCAAACATACATTTATGGTTTCTGCATAAAACAGTTCTATTCAAATGATTACATGTAACAATCTCTTAAAAATAAGTTATTATGATATGATTAATTCTGTTTATATGTAAATTTTAGCAGCAAAAACCAAAACTATCATAGAACAAAAATTTAAGGAATATTTTACAAAAAATTTAAGTTTTAGGAACCAAAATAATAGCATTTCCATTAGGAGAACCATCTATATTGTAATATTTGAATAGAATATTTTTATGGAACCATTGAATAGAAATCATTTAGTCTATGTTTGATAGGAAGGACAGCGAAAGAAAAAATGGAAGTGAAAGAAATCAAAGAGAGAAGAAATATTATATTTTTTCTCTTTATTGTGTGTCATGGAAGTAGAGAAAATAAAAAATATTGTTTAATTTCTGTTTATTTATCTATACACATTATTTTACTTTAAAGCAAGGGAAAAAAAAATCATTTTAGTAGTTATTAGGTATATTTTAGCTTTCCTCTCACTTTTTAGAGAGAGAAAATTTGTAAGTCTCACTACACTTTTTTTCCACTAGTTTTTCCTTCCCGTCTTCTCTTCTTTCCTACCAAACAAGCCAATCTAGTATTTTCCATCCAAGAAATCATTCCCCTCATTTCCTTCCTTCATCTCTTCCACCATGCCAAAAATAACATTAAATTGTTATTCATATGGACATTTAAATATTCACATTTAGAACAATACATTTAAATTTATGTTTAAATATAAATGAACATCCAAACACCTATTTGAATATACGGTTTTAAATATGTTGACTTAAATTAAAGCAAATGTTTCCCCAAACAGATAAAGAATGCTTATAATTCAATAACCAATAGTGCCAAAAAATTACCCGTTTGTGTTGGTCGATTTTTAGCCACTCGTTGTAAAACACATCGTTTTCTTGAAAAGTGATTTCCTGCGTTAGTGGCATCTGGTTTCTATAAGTAAAATTACTAGAAACGGCCAAACAAACCGTGGTCCCGTAGCTCAGTTGATTAGAGCGTTGGTCTTATGAGCCGAAGGTCGCGGGTTCGAACCCCGCCGGTATCACCTTTTGCATTCATATAATTCTTTAAATTTATTTTGTTTTTAATGTTTTTTTTTTCTCCTATTTTATTTGTTAATATTTGCAAAAGATCAAACAGCAGTCTTTCAAAAAAAAAAAAAAAAAGGATCAAACAGAAGCCTCAATTTAGTTGGGTTGTCAGTTGGGAGCTTAATCAGATTAACAAATGATTTGGAAATGCAAACTCTCTTTCTCTGTCTTTTTTGGGCTTTGCTTTTATTTCACTTCACCTAATTATATATTAATTATTACAAGTTATATATCTCACCATGCGTAACATAACCAACCATCTCTCTTGGAAACCTCCATGTTACCTATATTATATACACACACACACACATACTATATTTATATACTCTATAGTTCAATCACTCTTCCAACAAGCTTCCAATCCCAATTTCCTACTTAGTGCAGAAAGTGTTTCTTCTTCCTTGTGGTTTGTGTTCTGATCTCCTAATTTGTTTCTTTTTTCTGGGTCTAATTTTATTTCAAGTTCTGTGCACTGATACATATTCTTCTTGAAACATTCCGAAATTAATTAGAATAATGCACGACATTATCCGAGAATCACAACTTTAACCCATTTGATAAACAGGTCTGAACTCAGCATATTTTTTTGGGTATAGGGAAAGAGAAATAGTTGTACATCTAACTTTGCAGTTATGATTGAGGTGATGTTTCTAATCATTTTTGCCGTTTCCTTACTTTGCTTCAATTTTTAGCCTCATATGGTGGTTGAAATTCACATCATTCTAGTACTGTTTCAGATATTATTTGCTCTAGTTATACATACATATAATTATATATGTGTGTGTGTTGTGCATATATATATGTATTATATAAACACTGTAAAAAGAAAAAGTGGATATGTAAATTTAATTGTTTCTTCAACAGATTGATCAATAGAAATGGGCTGCTTAAGGGCAATAGTTAAGAGGAAGAAAGCAAAGCAAGAAAAATCCAAGCAAGTAAAGGTAATTTAAAAAGTTTTTCCATTTTTCTGTTGTGATCTATAGTTCTATTTACCAAGTAATATACTTGACCTTTTTCTTTTTTCTGGGTAGAATTGAAAATTCTCAAGGGAAAAGAAAAAGGAAAAAAAAAAAAAAGTAGATATTACAAACCAGAATTGACAAAAAGACTTGCACATATTTGTATACTACTTGCAAATATTTACTGTCTTTTATTAGCTCAGAAATATCAAACACTTTCTCAAATAATAACTGGTTTAATTGAATCCTCTCATGTGAAAAACTTCTTTGGGACACAGGAAGGATTGGACACTGAAGAATCAAATGGGACTCAGAAAGAGCTGTGTAGCCCTTCAAATGGCGGTTCTAGTGCCAAAAATGCGGCTCCAATTCACGAAGAAATCACAGCCGCCACTCGAATTCAAACTGCGTTTCGTTCGTTCTTGGTATACAGATTGCCCAACTATCTAAGTTGATACCAAAAAATTTGGCACAAAAACTTTGTATCATTATATACAATGGTATCTTGCAGGCAAGAAAAGTGTTTCACAGTCTAAAGGGAACGAAGGAACCTCCGGATTTGGATCAAGATCAGATGAGTAACGGGCAAGCACCGGAAAGGGCAACATCATCATTGATAGATGGAGTAAAGGGCTCCGTCCGATTTCAGGAATTGGTTCAAGATCACACGGTTAAAAATCAATCAATGTCTGCGCTACACCACATACATTCATGGAGCAGAATACAGGACCAAATTAGAGCGCGGAGACTTTGCATGGTCACAGAAGCGCGGATCAAGCAAAAGAAGCTTGAGAATCAGTTGAAACTCGAGGCAAAGCTTCATGAGCTCGAGGTACTAAATGTCACTAACTCGTATAATTTTTTAACATACTATCAATTCTTCTCTGATACCATGTTAAAAATACCAATTCCCCAAAAAGGTTAGGAGGCGGAATATGTACCTTTAAGAGAAAGTATCACATTCTTGATAAGAGAGTGGAGTACTTGATATCTTTATAGGATTCCGGTGTATGTCCTTAGATGAATCTCATGTTAAAGGACTCTGGTTGGTTATTCGGAATATAGCCAGCAATATTCCTATTGGATATTTGTTGTCTTCTTCCCATAATAGAATCTTCTTGGATAAGGATTATTCTACTTGCACGAAAAGAGTCGGGGTAGAGAATTTCTAATAAATTATCAAAGACTCTCATGATTCAATATATAATTTAATTTATTCAATATATGTACAATTTTATAATTGTTAATCGTTTCGTTCTTGAGAAGCTGGATGAGAAGAAATCTCATGTCCAGTTCTGTAGTAGAGATGGAAGTAATAAATAATCATCAACTATAACCCCAAAAAGTATGTATCACGTCATCATGTATCATCACCATTTCATTTAACACAACGCTAAAATGGATTCTATTCCTAGTGCTATCCTAGGGGGAAAAAAAATTTACAGGACGCATTCAGTGAAATGTATGATACAACGTGACAAACAGTTAAAATTGGCACATATCAGAAGTTTTGCTAATGTACGTGTTAATATTTTTTTGCACATAAGAATGTAGCAATGCTCATTCACTTTTTAACAAACAAATATTTTCAAACAAACAGGTGGAGTGGTGCAGTGGGTCTGAGACCATGGAGGAAATCATTAGCAGAATACAACAGAGAGAAGAAGCCTCAATCAAGCGTGAGCGAGCCATGGCGTATGCATATCTTCATCAGGTCTGCTTCGAAAACCCGACGATCATATATAGGGCTAAGTACCTAATTACGATTCACGAATGTGTTGACCTTCTCTGTGTATTTAACTTCATCTTAAAAACCAGTCATGTTAACAAAATTTGATCAAACTTACGTAAAAATAGTATGTTACAATGGCCTTGTCACACAGTGAGATTTAGGTACTTTTCGCATATACATATTAAATTTCTTTCGGGTCTAATCGAACTTAGAGCTGTGTTTTGAATACTTGTATCATGCAGTGGAGGGCAAACTCAAGCCAATATCTGGGCCAAGCTTCTTTCAGTATCGGCAAAGAAAACTGGGGCTGGAGCTGGGTTGAGCGCTGGGTAGCCGCTAGACCATGGGAAATCGAGTGTTTCTTTTCCCACAAGCTCAAAGAAACCTCAAACCAAGCAGTTGAGCAAACTTGATAAAGTTCTCGACGAACCCGAGAAGAAATTTTCAGTTTTCTGAGGATTCCAGTTTGTCAAATGGAAACTGCAAAAACCGAAAGACGTGCTCAACTCATCCCGTGCAAAGTTAGATTTTCGTCCGGGAAGTGTGAAAGAAGAATTTAATTTAGTGGGGTCCTATGTTCTGTCTTGTTAATGGTGGAGTTATGCTTAGAATTTCCGTTAGATTATACCTGCAAACCGTTTACGTGTATTGTTTTTTGCCTAGCTGGTATTTTGGCTTGAGGGTG
Source organism: Ficus carica (assembly GCA_009761775.1). Classification (NCBI taxonomy): domain Eukaryota; kingdom Viridiplantae; phylum Streptophyta; class Magnoliopsida; order Rosales; family Moraceae; genus Ficus; species Ficus carica. The sequence goes on along the minus strand of CM019747.1, from coordinate 5,604,728 downwards.
TGATGAAGAGTGTAAAATTCTGCACAACATTTAATGTGTCTTGTATTTGTGTACCCATGTTTATTTAAATTCTGTCCTTACTTGGGAGGTTAAAAAAAAAAAAGTTGTGTTTATTTTACTCTCCATTGGGCATTGACTAGGGTAATCTATTTTTGTCTTCTTTTTAATAAAAATTCCCTCCTACCTTGGATGTTCTCTTAAAGAGGAAAGATAGAAGAAAAAAATGGTTCTCTATCAATGATTTTGATTCTCAGATCAGAACTTATGTAAAGAGAGATCAGCTTTTCAGATTTCCATATAGTTTAGTTATATTCTGCCCATACAAAGAAGATTCAATAGAAATATAGTCCCACCTCATTTGCCCAATCTGTTTTTACTATTGTCCAACAATCACTCATTGTCCTTATGCTTGGTTAGGTCAGCTACCTCTCTCTCTCTCTCTCTCTCTCTCTCTCTCTCTCTATATATATATATATATATATATATATATGCCTCTTGTGTGCATGAAAAGTTCAATCCACCGAAGAACACAAAACCACCCTTTTTTTTTTTTTTAGGTTTTCTACTATATGATATTTCTGTTAAAAATAAAAATAAAAAATACTTGCACGATATAAATTTAAAACTCATTGTATTAATATGACACAAAAATTTAATATTAGATTAATATAAACACAAATCATATACTAACTAAAAATTATGTTCTATTTTTGAGGATTTATTTTATATAGGTCAATAAATGAGAAAAAAGGTTATTATTTAGATAATTTTCTCCTTAATATGATATTTGTATGTGAACTTTATTAGGGTGTTTGGTAGAGTAGTTTGAGTTGGGATTTTTAAGTTTCAATAGTAAATTTTTTTGAATTTTCAGGAAAAGATAAAAAAATTTTGAAAAAAAAACAAAATTTTTTAAGAAAAAGACAAAAAAAAATTTGAAGTTAAATGATCTTTAACGGTTTTGCCAAACAAAACCTTGGCAAACCTATATCTATACAAAATCCAAACAATGTACTTAATACAAATCTAATAATATTTTCGCAATCATGAAATTCTCGGTTTTTTTAACCGTCAAGGGTTTTTTTTTCTTCTATATTTACATATTATATTCCTTTTTCTTTTTTATTTTCTTTTTTTACCTAAATTCTTCTGCAGTGTCATAAAAGCCCTCCCTAAGGCTTTTGAGTAGTACGCTGCCACTCTACCATAAACAAGTACCGACAACAATAATATGCAATGTCACCATCCAAGTAGAAGCTATTTTTTTTTTTGGGAGAAAGGAAAGGAAAGGAAAGGAAAGGAAAGGAAAGTATTTTCCAGCTAGACCATGTTAGAGATTTTTATTAGGCACTGGGATTTGTTTTTTATTTATTTTTTTTTTTGGGAGAAAGAAAAGAAAGGAAGAGAAAGGAAAGGAAAGGAAAGGAAAGTATTTTCCAGCTAGACCATGTTAGAGATTTTTATTAGGCACTGGGATTTTACAGGGGTGCAGTAGGGGACCAAAGACGGATGCCCCAAGTGACACCATTTTTGGAGGTATCCAAATCCTCACTGTATTCTTCCATTATTGAGCTTTTTTTTATTGATGCTCTTCCCATTTGCCCCTTTCATACTTCTTCCTTCTTTATTGGCTTTCCTGCAGACGTACTCCACTGCGCACCACTTGGTTTTGTGCCAGCTAAATCTATCTATCATATCCATACTCATCTAGTGTTTTCATACATCATGACCCCATATTCCTCTTAAACCCGGCCCGATACGACTCAATTGCCGTTTGGATCACCATCTCTCTCGATACTGTTTTTTTTAGCATTATTTAAAAAAGTTTTACAGTGTTTTTTTCTTATAAATTAAGGACCCGTTTGGTTATTAGTTCGGTTTAAACTAAATTGTACTTTTTTCATCATGATTTTTATCTTTTTCTGAAAATTTTTTGTCTTTTCTGAAAAGATTTTTTGTCTTTTCTAAAAAATTACTATTAAAATTTCAAAATCTTAAACTAAACTCATTCACCAAACACCCCCTAAGAGACTATTTGATTGACCTGCTTGTTTGGAGTTGAATTAAGTTTTCGAATTGTAAGTTTGGTTGAAAATAAAATGTTTAGAGTTAAAAAATATAAAACCTTGAAATATTTCAAAATATAATATCAATATAAATTTTGTTTTTTTTTCTCTCAAAAATTATGAATAAAAAAAAAAACTTCTATTTTAATTTGAAATAACAAAATTTTTGACTTTTAAAAGTTTAAATTTTTAACTTAGAGTTAAAAATAGGAACAGGAAAACTGTGAGTTTACCTTTGAAAAAAAAGAAAAAAAAATAATTGAAATTATTTGATTAGAGTGAACCAATCAAACAAATACTTTCTTTTCAAATCTATAATCCAAACTAACCATTAAATATATGGTAATCTTACGAAGAAGGGAATTTTTACAATCGGACCAACTATTTATTCTACTGGAAGGAATTGCTGTTTTAACTTTTAAATCAAATTTTCAACTGTCCGATCTACAACTAGAGCATTTTGGACCGCATTATGCAAATTTTTAATCTAAATCAGACCGGAAATAGGAGCCAAGTGAAATGAAACAGTAGGGCCTATAGACACAGGCTACCAAGGGCTAAATTGGGCACAAAAAAAAAAGAAAAAAAAAAAAAAAAAAAAGATATGGGTTTTTCTTTTGGGGGTGATTCAGGAAAAGGGTTTTGTTAGGTGGTTTCAAATTTGCACAAATTGGGTAAGAAAAGGGGGTGTGTTTGAGATTCATCAGTTTTGGTGTCAGAGCTCTTCAGCACATTCCGAGCTTCCACACACACATTCCAGTCACTTCATGTTAAAAGGAGGTTAAAGTTGGGAACAAATTAAAGTGAAAAAAATTTCAAAAAAGGATTCTCTCACTCTCTCTCTCTCTCTCTCTCTCCTATGAACTCAGAAGTTGCCTAATTTTGCAGCTTAGAGAGAGAGAGAGAGAGAGAAAAAAAAATCTCATTGGAATATTGGGAATCAGTATATTGTTAACAAATTACTTGCCACTGTTCAATAGAAAATGACTTGTCGTTTGATGCTCCCAAAATCAGAGCAATGATGGAGATGGTAAACAAAACAATAAGATAATAAATTTCTTTTCAAAATTCTTAAATATCTTCTGTTCCCCCCCTCCTCTCCTTTTCCTTTCTTTTGCAGGTTTAAGGAAGTTTGAATGTGATGAAAAACTGTTCCTTTGAAAAGCAGTAAAGCAACAAAAAAAAACAATGGACCATTTCTAAAATCAGCCTCGTTTTCCCAACGAGAAAGCAACAACTATTAGCTCAAAATGATCAAATTCTCAAAACCATAAACAAGCATAAGTCCATGATCCAGATACCAAAAACCGAGCTCTCGCAATCTTTCCGTTTCCGGTGATCCGGTCCGGTGATCCGAAACCAAAACCTTTCGAAAACAACGCTAGATTTTTTCGGTCCTTTAGAATCTGGTACTAAAAAATAGTAAAGAACATAAAAAAGTTTCACTCAATTCGAAATGGAAGTAAACCAAATAGTAGAAAAACATAAAAGTCTACAACAGAAAGCATAAGAGCAAATCCAACAAAAATGAACTACTAATAATAATCAAATAAAAAAAAGTTAAGAGCTCCATAAGCCCAACTCAGAACACTAAAAACAGAACAAACTAAAATAACCAAACTAAAAATGCTGATAAAAAAAAACAATCCAAGGAATTGCAAAAACCTGAAATCTGAACTCAGATTTTCTTCTTCCCTCGGAATTGAGATATGCCATTGAACTAAAAACCGACCGAAATCTTCTCTCGTTCGCTCTCTCGAGTCTGTAATCTGTAGTGAACTTGAACTGGTCCTGCACAAATTTGGATGAGTATTGGTAGACCAAAGATTTTTTTGTTGAGATAATTGACAAGTGAAAGTGGAATACAACCTTTTGAGGGAGAAAATTCGGGTCGCTTTAGAGATCGGTCAATGGCGAGAATCGGAGGAAGCAGAGGACGGCTTGTCGGAGATGCCGTCGTGCTCCTCCTCGCCCTGGATCCGCGCCGGAATGTTGTGGTGAAAACCGGAGAATCCACCTCCTCCAGCTCCGGGGATGAATCCCATGCCGGAAAGAGAATGCGGAATCTGGTGCTCAGCGATTGAAGACATCATCGATGTCGAAGATGGAGTGTTGTTGTCGATCCATGCGCGAACCGAGGGCGTGTTACTGGACTGAAGGGGTCCCCTCTGAAAAGAAAAGAACTGATTGTTGTTGTGATGGTTGTGATTATCGCCTCCGCGCTAAACAGCGGCGGAGAGTTGAACACAAACTCGTCATCACCACCGCCACCACCGCTGTCGTTCCCGCCATTGTTGTTGAACACAATTCTCTGGAATCGGTTCAATTCAGCCGGGTTTTGGTGGTGCTGGTGGTGGTCGGGCCATCCAAACCCGGAGAAATAAGTGTGTTCATTGTGTTGAGCATGTTGAGCTTGAGGTTGAGCTTGGTGGTGTTGAAGAAGAATTGGGTCTTGAAAGGACTGAAGCGAGAGCCGTAGATCTTGGCTCTGGCTAGTGCTAGTCCGGGATAGCAAATCCGGCGGGTAACTATGATGGTGAAACTGAATCGACGGCGACGAGACCGGAGGATGATGAGAATGATTCTGATGAGATTCCTCCGAAGCAATCGGAAAAAAGGACTTGATTGTATCCGCTATGACGTCTGAGTCCAACGACGGAGGCAAGAACCCGGAATTATGATTATTGTTTCCCTGCTCCATCATCTGGCTCTGCAGATTCAGCTCAGCATCGGTAAAACCAGTGGCAGTGACGGAAGAATTGACCGCAGTGGAAGCTGAAGACTTGGCAGCAGCTGCAGATGCTGCTGCTGCTGCGGCGGCGGCGGCGGCGGCGGCGGAGGAAATGGGGTTCCAGGCGGGGAGCTCGTCGAGCTCATCGATGGCGGCTTTGGCCTTTTTGATAAGCCAGTCCACGGCCTTGCTGGGCCGGTCGTAGCCGAGGCGGTCCTGGACGTCGTAGAATTGAATGGCAGTGTGAGCGGAGAGGCGGACACGCCTGTCCCTCGGCCCCTTGGCCGTGCAGACCTTGCTGTGCCGGTCTTTTCGGCCGGTGGACCGGACAATGTGCCCACCTTGTACCTCCACGATCTCCCCGCCGCCGACGACAACGTTGTTGTTGTTGTTCCTCATCCCCAGTCTGGACGAGGATGCTGCTGCTGCTGCTCCGGTGTCGTTGGTGTTGGTGTTGTTCCCCATTTTCCTCGCATGTTCGGTTCGTTGCTGCTTCTTGGGCGCTTCTTGAACTCGGTCTTCTTGTCGAGGTGGTCTTTGAAGATGATGTGGTGCTTCTATAGAGAAACAAGATTGATGTTGATTTTGATTTTGATCTTGACTTTGGAGGGTTTGGAGATAAGAGAGATGGTGAAAAGGAAGAACTTGTTGGTTTTGGTTTTGGTCTACATGAGGTGAAATTGGAAATGGGTTTTGGGTTTGAGAATGGGTCTGATGCAGAACAAGATTCTGAGGATGCTGATGATGATGATGATAGTGATGAGGATTTCTTTGAGGATCCAGACTCAGGGTCTGATGAAGATGATGATAACGATGATGAAGATGATGCTGATGCTGATTTTCCTGATCTTCTTCCTCCAGTTCCAGCTTTTAATGGAGCACACTTTTTGCTGCTGCTGCTGCTGCTGCTGCTGTTGCTAGTGGGTTTCTGATGATGTTGTTGTCGTTGCTTCTTCTTCTTTTGCTTCTTTTGATTCTTGACAATCCTCTTTTTTCTGCTGCTGGTGTTTGTGAAACTGCCACGTCTGCTTCTCCTTGTTCTGACTCTCCCAAAAGGCCCTGCCATTCAATTTCTCCACTTCCATTACCATTCCATTCACCACCACCACCACTACCAAACAAAAAAAAAAAGGGTCAAAAACTTATCAAAACAAAATGGTCTCAACCCAAAAGGCTGAACCAGCCTAACCCATCCCTTTGTTTCTCTCTCCTCCTCTCTATTTTCTCATAGCTTCTTTTTTTGATGATGTTTTGTGCCCTTCTCTCTCTCTCTCCCTCTCTCTCTCTCTCTCTAGGTATTATATTGCTCAGTTCTTAAGTCTTGAGCAGAGGAAGACTGAAGTGATATTAATGATATTGGAGGAGAAGGCAAAATGCCCACTTGACAAAACCAAAGCAAAGCAAAGCAAAAGAAAAAAAAAAAGCAAAAACCCACAATCCAAAAAACCACTCAAAAATTTTTGAAAGAGAGAGAGAGAGAGAGAGAGTGAGAGGGTGAAGCTTTTCCTGCAAAGTAGTTTTCTTTTCTTTTCTTCTGGTTTTGGGGGTGTGTACGTGTGTGTGTGTGTGTGTGTATATATATTCCCAATTTCCCACCAAGAAAGAGGGAGAGAGAGTCTAAACTAAATTAAATTAAATTAGACAAAAGAAAACAATTTTGGGGAGGTTTTTAATGTGCGTATATATATATATATATATATATATTTTATAGGGAAGAGAAATGGAACACTTTCTCCGGCCTATAGAAGAAGGGAGTTGATGATGGCCGGTGGGGAAGAGGGGGGTGTGGCAGTGTTTGGGTCAGAAAGGGGATTAAAGATCTGTGTGACCTCATCACTGCCTCTCCTGCCTCTTCTTTGTTCCATTTTTTTTTTTTTTATAACATACTTCACACTCCACAACTTCAACTCTCAAGACAACCCACGCTAAAAAATTTCTTTGTTTTTTCTTTATTTGATATTTTAGTTTAAATTCAATTAAATTATATTTATAATTTTATTTTTTATTTTTTTAAAAATAAAAAATTTAGAATCAAACACACACTCAATTTTTTTTCGAACTCCATCAAATTTTAGGTCCTTCTATCTTCTTTTTTTCACCCGCCGTTTAGGAGAGATTTTGGAGACGGAGTTTTGGATTGGAGTTAAGATAAGTTTTAAAATATGTATTTGGTTGAAAAAAACTGTTTGGAGTAAAAAAGTTAAAAACTTGAATGTGTTTAAAAAATCAATATAATTTTATTTCGTTTACCTCAAAATTTTATATAATTTGGAGGGGAAAAAAAAAAGATTCATCTCATTTGGACTTTAAAGGTTTTGAGTTACTGGATGTATCTAGGGATGTGAACAGTAAAAAGTAATTTTGAGTTTAAAAAAAAAAAAAAAAAGAAGACAAATAAAAACAATATTTGGATATATGTTTTGAGAAGTCCCCCAAATGAGCCCTCAAAGATTCAACACTTCATGCTTAGCCCTCAAATGAACTTTTTTTATTTGGTTGATAGAATTATATAATTTTAAGGATAAAATTGAGTCAATAATTTAAGTAAATTTGGACTTAGATCTTTATATTCCATGGGTGAACCATTTCCTCTTAACTAGTCATAATCTTATTTTCAATCTATTGATAAATATTGTTGATTTAATCGATAGATTAATTTTTAACAATTGTGAATATCAACATCAAAAATTTATAACATGACAAACAAGATTACTTCTAGCATAAAACAAAAATACAGTTCATATCACAGAAATTTCCCTCCTCTATCTCCTTTTTTTTTACGCGGTTCTTTTATTATTATTATTAATTTTTTTAGCCCCCTTTTTACTTCGAAGTTGGAAGTTTGGAAGCGTTGAGAGTGTTTGGAAGCTTTTGTTTGGGTATATTAGATTTTCTTGCTTTTTTTTATTTTTAGAATTAATTTTTCTTTTAAAAATATATATATTTTTAGTTTTTAGATCATTTACATGCCATGGCCATCTCTTATTGAAAGTGACCCTCCCTTGCAACTTTTTTATCCTCTCTCTCTCTCTCTCTCTCTCTCTCTCTCTGTCTTGCTTAAAAAGAAACAGCATCATCTTCTTACCCTCAGAATTTCCTTCTTTCAAACCATCTTTTTCTGACTTGTTCGAATTACAGAACAAGGCATCTCAATGCCTATCTTTTTCTTTTTCTTTTTTCCTTTTTTCCTTTTTTCTTTGGTAGTATGTTTTGGAGTTAAATTTATAAAATTCACCTCATAACCAAAAAAAAAAAAAGTAAACAAAATAGACCGTGTCTACAGATATTTTTCACACAAATTCTCCTTTTTCTTTTTTCTTTCCTTTATTTTTAATATTAATTTCAAGATAAGAATTGGTTTCCTTTTTTTTTTTTTTTTTTTATAACAGGATATATATATATATATTATTTTTTTTAATTTGTAAGAAGATTAACAGAAATTATTTTTAATTATTAGATAAATTTTAAACTGTCTGAAACATTAAAAATTTATAACACGCTACACGTAATTGCTCTCAATCCCAATTAAAGGTCATATTATTGAAAAATTTATCAAATGACTAAAATAGCAGTTCTTATCGAGGATGATAAATAGGAGCACTATCATAAAAAATATTCCTTTTTTATGTGTGCTTTGTTCATTTTGTTCGGTTTTGATTTTGATTTTTATTACAGTACAAACTGTATTTTTTTTTTCCATCGTAAATAAGAATTACGATTTTAATTGTTGGTTTAACATTTTGACAATCTGACTTACAAATGAAACAAGTTTTGTCTCGAGAGCTACTACATTTTAACATGTATATTCATAAATCAATATTCCACTAAAAAGTTAATGTAACTAGTAAAATAACAGTTTTTAATGATAATGAAGGAAAAAAAAAAAAGACTCTTCTATTTTTTCAAAGTTATTTCATTTTTTGATTAATTAACTTACTTCCCTCTTCATTTCAGTGGTATCTGGACACTCCCAAGTAGGACTAAATAATTTATTTACAACGCTAATAATAATATATTTTATTTCTAACATAATCTTATCAATGCCCATCAAGACCTTTAATATTTCCCTTTACATTCTTCTTGTTCCTAATCTTTTTAGTGGATTTAAAATATTGTCAATCAAAGCCTTGAATATTGCCCCTACACTGACGATATATATTCTTTTTCCAAGTGAAACTAATATATTTGTTAAGATACAAAAGGAATTTATTCAATGTTCCAAATTATGGACGTTTTAAAAAATTTTAAATATGTATTATATAACTTTTTATAAAGTAGTTATTAATATATATATATATATATATATATGAGGGCAGTACGGTGTGGTTGTCACAAAAATGAGAAAAACTCCAAAATAAAAAGAAAGGAAATCATATTCAACTAAGGCCTGCTCTATATTCGTCGATTGAAACAATTAAAAAATATATATTAAAAATAAGTGGACTGAGAATCAAAATATAAATATTTTGGGATGGTTTTCTACGCAATGCCTAATCGACAAATATAAATCTTGAATATCGATCTCTGAGAATCTCTGACAATCGACAGTCTTTTTCATACTTTGTAATTTGATTATGGGTTTATTCATGTTTTAATGTTTTGGTTCGGCAGAGTTTTTGGGTGAAAAATGGATCTAGGGCCTGTTTGGTGGAGTAATTTGAGTTGGATTTTTAAGTTTCAATAATAATTTTTTTTGAATTTTCAGAAAAGATAAAAAAAATTTGAAAAAAATAAAAAAACTTTTTGAGAAAAAAATAAAAAAAGTTTGAGTTAAATGGAATTGGATGGGTAAACCAAACTCCCCCTATGTACAGTCCTACAAAAAGGATGTACTAGCACTACAAACATAATTATTAAAGAGTGACTTTACAAATTTATTAACTTGAGAGGCGATGTTTTTAATAGATATTATGACATATGAGGTTTATTGGAAGTAATTCGAATTTTAAGAGATAAAGTGAGAATAACCCTAAATTTTAAAAGAATCAAGATGAATAATCCTACTATTACTACAAAATGCACGAAAGTGTTATGTGTTAATCCTAAGATTAAAGGACACCTTTAAAAGATTTGGAAATTGGTAATTGTTTTTTTCTTGTTCGTCAATGATGAACTTTTTTAATTGAATTAAATTTTTGATGATGTAATTTATAAACGAAGTATAATTGTATTATGTACAAATAATACGAGGACTTCTAGATCTGAATTGAAAATCACTATACATAGACTAAAACAACCCTCACTCGGATGATGAAAAAGAGTCTTCCCTAAAGTAAAGAAATTCTTTTAGAACATCGTCAGAAAAGGAAGGCTTAGGAATGAGATTCCTTATAATTTGGAGATCTCATTCCTAAATTTTGTGGGTCCTACACACTTTTATTCCCCACAACCAGTAAACAAAAGAATAATATGGTTTTATTATTACTTCCAAAAGCTCTTAATAAAAATGATTCGCATTCCACGAATGCCAGTTTTTGTTAGTAAACATACCATAATTTGACAAGATCAAAATCTTTAGATGATAAAGTTGTTTAAATTAAAGCTATGTACCTTTTCAATTGTACCGCACCCATTTAGTAATGCATTTATTAGTTCTATGCCTTTTAGTCAGGAAAAAAAATTATATATATATATATATATATATATTATTTTAGAGAAAATATGTGATAAATTCTTATCAATACCCATCAAGACCTTTAATATTTCCCTTTACATTCTTCTTGTTCCTAATCTTTTTAGTGGATTTATAATATTGTCAATTAAAGCCATGAATATTGCCCCATACACTGACGATATATATTCTTTTTCCAAGTAAAACTAATATATTTGTTAAGGTACAAAAGGAATTTATTTAATGTTCCAATTTATGGACGTTTTAAAATTTTTTAAATATGTATTATATAACTTTTTATAAAGTAGTTATTAATTAATATATATATATATATATATGAGGGCAGTACGGTGTGGTTGTCACAAAAATGAGAAAAACTCCAAAATAAAAAGAAAGGAAATCATATTCAACTATTAAAAAGTATATTAAAAAAAAAAGTGGACTGAGAATCAAAATAAAAATATTTTGGGATGGTTTTCTACACAAGGCCTAATTGACAAATATAAATCTTGATTCTCAATCTCTGACAATATCTGATAATCGACAATCTTTTTCATACTTTGTAATTTGTATGATTGTAGTGACTATGGACTTTGTTTCTGTGGTTTATAATTTGACTATGGGTTTATTCATGTTTTAATGTTTTGGTTCAGCGGAGTTTTTGGGTGAAAAACTGATATATGTACAGTCATACAAAAGGACTGTACTAGCACTACAAGCATAATTATTAAAGAGTGACTTTACAAATTTATTAACTTCAGAGGCCACGCTGATATTAACTTGAGAGGCCATGTTTTTAACGGATATTATGACATATGAGGTTTATTGGAAGTAATTCGAATTTTAAGAGATAAAAAGAGAATGACTCTAAATTTTAAAAGAATCGAGATAAATAATCCTACTATTACTACAAAATGCACCAAAGTGTTCTATGTTAATCCTAAGATTAAATGACACCTTTAAAAGATTTGGAAATTGGTAATAAAAAAAAAATTCCTTGTTCATTAATGATGAACGTTTTTAATTGAATTAAAATTTTGATGAGCTAATTTATAAATGAAGTATTATTGTATTATGTACAAATAATACGAGGACTTCTAGATCTGAATTGAAAATCACTATACATAGACTAAAACAACCCTCACTACGGATGATGAAAAAGAGTTCCCTAAAGTAAATAAATTCTTTTGGAACATCGTCAAAAAAGGAAGGCTTAGGAATGAGATTTTTTATAATTTGGAAATATCATTCCTAAATTTTGTGGGTCCTACACACTTTTATTCCCCACAACCAGTAAACAAAAGAATAATATGGTTTTATTTTTACTTCCAAAAGCTCTTAATAAAAATGATTCGCATTCCACGAATGCCAGTTTTTGGTAAACATACCATAATTTGACAAGATCAAAATCTTTAGATGATAAAGTTGTTCAAATTAAAGCTTTGTACCTTTCCAATTGTACCGCACCCATATCAGTAATGCATTTATTATTTCTATGCCTTTTGGTTGGGAAAAAAAATTTCATATATATATATATATATATTTCTTATTTTAAGGAAAATATATGGTAAAGCTCCTTTTGTATATCATATCGACATAGTTCATTTTTAAATCATTAAAATGTAATCAAATGACTGAAATATATATTATTTGTGTATAATAATTATAACACACCTTATCTCATATTAGTATAGATTAATAAATAAAAAATTAAAATAAAGACCAACCCTCTTCCCCGATGGCGGTGACAGACTCCCCTCCCCCCGGGCCAAATCTGCCCCGCCTCCCCCTGCATCGGCGTCGACCCAGTCCCTACCCCTCCCCCCCCCCCCCCCCCCCCCCCCACGCTGGCGACGGACCCCAACTCCCCCCAACCAGATATGCCCCCCCCCCCCCCCCCCACGCTGGCGACGGACCCCAACTCCCCCCAACCAGATATGCCCCCCCCCCCCCCCCCCCCCCCTTCCAACCAACATTGGCGACGAACCCTTGCTCCCCCCCAACCCAGATATGCCCTTCCTCCCCCCCTCCCGATATTGACGACGAGCCCCCCAACCCCCTGTAAACGAGTTTTTTTTATAATTTTTTTATTTAATAAACTATACTAATGTAAGATAGGTTGTATTATAATTATTATACACAAACAACATTTCAGCCATTCGATTACATCTTAACGTTTAAAAATGAGCTCTACCGAGAGGGTATATAAAAGGGACTTTATCACAGATTTTCTCCTTATTTTAATTAAATAAATTACCACGTTAAAATAAAAAATATGCAAAAACGATAAAATTTTGATGTAAATAAGAAAAAAAAAAATTACCAAAGTAAAGTATGTATTCACACATTATCATAATTTTTTTTTCATATTTTCTTTTCTTGAAATAATGAGGTATTTGGATTGAAATTATATTTAAATGTTCATTTAAATTGAATATTTTCATTCAAATTTAGAATTTGGATTGTGTATTTAAATGAAATGTGTCTTTTGTTTTTTTTTTTTTTTTTTTTGAGTGTTTCGATAGTTTTTATTAAATATAATATTACAATAGTACCGTAAAAGGAGAAAAATGAGAGTGATATAGATTTATAAAAAGTTAAAATTTGAATTTGAATTTAAGTTAAATTATGGTGAAATAGTGAAACATTCAAGTTGTCTACTCCAGTAGTGGACCAACCAACTGCGTCTTGTATTTGAGTACAATAATAATAGCTCTTCTAAACGGGTCATTAAAAAGAGATGATTATGCTATCTCGTTCTTTATCATCTTCATTTACAGTAGAAATTTGGGGGGTCCACTGCTATAACCGAAACAACATAACTCAATTATATTTAAAAGATAAGCTTAATTTTTCTCACCGCTACAAGTTCAATGCCGCGGACAAGAACCTTAAATTGAGGCTCGGAAGTATCCAATCAGAACAAAACGATGATAATGATGATGATGATGATGATGATGATGATAATAATAATAATAATAATAATAAAGAGCATTCTAACTCAATCATGGTGAATTCTCATTTTAATTGAAGGCAGAATTAGTTGTACGCTTTTCTTAATTTCTTGATGATATGCACAATATTAAAATTTTAGGTTGTCCATCTTTTTCAAAGGGTACAAGTAATTATATTAGTCAATATTTTGTGTTTCTACTATAATTCTCCCTTTTGTCAAGGAAGTCTCTGGCCCTAATTCTAGTTATTTTCAACCGAAATTTTCATACCTGTCTTAATTTATAAATTCATTAATTGGCTGAAATGAAATAAAATTCAATAGTTTGCATGAGAAGCAAGGGAAATATTTAGAGGGAACATTAAATAATGTAATAAAAGCAACCTTCCATGACCTTCTATGACTTGTTTGGATCGTTTATGAACATTAAGGGCAGTCGTTATTGAGAAGAATTATCACAATTTAAGCTTCTTTTCAGATCAAGTATATCAAGAATCAGATAGTACAAAAATCATACTGTATCGATAAAGCTCAATTTTAAACCATCAAATCTTTATTATATTCCGTTTTATTTATAAATATTCTTGTTTTAATTTTGTTTTAACCTACTTTAATGGTTAAAAACACACGTATATAACATAATAGCGTAATCTTACCGGTCAATTTTTATGAAGAGAAGAGACAATCGGGGGCCTAAGTTTTGGCATCCGCTAGTAACAACATTCTATGCCCTTCATTTAAATATTATTATAAAGAAAAAATAAAAATAAAATCTTTTTATTGTAGGATCTCATATTGTTACTGTATATATATATATATTTTTCATTAAAGTTGATCGAAATCATAACAAAATAAAAGGTACGTAGAATAAACTATTTCTAATATAAATCTAATGGAGGAAATTTAAAGACCCACAGTAATTTATTTTTCCGGATCCAATCATAGAAATCTTAATGCATTAAAAGTAAAATATCTATGGTCCAAAGGCTTACAAAAAAGTTCTAAGCAATTTCAATAGAAAACTATATTTTAACCGTTAGATTAAATGTCCATATTAAAAATTAATAGCACGCGATATAAGACTACTCCAATCATAAATCGAATCATTAAAAAATTAATTTAACGATTTAAAATAATAGTTATTACCGTAATTGATAGGTCATGTCGTCATACCTCTCACACAACTAAAAAAAAATAAAGTGCCAAATTAGCGGTCCATCCTAAAGAAACAAGATCTAGTGATACCTATGATTATGTCTTTTAACACGTAATTAAACCCTAGCATAATCGTTGTCTAAGTTAACGTGACAAAGTTTTGTAGTGTCCTTTCCATTATAGTATTGAAGTTAACCAAATTTAATACCAACTAAGAAAGTTGAAGGAAACAAAAAAGAAACTTTGTGGGTATAATAAGGTTTTAAAGAGTAGCATTATTAGCATGCATTTTAGTTTATCTGTCAACATCATGTACATAACTTCGAATGGTGGTAGTCAAATTAAATTTTGAAGCTCATTGGAAGTTGAACTCACATCAATTTCAACGAAGAATTCAATAATGCTTAATTTCCAGGATATAAATTATATATATATATATATATATTATTGCAATTTTGGTCTTTTTCGTATTTGGGAGGCAGCTAGTTTTAGTTATTAATTGTAATAAAATTACCCAAGTACATTTCTTAACTTGTCTCTTTGTACACGGTAATTGTAATTTTTTCTTTAAAAACTTCTAACAATTAGTTGATTTACATGTAACTTTTTTATTTAAAAACTTGTAACATATGATATTTAGATATTAATATAAATGACAAGAATAATTATAAAATATTATTTTAGAATCACCTGGTTATTGACTTAAAAATAATAATAAATCACCTGGTTATTACAATATTACACAACAAAAAAGTTACAAGCACCATTTTATAAATATATAAATTCTCACTGAAACTATTTCTTTTTGAAATTATAGACTGTGAGATTTGAATTTTTACACTCTATGATAGAGTCATGTATTAAACTATCGTCAAATTATGTATGCCACTATAACTATGTACTTGTTAATTACCTATATTCTCGCACGAATATACAATCTTATAGGTTGTAATAAACAAGTGATAGTTTGTTATAGATAATCGAGACTCAGGTTAAGCTCCGTCTCGGAACCTTGTGGGGTTAGGAGTAAAGCATCCCGAGGTTGGCGTATCTCGTTGGGCGTGGAGAAGCATTGGGAACCCCAATTTCTTTCTTCGGAGCCGTTTCTGAGAACAGTTGAGGATGTTACTTCCCTCTCTGATCTCTATATACTTACCTTACCTTGGATTCAGACAATACCTGTTAAGCAAGGTTTATCCCGACGATCCCCTGGAAGTCTCTTCATTTCATATTGTATTAGTTTAAAGAATTTACACTTTTGAAGAGACGAAGAGGTATTTTTTTTAGCTCAATTATTTTCTTAAATGCAAAGTTATGTGCATACACCACTTGAAAAAAAAATACATGAAAATCGATTCATTTAGTATTATAAACTGACTGATTTTTTAATCTCGGAATAATTTGTGTTTGATTCCCCATAGTTTTATTTGTTTTAGTTAAAATATCTATACATAAATTTGCAACTGCCATAGACGAAAACAAACAGAATAAAATCAAGGTGAATTATTCAGCATAGTACGAAAAAATACCTTATAATTGCGCGTTAATTATATATATATATATATATATTTGATATGATTTTAATCAGAAATTCTATTGAATAGAAAGTTCCAAAGTGGAAAGAAAAATCAATCTTATAAATATATTCTTTATACGAACTTATATCTTACATTGCACGTATTCTAAGCCTCTTTGTGAGATTCCCAAATTGACATATTTATAGTTACCCATTATAGATACATATATGTGTGAAGGTCTCGATCAATATTTTCAGAGAATCAAAGACATTTGAGGAGAAAACATTGAATTATTCTCCTATATATGAACGCGCCTTTTTGCTTGGAAAAATAGGTCGCTTTAATTTGAAGTACGTGGCCATATACAAAAAATCATGACGCGATTTCTCCTTAGATATTTTTATACCCATCACATCTTAATATGAAAATGTGAAGATCTTGCTTTCAATTACACACAACATGAATTATTTGATATTAGTTGAAGACAGTGATGAAGGTTATGAAGAAGGGTTTGAAAAAGGGTGTTGAATAATTCACACACATATACGCGCAAATAGAGGGGAGATGGGCTTAAATTCCAACTTGTGTTAGTTCATTTGGTAAAGGAGGAGTAGGTTAAGGGAGAGATTCCGAACTTAAATCTTGAGAATAGCTACCAATGTATGAAAAAAAAAAAAAAAAAGAGCGAGAGAGAGAGAAAAGAGAGGAGGAAAGAGGCCTAATTGTAAATTGCAATCGTGAAGGCAAAGTGAAAGAAAGATGAAACAATGAACAATTATATTGCCTTTGATATTTATCAAAAAATTAAATTGCCTTTCATCTTAATACGACAGTACTAATGCCATCTTGTTGCCTAATATGCACTAAACCAACCTACATTTTCCATTATTCATTATGGTTTTATCTCATACATATATATATATATATATATATTTAAGTGAGGAGGAGAGACAACTAATACCAGGATAATATTACGCATCACAATTAGACTATTGACACCCCATAACGTTAACCTATTAACTATTTTATACTTTAGGGGAGTTGTATCCTGATTTTTTTTTAAAAGTAATAATATTAAAATATAAAAATGAAAGGATGGTTAAATGAGAATTTCAATTTTTAGTGTGGGACAAAGAAGAAAAACCTGTGGACTATGTGATAATTTTTTTTTATTTTTAGTGGGGTCAAAATAACATAATTATAAAAGTTTGAGGTTAAATAAAAGAAAAAAAAAAGTAATTAAGTGGCCACCATATTCCTTTTTTTTTTTTTTTTAAGATGGTTAGATCTTATAAAATAATAGTTCATTTAATGATTTAATTTAACATAGCTTCATAAACTGTTTATAAGATGGCCGTCTTCATTAATGAAACATTCGGTCGTGACACCAAAAGATCTGGCTCTAGTAAAAAGCACTCAATCACAAGCTTGGTCACAACATAAAAAGCTCGACCTAGCTAGGGTTAAGATTACTCATTCTACGCTGTAACAAAATAAATATTAGACAAACACAACTTAATGATGATTTTGTTGGAAAATGTTATTAAAGTTCCAACTAATTAAAAAAAAAAAAAAAAAAAACGTGAACTAGCATTGCGCTATGGATTTTTTTTAGGGGATGTATCGACGATTTCCAAAAAACCTCTTAAAATGTGGGATCTAACGATGATCTCCCAAAAACATCATTAGATTAAACCCTATATTATAGTATTGTGCCCGTTGGTAATATTTTGAAAAATCAAAAACTAATAGCCCGCATGCACGATCATGGGAACCCTTTCACATGCCTAGCAACCACCTCACCTCGACCCCCGCCAATCATAGTCATAATAAGGTTGCGTGTCGGTGAACCAGGATTTCCTTAACCATCTTTTAATTAGCTTAATTAACAGATATTTTGAGACCTTAACCTAAGCTCACGGTACTAGGACTTCACTATTGGTCACATAGGAGATTTAGCCTTGCAAGGGTGTTCTCGTGGTTCACACGATTCTACAAGCGAGGCTTGAAACCAAAAAAAAAAAAAAAACTGAGTTCAAGATGAGTCAAGACGGATCATGAAGAAAGAAGAAATGCTTCATTTGTTCCAAGCCCCTAAAAAAGAGGTAATTAAGGTCGAAAACCCTAAACACATGGAAATTCGAGTATTTCTTTCTCAAATCAAATTACTCCTTCCAATTAACCAAGCCCTGTAATACATAACTTCTTTTTGTGTATAGTTAAGGATTGGTTTAGTCAATTCCGGATGCTGAGGATATACCTAAAATTTTTGTTTCCAATTTGAGAAGGTTTAAGTTTCTTTATAAAAAAAAAAAAAAAAAAAAAAGATTTATATGTAAAATTAGATATTACAAATTCTCTAAGTGGAAAAAATATAGGGACACAAAATAAAAATTTCAGAAAACTTTTATACAATAATCATAATAATTTTTTATGAACCAATAATGATAAAAAAAAAAAAAAAAAAAAAAAAAAGCCCTATAGATACTATTACATTAATATAGAGATTCAAAAATTCTAATTTTCACTACTAAACACACACAATAACTAGGACATGTATACATATATAGATCACTACTAGCTAGGAATTAATTAATTAGTATATGGATTAATTTTCATGAATTATTGTGTAAATATGTATACATATATATATAAATATATTTATATATATATTCATAGCATACTTAGCGGATTAATGAAACAATTATATATCATTTCTTAATTTGTGTGTGTGATCCTGTGCGGTGGTCCCATGCTAATATTTTCTGCATCATTTAAATATTATCGGATGTGATCTATTGAAGCAATTAAAAATCTTGAATTTATTTCATTAATAGATATTGTACAATCTATTTTTATTTTGATATATGTATAGACTTTGGTGTATGGGGATGATCAGGTGACTGACCATAGGTTCGATCTCACTTTTAATCTTTATTTTTTACCTGCAGGTTGACATATGCTATAAGATATGCTTTCCTCGTAATATATATATATATATATATATACATTTATATATTTGGTCATTTTCATACAAATAATAGCTTCAATAATGAATCCATTTTTGTTTTCTGCCTATAATTTGTTGTTCTGCTGCACTAATTACGCTTCAGACGCCATATATGAAGTCATACATGAGCTAACTCTTAACGTTCATAATGTCGCATCCTCTCACGCTTACATTGTTTATCTATAAAATTTATATACATACATAAATATATATATATATATATATATTTGTGCATGGGAAAACCATGACATTTATATAAACCTAAGGGGAGAGAACATTATAACACCGAACATTTTTTTTTTGTTACAAGACAAAACTGTCCCATTAGTTGTTTGGATTTTCTAATTAGGAGTCCAAGACGATTCTGGTCCCTGATGCTATAATAATAAATTATTTGGGGATATCATTTTAATTCATCACATTTAATGGGAAATTCTATGACGTGTCTCCCGCAAATAGGCAGGTACCTTAGAAGACATTAATTTATTAAAGTAAAATCGACATTTATCAATTGTGTTACACAAATCTTTATAATTTAAATATCCCGACTAAGTTGTATCCATGAAGAAAACTCAACCCTACTTATCTCAATCATCTTTTAAATAAAAGGAAGGAATGCCAGATAAATTTTAGTACATTACAACTAAAGTCCACACCGACTAAAAACTCATCTCATATTCACCACTCATTTTAATAAATAATTAAAAAGAAAAACAACAAAAATGAGAACACTGACAATCAATAATAATTCATGAAATAAAATAACAAACATCGGTACCCCACGTTTACCATTTCTGTTTGTACAATCTTGTGCATCAAAATATCACCTAAATTAATTCAAGAAATAATTATTGATGGGACTTGGAAGAGAAATAAAACAAGTGAAAAAGAAAAAATTTTTATCACTCACGTTGAGAGTTGTTATTGTATAGCTCCGCATCTCCTTGCATGGATGACGCCGCGATGACTTGCAAAAATGGAGTGTTTTACTCTCGTTTTATTATGACTTTTTATAAGTTAAGAGGCCACTTACATTAATTTGTAGGGAATTTCGATTGTAAGACTATTTCACATTATCAGTACTATTGTTTTAATTGTTATATTAAACTTTCAATAATTTTATATATGACTGGAGTAGCTTTATGCGGTCAGTGAACTTAAGATAACCGGTATCCCTTCCCCACAAGGAAACTATGGTTAGTGGGTTTAAAATAGGATTCATCTAAGAACTCTTAACCCCGTGAAATGGCATTTATTACTGCCTATAATTCAACCTAATAAAGCCTTGATCGATATGAGAAAGATCTCGCCCAACCTAATAATGGGGTTGGATTTGAAAGTCGGTAAATTTTTAAGATAGATATTCATGAATCATGCTATCAAAAAATTATTAATTTAATTGTGGAAAAGCAGTTCCTATTATAGTGCATAATAAAAGTATCGCACTAATTTGTGTAAAAAAAAATCACAATTTCCTACATGGAAGGTAGTAATTAGGGAGAATATATATTTTTATGATAAATAAATAAACATATATATATATATATGAATGTGTCCATTTTTCTTAAAATTGGTTGAGATGCCTCCATCAACTATATGTTTTAGCCAACATCTTGCAAATGGTTTCTTATATATTGTCTCATCATTTGGCATATCCTCTCAAGGAGGACAAGAAAAACGACAACTAGCTAATATTGGTCTTACGTATGCCTGATTCCTACATAATATTCCCGAGATCAATTAGATTGTGACTATTAATATTGTGAACAAAAGTAATGCTTATAAATTATATAAAAATCGTGAACGGCCAATAATTAGCTTGTCTAATATCCACATCTAGAAAAAAAAAAAAAAAGTATAAATATGGTAGAAAATTATAATAACCATGTATGCGGTCCAGGAGAGGAAAAATTGTCGAAACATTCTACCGCAACGAGTACTTATGTAGTGAAAAACAAGAAAACTAATTATTTTAGGACTAGCGATATATGGACAAGAATGTTGCAAAGTCAAATTGATTAAGAAAAAATTTGTTGATGGAAAATGGAGGAAAACACCATATTATAATTAATTTAATAATCAAATTATTGTACTAGAGAGAATTGATTGAGATATAGTTGGCAATCAAAGATCATAAATAATTGTCTATTAGTGGACAAATTATTTCTTTATCTACTGCCATTTTATCTTCGTTCTTACTTTAACCAATGAAAAATACAGACAACTATATATATATATATATATATATATTTTTTTTTTTTAAATAGGGGATCATTACTTGACCATACCATTTTTTAAAGTTTGCTAGCAAATTTGTAGGGTTTTTTTTTGCACATTTGCTCCCTAAAATTTTTGTATTCTGACAACTTCCTCCTAGCTATATTTATAATTTTGATAATTTCCTACCAAACTCGCTAAATTGTTGATTTGCTAAAGAATCGGTGATGAAAAAGCACATCTGACTGGAAGTTACACATATAACTCTCTCAAATCCGATCAAAATTAAAAACAAAATTGATGAGCCATATTGCAACAGTTTAGCAAATAGAGAGAGTAAATTATCAAAATTAAAAATTCAGAGAGTAAGTCATTAAATTCCAATAAGTTCATCAAGTGACAAATACATATGCCAAAAACCTAAATTAAATATGTGTAAACAAATACTTAATTGTGCGTCTCTAAGAATTAGAACTTAAACAAATTGCAGTATCGCCGTTTAACTAATAAAAATACAGTTTAAATTTACAAATTAATTTTATTTTAAATCCACACGCGTTGCAAATCTTGGGTATAAAGTAATTAATTTATGTAGAAGCAATGGAGGAAACCAAAAAAAGGAAAACATAGAAAGAAGATCAGCAGATTTTGTTGAGTAGTTTAATGGAGCTCTAGATAGCATTATTAATTTCGAAGAATATAAATTTGACTTCACTTTTCCCTAAATATGCCACATGCGGCCTAAAACTTTGTAGTCAATTATTTTTATCAGTTCCCTAGCTGCCTACTTGTAAATGAATACAGATATATATTATCTTTTTTGTTTTAAGGGGATTTTATCAATTAGATTTTTAATTTAAAGGGTTTTAGTTATGGTGTGCTTTGTGTATCAATTAAGAATTGAATTTTTTAATTAGAATTGGTTGATTTTTTCAAATATTAATAATAATAGTTATTGACTTTTTAAGAAAAAAAAATCAAAAACTGAAATAAAAAATTTTAGGTGTCGAATGGTACACCAAATGCACCCTTAATATTGTATCTCCCTAATTCTAAGGGGCCAACTCCTTTCATGTCGTAGACAAAGGCGCCTCCCATGCAATTAAATTGGATAAACATGTGTTAAATCACGGAAAAAGAGTGAGCAGAAATTGCATCAAACTGCGTTTTCAAAGATGAAATAAAAAAATAAAAAAAAAATGCATGGAATTAAGTAATTGGACTAGTGTCACATACTCATGAGATTTCGGGGAAATGCAATTCCTCTGTTTGTCAGCTATATTTTATTTTATACATACATACATACGCGCGCGCGCGCATATATATATATATATATATATATATAGAATTTATTACTTAAAGCATCTTCTGTAGCTACAGCACAGATACAACTTTTAACTAGTCAAAGTATATCATATCTAATATGAAAAAAGGACCCCCAAAAAAAAAAAATTTTTGGTTTCTACAACTAGATGGTAGTAATCTATTATAAAATTATGCATGACTATGAAGTTAGTATTTTTATTTTTATTTTTATAGGGAGAACGAAATTAGTATTTTAATGTCGCAAGCATAAGTATGATTAAAAGAATAACAAATAGAAAAGAGTTATGAAGGAGAAATTACCATGACAACATTGAACACTACTTTAATTTTTTTTTTTATTTTTCAATTGAATTAGCTCATGAAGAACTTTAAAGCATGTTTTTAATTTTTCTCACACTTTTCCAAGATAGACCACATGCATGCCTATAGCTACCTCTACTTTTGGTTAGTTTTTGTGTATGTGTTGTCATGTGTTTGCTTTTATCTATGCGATTCTACCAATTATTTATTAAGGGTTTGTTTGGTAAACCCATTCAACTCAAACTAAACTGTACTTTTTCATCTGAGTTTTTGTCTTTTTTTTGAAAAGTCAACAAAAATTATAATTAATTTTTAAAAAGTCAACCAACTCAAACTTTAAAAATTTCAACTCAAACCGTTTCACCAAACAGACTACAGGTCTATCTTTAACTTAATTTCAATATATTTGGATGTGATAACGAAAGTAGTGGAGGTGATACACGTAAGTGTTCATGAAAATTCTAAAGAACCAAGATATTTGGAAGAGCTTTTTAGAAACTGCATTTAACTTTTTTAGTCCAAAAGCTATGTTTATATGAACAACTTTGGGTTTCTAAAAAGCTCCTACTCAAAATTATAAAATATGTCTTCTCAAAAAAGCTTTTTTAAGTGGATTTTAAAATTTGTATTGGAGTTTTAATAAGAATTTTAGACTGCATTCAAGCATTTTTATTGCTTACTAAGAAATCTAAAAACTATTTTGATCTAATAAACTCTTTTTAAAACGTGATTCCAAACACATATTAAAAAATCACAGTTTTACTTATCTTTTTCTACTGATCAAAGCAAATCTCTGCCAAATAGGTCTAATGTTCATGTATTACAACAACAAGAGTAAATTAGAAAACCATGTCGCTCTAAACTCTCTTTATAAGTTTTCTGTCATTCTCTTAAAATTCTATCATTCTCAAATTTATATATATATTTATTTATTTATTTATATCTCTTACTTATATTTATAAGAGCCAATGGTTTTTTTGGTAATGCATTCCTTACTTGACACACTGTGATCACATCATCGTCACATGGACTTTTTTTTCTTTTGTTTTGCTTGTTTATTACATATGTGCGAAATGCATATTATACAACTAGTATATACTAAAAGAAAGTAAGAAAAAGCTAAGTTTTAGAATACAAAGTTATTATTGACTCGTCTCTTAACAACTTAAACATTTAAAATTGATTGATAAATTAACGCCGGCATGTACATATGTAGTTGGAGGTTATTAAATATTTCTTATAGATTTTCTAAGAAAAAGAAACATGTAATTTAATATTTGTATTTTGTTGTGCCAATTAGAAACATGTGATTTTAATTTCCTAAAGACTGAAAGAAAATAAAGAAAGAAACATGTGCTTAAACAGTTAAGACACGAAAATATAAAGCTAGTATTTCGCATGGAGCAGTGTTCTGAAAACCCTGTTTTTTCGGAACTAAAATAAAGAGTGGATTTTAACACTGTTTTTATTCGAGAGACGAAATTGGTTATTTAGCATTATGAAGGAACGGTTTCCCTAAGTGGAAGGCCTAAATAGTTCTTAGTCATGTTTACCAAATTCTAGGGTTTGATATTTAAGACTTTTTTTTTTTTTCTCCCAACGAAGGAATTCAAAAGTCGGATCAGCATTATGTTAATTACTTAATAAAAAAAATTGAAAGATACAATTTTATATATATATATATATATATATATATAGATCAAATCAGCAAGAAAGCTAGCTTGTGTGATCAAGTGATGATGTAAATATTATAGTGAGTAACAAAAAATAGTTATATATTGTATAGTACTATATACTATGTATATTGATATATATAGTATCCTCGGTCACAAAGTCATATATTGTTGAGCATTTAGGCATTAACTTTTTCCTGAATTTATTCCTATTTTTGTAGACTTACATATTAGGAAAATCACAATCCGTAATCAATCCGTTAGTCTTTTAATTCAGTTCAATCCATCCGATTGAACTGGATTAAACGGATTCACAGACTTGATAAACACCACTGCTCTCAAATATCACAAATCACGTATTATTAGTTTAGTTTGTCTTACAACCCTTAAACTGCTCCAAACAATGCATGGTATTGTAGGGGTTGTATGGAACTTATATCGGTCAACGTTGCTAAAACTCAGTATGCCTGTTGGAGAGCACGTACTAAAGGATTGCTTGGCATTGCTTTCTAGGAGTTCAAAAATTGCTTGTAGAGTATTTGTATTGTTTTTCAAATGAAGCTTTACCCTTCAACAGTAGCTTCTGGTCAATGCCGTAAAAGTGACGATTTGGCCATGTTGTTTTTGCTTATATGCTTGTAGGCTATAGATCAAGAAGAGAAGTAAAAAAAAAAAAAAAAAAATGATTTGCTAGTTTTTTTTTTTTTAGTATACACAGCAAGTACAGACACATTTTTTCACAGGTAGATCGATCACAAGGACTTTTAGGAGGAGGAACCGGGTGGACCCACTAAGTTATAACTTTCAGGCAATTGCTGACTGTAAGAGAACTCACAAACACTTATATGTCACGTAAGGTCCTCACTTTGGTTTGGAACAAATTTTTTTTTTTGAAGTGCTAAATAGATCAATAAATATGTTAAACAACAAAGTATATAAAACCTTGTCAAGGCTCTGAAATAAATTTCAAAGTTTTTTTAGAAGAGCTTTTTTGAGAAGTCACATTTTATACTTTTGACCGATTCAAGTTTTTAGTATCATAAAGTTAGTATTAGAAAAATAACGATCAGATGCCTAAAATCAAAGAAAAATTTCATACAAGAGGGTTATTCATTCAAATTGAAATTAAAAATAATTAAGGTCATGTTCAGGGATTAGTTAGTCTAGGAATAAGTCCAAATTCAAGATAAGATCTCAATTATTAGTTACTTAAATGTAACTCAATTTACAAGAATACTATAGCTAAATCTTAATTCGGCCACTTAAAAACCCTAAAAAAGTAGATGTTTCTCCTATATGAATCAATAATTCTTCTTCTTTTTTTTCATCTTTTACTATTTTTTGAGTAATGTGTGCAATTAATTCTTGTAAGATCATACGAAAGTTCTTCTAAATCAATTAGTTATTACTGTTTACAAAGATATAAAACCTTATACCACTAACTTATACTATTTAAACCGACGGGATTGAATTAAGTTGAGTTAATGTAGATTATAAGATGAGACCCGCTCGTATGTGGGGCCTACTTTTTGTAAGAGAACGTTATTCAACTCGTGAGGTTGGATAGGGGTACTCGAAAAAGAAAAAGTAAAATAAAGAAAGAAAAAAGATACATGATAAATAAGCCAAAGAGGACATAGAAGACATGTTTGCAAGAAAGACTTTAATGAGAAGTTTTTCTCTTAGCATGAGTAGGGGTGTTTCTGCAAAGAAAAAAGTGGGAGTTTTGTGTAACTGTGCATTGTCCAGTCTCTTTCCGTCGTCCGCCGCCCCCATATTCCATCATTTTCAGACGAAAAGAAATAGGGAAAAGCAAAGTAGTCATATAATATATATATATATATATATGTATAGATACATATATATAGCTAGCTTTCTAGAGGCAGCTCTAATAATTTTGTGGGGGTTGCTTTTTGTAAATATAATAATTACCCCAACTCCCCATTTGGTATCTAACCATACTTTTAGAGTACTTCAAGTTTGGTCTTGGCCTATTTCTCTTGATCATATATCTTGTGGATAATAACATTTATATATATATTGTTAAAAATGATAATAATTTTTAAAATAAAAAAGGTATGACCACCTGTAATTCAGACGTGACACGTGGCAGTCAGAACTCACATGGGAGTTGATCGTGTGGGAGCACATGGAATGATAGGGTCCCACAATGAATTATGTTTATATATATATTATATATATATATGCCTTTATTTGAGGTGGGGTCGTTGGCTATAAATTTGAAGGGAAAGACGGCAAAAGGGCTTTTGAAGTACAAACATGCATGTGAAGGTAAGGTCCACGGGAAATGATTGGTATACAACTATACAGTTGTGATGTCTCGCGTTAGATCTGTTTGTTTTATTTTTTCGTCTTATTAACTGTTTCTCTAATTAAATTTTGATATTTCAGTTAATTGAAAAGATTTGGACTGTCTTTTTTTTTTTTTTTTTTCTATGATGTAATAAAACTAATATGTTTCTTTTTGCTAATTAAGAAGTGATTATTTCCATTAAAAAAATATAGATTTTATTTATAACACACCCTAAAGAGTAAAAGGTTTTGCTTATCCAACAAGAAGAATGCTGAAAAATGTAGTTTTTTTTTTTTTTGGGCATAAAGAATTAAATATGAGACGAGCCTCACAGAACAGATGCAAACCCTATCCCAAATGAGACATCCTGACTCGACATTTTTCTAAAAAAATAAAATAAAATAAAAAAGAGAGAGAGAAAAAAAAAAAATAATAATAATAACTGTAGGCCGGTCTGCAATGTCCTAAACCCAAATCAGTTTGATAGCGAGACTGTTGTGGTTCATTTTGTTAGTAATGTATCAAATATTGTACACAATTATTATAATAATAATAATTATTATTTTTTTCCTTGAGATCATTCTCGATTAATATTCCAACAAACAAAACAATAACTCGTTATGTTAATTTAAAAAAAAAATGTTTTGGTGGTATGTTAACGAATTGGTATATTAGGTCAGAAAATTTTCAATTAATTAGATTAAATTGATGATTTCTTAGGGAAACACGACACTTGACAGTAATTACAATGTAGCAGCAGCTAGCTCCAAGTTTTTCAAATCGCAAACATATAATAAATCAAAAATCAAATTCATCATGCGCAAATCAATATTTTTCTTCAGGTTTCGGTAATCATTAATTATTTCAAATGCACACTGATCATTTTATTTTGCTTCCATCCCATATACAGAAGCTTTCTAAAGTTAACATTTGGAAGCCAAACAAAAAAAGAAACCAGAAAGTATAAGATATTATAGGTAATTCTTTAAAAAAAAAAAATGCCTAGGACACCAATTTTAATATCACTTTTTTAATATCAACTTATGAAATATGTGAATTATTATTTTATTAATAGATGTTTAATGAATTGTCCTATCAATTATTTATATTTAACAACTTATCGTCATATAAAGTTGATGTTAAAAAAATTTTTGTTTGTTCTTTTTTTTAATTATTATTTTTTTTACTGAACTGGCCTTAAATGTTGGTCAGCTCAATTTATATGTGTAAGCCAAATAATCTGCTGTCGAAACTATATTATTTATCGACACAAACTGCATGTCCAGTCAATTTTGCTTGAGAACTTTCATGATGTATTAGAAAGTCAACTCTTCATTTTTCTTATCACTTTAAGATAGCATATATATATATATATATATATATGTGTGTGTGTGTGTGACATAAATAAGAAAAGCTTTCGTAAATATAAGAAAAGAAAAAAGAAAAACTCCTATAAACATGCAAGAGATTTTCTAAAGTAATATTCTTGAATAATATTTGTTGCTGGTTACCCTTTTTTATGTACGTGTTTATTACGTTTATATTAGAAATTATATGAAAAATTTTACCATACAAATAAAATAATTTTAGCATTCTTTTCGCACTCTCATTCCGACCAATTACATAATCTTTTTAGCATTATCACCATTTACCAATCACATATATTATTAAAATGAAATAAAAAAAAAGTATTACAAAAAACCAAAAATAAAGTGATATATGCAGCGTCAAAATAAATAAATAAATAATTAAATACGCACAATACACGAAAAGTAAGCTAAGAAAAGCAAACAAGTAGAGGCTAGTCTCAAATAATCAAAGTCTATGCTCTCGTCCCGAAAATAGGCCCAAAATAAATGCCAATCCAATAGAAAACCATAGAGGAAAAAAGTACATATTTTCCCTAAGAAATAAGCTAATCAGTTTATTACAAAATTTGTTGCAGAAAGAGACCATATCCCTGTGAACCGCGGTTGGGCAAAAATCCAAGCTATCAAGAAGTATTTTCAAGATTAATTGCATATGAAGCAAGTTTATATCAACTACATGATTTCCTTCCCAGAAGATATAAGAAAATCTCGTAAGAAATATTCTCTAAATATTTCATGGCCCAATCCCATCTTGCATAAAACTTCAATGAAACGTTCCTATTTCGAGGGTGAAGGAGATCAACAACATACGTAACATCACATTTAAACTAAATAAAATTCCATTAATTGCCATTGAATAGCACAATCAATTACCATTATAATTCTAATTGTGCTGAATAGAAAAATCAATCGCCATTATACGTATGAAGAATATTAATCTAGCAAAGCATCATTTGCAAGTCCAAATAGTTAACATCTATGTCAAACTAACATGATACATATATATATATATTGAGTAATATAGGATATATATATATAGACTATCATATCCGACACCTTTATAAAACGATACTTATAACTTTTTCTAACGTTATTGTCATAATAGGCTGATTCTAATATTGTAACATTTTTTAATAATAGTTATCATTTACACTAATAATCCTAAATAGTAATGTATTATTAGAGTATAAATAAAATGTTATATGTTAATTAACTAGTAGTTAAAAGATTTTAAATGAAATATTACAATTGTCGGACATATCCAACTACCATATATTTAAGATATATTTCATTTCAAACTCTTTGATCAGTAAATAAACTTAAAACACTATTCTTCCATTTTATTTTTTATCAAGTTTTACCAATCAAATCATATATTTTTTCTTACATCAATATATATTAGAATGACTATTCAAATGTGTAAACAATCAAAACATATTTTCTTTGAATATAATCATTAAAGTAAAAATATATATTTCAATACATCTATTCTGAATAAAATATAAAATGAATGTATGATATAGACTAACCATAATACGCACACGTTCTAAGACATCTATTCGCGACAGAAATGTTGTCGTCTGGACCGCCTGACCACGGCTGTACCTAGAGAGCTCCTGCAGGATTCACGTACATGGTACATGCAGAGACAACAAATAAATAGATAAATAAATAAATAAATAAAAACATAGCAGCAAAGAGATATATACATGGTGCTCAGTACTAGACTATTAGTCTTCAAATTTTCTTTGTTTCTTCTCAGCTTTCTGTACCCTATTATGACATGTCGCTTCTGCTTATAAATGTCTTGCTAGCTACTCACAGTTATGATCTTAATTTACATTAATTATCATGTCGTGAAGGTAAAATTACCAATTTTGACACAGACGGGCGGAGCTTTAATGAATGATCAGAGTTTTTGAAAAATTAAATGTATTGTTTGAGGTTTAAGTTTAATTCTAATTAAATAATATTTTATCTTAGATTTTGTATTTTTTTTTTTAAATCAATAAAAATTATAATTAGTTTTTAAAAAATCAAAAAACTCTAACTTAAAATTTTTATCTTCAACTAACTTACTAAATCAGAGACTTTAAAAGAATAACGTTATTGTTAGGGATGCCAATTCAACAATAAATTTTTTAGTATCAACATACATGATATTGATGTCGTGATCTACTCCGACCTCAGAGTCCTATTTCCGATGGTAACCCGGCCACGTGGAGGTAGAATTATCCGTTCATCCGGACCGAACGCTGGTGACCCGACTTGACCCGACCAGAGGTCCCTTCTCGGATGACATGGCTACCCGACCAGATTCTACCACCTCATCGAGGTATGCCACGTACTCGGGCTGGGTCGTACTCGAAGACAACTTGGCTTCTCCGAATACCCCGCCTCGGGAAATGATACCCATGACCGGTAGAGGTCCTCATTGACTACGCTCCACCTACTACCTCAAATCTGACTCAAGTCCTGTCACTGTGCACATCAACAGTCGACTTCCCCCACCTACTACTGCACAACGTCACATCGCCACCCGCCGCCACCTGCCCCGACTGGGGCAGCACCTGCTGACGCCGGTGGCAGGCCATTCTAGTGTCCCCTGTACCGAATCAGGGACACGTGGCATCAGTCCATTGGACCAATGGCATCTGCAAGCCTAAGGCCTACTCACCCACTGGGAGCTCTAGATAGCTGACCCGGTTGGGTCACCCGAGCGCCCCGAACCGCATGAGATGCCTATAAATAGAGGATGAACCCACAAATTCAGGTATGATCATTTTTCCTTGCAAAAACTGCCTCTCCCATTACTCATCAGTACCCTTGCTGACTTAGGCATCGAAGTGTCCACGGCAGACACCACACCGGTGTCCCAATCACTTCGAGGTGCTTCCCTTTTGTAAGTGATCGACGGCAGAGTGACCGGGCAGACCTGATTGGATCAGCCGATCTCATTGGGTGTTGTGCCGGAGGCTTTTTCGGCATCAACACATGATTTGTGAGTTTTCATCATTTTTGGATTAATAAGTCTTTTTAATAATTGTCATGTCGATTAAAATAAAAAGATTGCAACTACAAGTAAAAATATGATAACTCACCACTAAGTGAGTTGGTACTTAAAAATTAAGATTAGTAATGACAGATATCTCTATTCTTTTAAAAATGAACTGTAACATGATTGTTTTGTCCTTGAAAAACCTAGTTTCTCTTCCTTTAGCTAGCTGAGTTGCCATCATAACATACCCCAAGAAACCTTAGCAGTATCTCTCTCACTCTTTCCCTAGCTCTCTTAATTATTATTAATTTTTTATTTTGACCTATATCTTAGGCATCAACTAATTGAGTTAATGGTGGCTAGTTAGTCTCTAATCCAATTACAAATCTAAAAACGTACAATGATGAATCAATATGTAAACACAATTGTACGAATGTACTCCAAGGATGAAAAAGTCGATATCAATAGAGTTGTTGAGGTTTTAATTTATGAATAATGTTAACATAAATGTTGATGTAGACGGATATTCCGGAAGCAAATAGATACATAGAAAAAAAAAACACTTATAATTTTTGCTAAAACTTTATAAAATCTTAAGATAATCAATATTATTTAATCCGAACTAATTCAATAATAAAAATAATACATTTTTTGATCGAATATGAGATCTATGTCACATAGTATAGTAAGAAATCGGTATAATTATATATTAACTATAATTATAATATGATATTACAAACTCATTACAAACAAAATACAATAGCATAATAGAGCACATAAAAATGAAGTGCCAAACGTAATAAAATACATATAAACTTCAAGTGGTTTTATACCTAAAGGACTTTCTAGCTAGTAGATTGGAAAAAATTAAATAGGTTCTGATCTTGATTTAAACAGAAAGTTAAAAAATCATTTAAAAAATGGACGATACTCTTAAAAATTATGATTATTATTATAATGTGTTAAAGAATGTTGTCATGTTTTATTGTAAAAAAAAAAAAAAAAAAAAAAAAAAAAACCAAATAAAACAAACGAAAACCAAACAAAACAATGTGCTACAAAATTTTAGATTATACAAGAAATAAAATTTTCCGGGGTCTTTGGATTTTATGTAGACATATCCAAAAACAAGCCTAGATATTTACGGATATTCGTCTATATTATGAATGTTTTTGGACATTCCGGAGATTTAACGAACGCTCAGAGAACCGTTATTTATGTAAATTTTAAAATATGAATAATGTCGTGAAAATGTCAACAATTAAAATCACAGAGGAAAAATAATGCACACTATAGGCGAGCATATTCTCCTGTATTTTTCTTTCAAGAAATATTTTGGTATTATGCCAAATGAAGTAGAAATTTTGATTTATATTGGTATGTTAAATAGGCTTGGGATAAAATTCATCCTGAAAAGCTAGTTCAAGAGAAGAGAGTACATACATAATTTATATATATACATCAAATTAATAATCCAGTAATTTAGTGATGTGGGATAACTTTATAAGCAAACACTTTTAATATTGTTGGTTAAAAAAAATAAAAACATAAGATACGTTGTTAAAAACCTGCAATGGTAAGAATCAATTGGAAAATCCACCCAAAAAAGTTGGAGATAGTACAAGAAATTTTAGAATTAACTCGATCGACGACTGTCTAGCAAGTAAAATACTACTTGTCTGATATCTCAAATAATAGTGAGTCTTACAAGAAGTGAGGATTTTGTGTGCATATAAGTACCCATCATTTCTCTTTCAATCAATAAACAGGGTCCATTTGGTTTTTTCTCCTACAGGTCCTTGTAGTCGATCTGTCCCGTGAAAATGTGCGTGTATTTGCTTTTATTTGTAGAGGAAAAAAAAATCTTCTCAAACAACAATTTGGATAGAAAGAAATAGAATGTTCACGAACACGTGGATCGATCTATATTGCGTGTGGTTTCCTCTATAATTACATCAAGTAAAGACAAAGGTGATATGCACTCGTTTATGAATTAATGAGCTGTTGAAGACAAAACTAGAATACATACGACTTTATATATATTTTGTGTAAAATTGACAGCCACAAATACATGTTGCTGAGTTTACGCGTCATAACGATGTTGATGCTACAATAATTTCAGTCTACATTCATCATATATTAAATTATTAGAATCCGTTAAATTATTATACTTTATTTAATTTGATATGCATATGACTTGACCAATAAAACAATTAAAAACTACATCTGAATTTAGTAATTTTGTGATTAAATCTTTTTTAAAGGTTCAAAAAATTTGAGTAATAGCACGTATGGTTATGGTTGTTACAAACAGGCTTCCGGGTTCATTTTCTTCTTTTACCTTTCTTCTTCTGAGTGGATCTTACGAGATTTGGAAAAGGAGAGAAAAGGATTTTTCATATACTAATTCAACAATCTCAATATGTAAATCGACTATGATTCCAAAACAAAATTAGAAAAACGGATATCTCTAAGTGTCAAGATATATTGCGTTGAAAATTTGTAAAGATATTCTTTTCCAAAGTTTTTTTTCTGGGAAATTTTGAATATTAATACAGAGCTAAAGCATTCGTGTGGCTGTAAGATTATAACGTCAAAAAAGGTTGAAAAAAAAAGAAAAAGAAAAAGAAAAGGATATGTATACAAACAAAAAATGTTACCATATGCATTTATATATAGTGCGTTGGGTCCTTAAACAAAAACCAACTTTGTGATATTAGAATCAAATTTTAGATATATATAGTTAATTGTGTGTATATACAAAACAAACTTCATATGAAAGTTGGTCAGATCTTCCTAGTTTGTCGGTTTGAGAAAGTTGATGAATTTGAAGGTGTGAAATTCAAACTCTTATCTTGTCATAAAATCAGATATAAATTTCTGTTAAACCATGTAACCACGATCATTAGTGATTGCACTCAAGGAAATTCAGGTGTAATTGACAGATCATTAACGTATATAAAAAAACCAGATATTAGTAGACATTGAAAAATATATATGTAGTAGCCATCAAACATATGGGATTGTGTAGAGGCAGAAATTCAATCGTGGGTCCTATTTGCTTGAACTGAAAGAGAGCAGTGAAAGAGAAAGACATAATATATGTGTGGTTATAAGTCCTAAACCATGCCTGTAAAGCAACAAATATACATACATACATACATATATATATATATATATTTGTATTGAACGCATGCGCCCAAGAAATCAGAGGTGCCATTAGTTGCTTTCATGTGGTCATGCATGTGTGTCACAGAAAATAACACTCCTTTTTGGGCCCTTCATTCCCATGTTGTTTAATGTGTATATACATATATATAGAGACAGAGCCAGTAATTTTTTTTAGTAGGGGCGTACATTAATTTTTTTTAAGATAAAATAAATTTTAGTGGGGATAATGTAAGAATTTTTTATTTTAGTAGATTTATGTGAATATTTTTAATTTTAGTGGGGATAAAATAGTAAAATTATAAACTTTTTTTTATCGGAATTAATATTAGTGAGGGTTATGTGATAATTTTTTATTTTTAACAAGGAAAATTTAGGACTATATGAGAATATTTTATTTTCAGTTGAGGTAAATTATAAAAATTAGAAAATTTTTTGGACAAAATTAAAAGAACAATAAATTTGAGTAGGGGCTATAGCCCCCCACTCGCACCCCCTCCCTCCACCTCTGCACACACACATATATATATATATATATATATTTTTTTTTTCTTTTTAACGGTATTGAATCTATGACTCTATCACTCTCATTTTATAAAAAGAAATGAAACACTTTCGTAAGTTTCGA
The DNA here is from genome assembly GCA_009761775.1 of Ficus carica. Lineage (NCBI taxonomy): Eukaryota > Viridiplantae > Streptophyta > Magnoliopsida > Rosales > Moraceae > Ficus > Ficus carica. The sequence continues at coordinate 5,569,691 of CM019747.1, read as the reverse complement.
TTAGGAGAGTTTCCATCTAAACTCATCCACTCTGGCCCGCTCCGCTAGTTCCAATGGGGTGTTTGATAAATTATGTTGGTTGATTTCTTGTTTTTCTTCCCACTACGTGTTGAAAGAAAAAGCTATATTTAAAACACACGTGCGCACACAAAGCTACAAGAAAACAAATGCCATTAAGTGACAATTACTACTTGAAATTGTTCTATCAAAAAAAGAGAGAAAAAAAAAAAGAAGAAAAAAACTTGAACTTGTCTTGTACCTATTGATATTGTGTATTCAATTCATTGTGTTCACAAACTTAAAATCTTTGATCTAGAGAGACTTCATTTTCCAAAATATAAACACGACTCTATTTTCCTGGTTAGGTTTTTCCTTTTTGAATTTAGTAATAAATTTTTTAATGAAGTCCAAAAGAAAAATCTTGTCATATCTTTTTACGCCTTCTAATTGGCTTGGCCTTTTATGCATAATTTGTTTTTTTGGACGTTGAGGGTTGCTTTAATTTGTGAGATGTGATTAACGCCGAAAGATGCACTCGCAAAGCAGTCAAAAGTAATACAATACAGATTGGGCTATCGTATCCACAAGGAGACAACAACAAAAACACATAATATTAGCAGAAATAAACGTTAACAAAAACAAATAGATAATAATAAAAAGAGAAGATATTTTTGAAGATTTTTGTAGTAAAGAAAATAAATGAAATATGTAAAAGAGAAGTTTAGGTAGAGGAAAATTCAATAATGAGGCAAGGCGCCGTGAATCCTTTATATGCTTTGTTCTCTAATTTGAATCCAATCTTCAATTTATGACTCAATTACAAGTTTCACATCTCAAGCTAGCAACCAGAAAATATGGAATTAAAAATCAATAAAAATAAACGAATGTGTTTCGGTGGATTAAATCTCAATATTGAACCAAACGGATTTTTCATTATAAGTTATCCAAAATCGACAGAGTACTGTTTTTAGCAAATTACAGTATACGACAACTCATAAAACAAATATTGTAAAAATAGAATGTGACAATATTACATAAAGAAAGCATGATTGAATTTATATAAAAGATTGACACAAAATATTTTGAATAGAAAAATGAGATGAAAATATTCTATTCACTAAAACATATAATCTTTATAAACCAAAAGAAAATCAAACCCAGATTGGATTACTCCACACATGAATTCATCACTAGCCTCATCAAAGTGTCTAGTCTAACTTGCAATTCATCTCACAAAGATCTAAAAAGAAAACATGAGATGAAAATGCAAGATGAAATGAAAATAAAAGAAAAACACACTCCAAACTCATCCAAAAATGCTGACGGAAAAAATATGTCCTTTGCTTGCTGCAAAGGCCTTGCTTTAATGGGCCTTGAATCCATTTGTTCATGGAGAGAATTTTGGCCCATGAAATTTGCTACTCCGATGGTAAATTAGCGTGCGTGTGGCAGGAGACAACGGCTGGATTCTTGGGTCTGAGAAGAAAGGAAAAGGTAAAAGAAAAAGAAAAATTAAATATTTTCAAAGTAAAATATTTTGAATTAATATCATGAAAATACTCAATTAAAACTTAAATTATCTAATAAATTATATAAACAAAAGTGTATTTTTGTACACTTATCAAGATGTCTAAACTCTTATATTTCTTTCTAAATAAGAATTGTTATAAAATTAAATAATAAAGTGGGGTGCTTGACTTGGGATATGAAGTTTGATAAATGCCAACTTTAATTAGGATTACGTTTTTCCCCTCTTGATACTAGTTGTGCCCTTTCAGAAACAGTTTTGAGGTTTATTAGTCTAATTTTTATATTTCGAATTAATTGGTATTTATCAGCATATAATTCTAATATAATTTAGTATATCTGATTATCTATTATAAATGATTGTGCCACTTATTTTTCCTTTTTTTTTTTTTTTTCCTCTCGAAATATCTTGTGCTTTAATTAAACGCTTTGAGGGGGGGAAAAAAGTTAAGATCCCTTCTAATAATTGTAAGCAAATTGCTTTCAGAAACTACAAAATATGGACTGAATAAAAGATATTTATATTGAAATTGTTTTTCATCCACATGTCCACCTCACCGACCACGGAGAGACAATATCCAAAGGATGAGAAAATTACTTCTTAATTAATTCCTGACCAAAAAGATTGAAATTATGTTCTTTAATTAGTTGTTAACTTGAAAAGAACCTTTTTATTTTTTATTTTTTATTTTTGAAGAATTTCTTGAAAAGAACTTGAAACTATATTATTAATTCCATCAAAATAAAGAATAATATTAATTAGAGAGAAATTTACAAAAATAACCTTACAAAAAAATACACCATCCATTTTTGGTCCTTAATTATTAGTATAAACCAGAACATTTTCTTAGGATAATAAATCAGGATATTTTAAGTGTATCAAATTAATACTCTAAATACATCAATACGTACAATTTTGACTAGTGTAGTGACAAAAATACCCTCAAGGAAATTTTTTTATTAAAAGTAAATTTGAATCCTTAAGATGGATATTTTGGAGGAGGATGAATATCTCTTCAGATTATTTTGTTTCTATTTGTGTGTGTATTTAATTCCTTTTTTCTTAATTCTTTTAATTTTTTTTTAGAAAATTAGGTTGGGTGGCATTTTTTAATCACATAATCTAATAGATTACCCAACTTTTGTTTATTTAGGAAAATGACTATTTTTCATTTTTAAAATTTGGTCAATCAGTGATTGACTATGAAAATTTGTGTTTGACTAATGATCAATCATTGATTGACTATCAAATATGGTGATTTACGTTATGATTAATTAGTGATTGACCGTAAATTAATCTCTGACTGACTATTATGTAGTCAATTTAACCATTTTAGAAAAAAAAAAACATTTTAACTAATTTTTAAAAACTTCTGTTATTTATTAAAAAAATTTCTTGAAAATAGACTATTTGACTATAAATCTCAATTTTTTTGAATTTTTTCTTCAATAATATTTTGATCTTTCCACTAGTCAAAGTTGAGTATTAATCGATTCAAGGTATGAATTTGATGTACACTTTAACATATCGTGATATATATGTAATGAGATCCAAAATGAATGGAATATTTTTTGAATAAACATAAGATACGGAATATAATTGCTATAAAGGACAATGAACCAATTTAATTAAGAAACAGAAAGTGTATCCCTTAAAAAAAAAAAAAAAGGTATCGCAAAAAAAAAAATGCATGAACTTGAGGGGATACAGATAAATAATGAGAAGTTTTTTTTTTTTTTTAGTACGTCCTATGGCGTTCTAACATGTGGATACAATAGCCTCAAATCTAAAAAGACTCTTTTTTTTTTTTTTGGTAAATACTAAAAAGACTAATTATATCTTCGAAAATAGTTCGAGAGCACTTATAGTGTGGAGCTTAGCAGCTAGCACCATAATTAATAGAAAGTTAAATTGATTTGTCTGTAAATTTTATAGTATAGGATTCTTATATATATATATATATATATATATATATATAATATGGACACAAGTGATACTCCTAGAATTGTTCCCTTAAAAAGAACAGATTAAGAGCTAAAAAAAAAAATGAAAAAGAACAGATTACGTCGAAGTGAATGTGAAGAATAGTGGCCAATTTAAGGTTAAAACGTGTGATTTGTTGGATTGTCTCTAAAGAAAGACATCTCCAGATTATTGTCTCAAGTTTTTCGGTTTTTGGACTTCTAATTAGACAAAGTATGAAGGATAAAAAATCTAAATAAGAGGACAAAAGTTACACACATGTCTTGAATGGTGGTTTCCACAATTTTCTCTAAAACAAATACCGACAATCTTTATGACTTGTTGTTCAATATCTATTATGAGAGAAAAAAGTAAATAATATATTCACAGTAAATAATTGAAGTAAATAGCATGTTTTAAAAATTGTTAAAGTAACTATTAGTAAATAGTAACCGAATAAATTTGCTAAACAAATTTGCCATTCACTTCCAAAATTCAAAAAATATTATATTTGTTATTATAATTTTTTTAATTCGTAGAAATGTTATTTACTACAAGCACATTCGAGAGAGCGATTTCAAGCAATAGCCCAAACAGAAGAGCCCAAAATACAAGCATGGCCACTTTTAATGGGCCCAAACTAATATCTAAATTATAAGGCCCAAAATCAGTATCTGCAGTCAAACGATTCGTATTTGGGAGTCACTTTTAGTACAGGTTAGGAATGGAAACCAGTTAGAGCAGTTCTAGTAAACCAAAGAACAGAAACAAGCCGAATTTTCACTAGAAGACCGATCGTGACAAACCGGCCATTTCGGTGCCACTTCAAAACCGACCGCCTTCGATCGGTGAATCGAACCACCAAAACAATAGACATGTCAGCGTTCTATGGGATTCTAGGACTTGAAATGGAACCGAAACTAGCCGAGTTCAATTTCACCTTAAACAATTATATTTAAATGATAATATTTAACTTTTCTCTTACCTATATATAAAAGCACGAATATTCTTTTGGTTGTCATGTGACTTTTTTTTTTTTTTTCTTTCTTTCTTTCTTTGTCTGTCTATTCCAGTCAGCCACATAACTAGTTGCTTCTAAAAAGTAGTTTTTTAGACGCCTCCAGCATGTAACCATAATGATACATGAAAAAAAAAAAAAAAAAAAAAAAAGTGCCAGTTTACTGCTTCTAAACCGTTTGGTTACGGTCCTGGTACAATGTGCGGTTTTTGCCACATTGATTTGATCCGACCAAAATCGACGATTGAAAACCGATGAACAGTTCTAAAACCACATAACAAAAGTGTGGAACATTTGTTTGGCTACTCAAACTGTTGAAAGCAGATGTAGTTGATTAGAAAAATTTTATTTTTGTCCCCAACTCTCCAAAAATTTGAAACTACCTTCGTTCTCCCTAAACTTTAAATCGTCAATAAATTTGATCCTTGTGACGGATTTATGTGGAGTGACGAAATTAATTATTGGTTTGAAATGAAAAGATTACTTTGTAGCAAAAAATAGAGGATTAAAACCTACTTTAAGTTTAAAATCATTATTAGAGACCATTTGATACTAATTAAAATTAATAACCTTAAGAACTCTCTGTAAATTATTTACCCAGCATCGTTCAACTCTATTCACAAACTATTAACATGAATTTATTGTACAAGAAATAAAATAAAATAAAAGGTAAAAACTAAAAGAAAGTTGTTGAAGATTCAATCTTGTCTATAGATATGTGAGATCAGCATTTAGCTGGATCCTTACTCTTTTTTCTTTTTAAAATAAGAATTTAAAGGATTAAAGGGGGTAGAGAATGACATATCGAGATAAATCCGAGGACATCATTTAACCATTACTCCTTATATCTTGTGTATGTAACAAATTAAATCTCAGTGAGGTCATTTAACCAAAGGACATATCATGTAGAAATCAAAGTTGGGAATTGTTTGTTTTGGTAAGCTACTCGGTTTCATTTGCAAAGCATGAGACAACTTAGCTCATTGTTGTGCCATGGTCACCAAGGAAATATTTCAAGTCTCTCTATTGGTTGCATCACATGCAGGGGCGAATTTATGTAGGGCCCAACTAAAATTTTGCCCTTTACTTTTTATATTTTGATGTTATTTGTTCTTTTTTAAAGAAATAGTATACGCCTCGACTCAAATATATATCTGACTCCATCACTGATCACATGTGCCCCTCTTATAGTGTAGTTATGTGCCTCAAAGTTTTTTTGTTGCAAAAAAATATTGGTACCATTTCATCTGTGCTATCTCTTTCGTCTATAACAAAAATTTACAGGCTGTTTGGCAAACCAGCTCAAGCTGGTATTTATCAGTTCAGTTCGAACATTTATGGTTTGGGATACCAGTCCGGTTTGAGTGAGCAACTGAACCGTTGCACAGTAAACCCAAATGGGTTTACTGTTCATCTCTGCTATCTCGGAACTCACTCTTGCGCGTGCCTCCTCTACTGTTCATCTCTTTCGTTTTTTTCTCCACAGGCGCCCATGTGGTGGTGTCAGTTTTGCTTTTGCCTCTGAACTCGAACCCATTTCTGACCATCTGCAGGTGAGCAGGCGGTCTGTTGACTGCTTTGATTCCTTCTCCATCTCAGGTAAGATTAAATCCTCTAGGGCCTGCCTTTCTTCCCCCCTCCCCCCTTGATTCAGATGCGGCGCCGGTTGAAATTCTCGCACCGACGACGAACCCTTGGGCTGATTACCCACTCCTTCCGAGTACGAAGATCTTCCCGGATACCCATTAAATCCTGCCCTAATCCGACGCCTTCCCCTGTATACTCATCCACCGGTTCGAATTCCGTTAGCCTAGTATGTATTTCATGTTGCATTTCTGAAACCTTTTTCGTCTTTAAACGTCCTTAAAGTGTTCATCTGTTTATTGGCGTTTATTGGTCTCATATTGGTCTTATTTGGGTTCGGCTGAAGCATGTTTGGGTTTTGGGTTTTTTGCTTTTGCTCATTTCGAAATGTAAGTTGCAGGTTTGAATGTTCGGTTTTTTGCTTTTGTGATTGTTTGGGTATATGGTGTTTAGGGTGAGAAACGAAATTGATTCTTGGGCATGTTTTTGGGTTCGGGTGATGCATGTTGGTTGTTCGTTTTTTTGATTTTCTGGTTTGTGTTGTATTTGTATCTTCTTGATGTCCGTAGACTGCAATTGGTGTAAGACACGCCAATATATTTCATTTTGAGGCATAAATTGGGTTCGGGTGAATATTGTTGGTTGTTCATTTTTGATTATCTCGTTTGGAAATGTAAGTTGCAGGTTTGAAACTTGATTTTTGTGGCGATATTGATTGCTTGCTATCCGTAGACGGTGTTTAGGGTGACATACGCCAATAATTTCATTTTTTTTCGAACTTTTTTGGGTTCGGGTGAAGCATGTTGGTTGTTCTTTTTTTGATTTTCTTGTTTGCCAAAAGTTAGTTGCCGTTTTGAAACTTGGGTTGTGTTTCATTTGTGATTGCTTGAGTAAGAATATACGGTTTAGAACCAAAAAATGCCAATATGTGAAATAGTCTCTCGCATGAGGGATTGGGTTCGGTTTGACAATGTTGGTTGTTCGTTTTTTGATTTTCTCGTCTGGAAATGCAAACTGAACTGTTTGAAACTTGGTTTTTATTGCATTGCTGATTGCTTGACATCCATTGACGGTGTTTAGGGTGAGAAGCACCAATAATTTCATATTGGTTTGTTTTGGGTTCGGTTGAACCATTTTGGTTGTTCGTTTTTTTATTTTCTTGTTTGCCAAAAGTTAGTTGCCGGTTTGAAACTTGGGTTGTGTTTCATTTTTGATTGCTTGAGTAAGAATAGACGGGTTAGAACCAAAAAAACGTCAATATTTGTATTTTTAGGCATGTTTCTCGTTCGGGTGAAGCAAGTTGGTTGTTTGTTTTCTGATTTTCTCGTCTGCCAATGAAACTTGCAGGTTTGAAACTTTGTTTTTGTTGCATTTGTGTTTGTTTGAATGTCTTAAATGGGATTTACATAGAGAGAATGGTGTGTTTGATGCTCCGCCTCATGTCTTGGGTACGGGTGAACCACTTTTTATCAAGTTGACGATGATGTATACAGTTAAGTAACATATATTGTAATGTAATATGACTGGTGAGTTAGTTACCCGATATTTAGTCTCAGTTACCGGTATACAAGCACATGCTTATTGTAACGGGGGTTAGGTCAATGTTATGCTTCGCATAAACCTATTTTCCCTTTAATACATTGTTTATATGCCATGGCAGCTGTATATATATCGGGTGCTTGACATGCCTCAGATCGAATCTGTCAACCGATTTATACTGAGCCAACTCATATGCATTCGCAACTTTGTGTGTTTGTTAAGTCAATTCATATGTTTTTGTTATCAATTTGTTAAGGAAATGCCGCGGAAAGCCTCGGGTGAGACCTACGTTTGGGATCTCGTTAAGGAAAAAAAATTTCTAGAAAAACTTGATGAATACCTACAGACCACTGGCGGTAAACAACCCACCTTAGCAGTCATAAATATTTGGGCCTCGGAGTTTAATGCTGAGTTTGAAGGAGTACATGCCTTAGGAACAACATTATCTCAAAAGAAGGAAAGAATGAAGAAAATTTATAAGGGCTGGAAGGTGTTACAAACTCGTACAGGCCTAGGGTACGATCCTGTGACAGATTGAGTCATATGCTCTGACGAAGAGTGGAAGAGCTTTGTTCAAGTAATCGTGTTGTATATTTTATAGACTTCCGTTATTATGTTTGATCACGCGATGGTTAGATCCTTATGATGATATAATTCATCTGTAGGTTCACAAGGAGTGCAAACATCTCAGGCACGAGGGATTACGCAACAAAGAGCTTTATTATAGTGTTTTCGATAAATATCATGCTGCAGGTGCCTCGGGGTATGGGTCCGTCACGATGCCAGATGAAAATCCATCGTACTTCGACTTCGATGCTTCAATGGATAACTCAGCGTACCGGCCGATATTTGAAGAGGATGGAACGCCAACCACGGGTCCGCGTAACTTGAACAACATGCAATCGGGAGGCTATGCAGGTACGTCGCGGTCAAGGGGAAGTTCTGGAAAGAGGAAGGTAAGAGACGAAGCGGATGAGCTGACAATCCAGGCAATGCAGGAAATTGTAACCCATTTCCGTGGCGGATCGCAATCGGGAGCAAGTAATGAGCAATCAAGCCAAACGGATCACATGCTGCGCTGTATGAATATTATGACAGAGATGGATATCCCACCCCCTCAACGGACGATAATGTGGCACTACTTTGATGCTCATCCACGGCTCCAACGTACATTCCACCAGCTGCCCGATGTCGATCGTCGGGAAATTATTGCATCTGTTGTTCAGTCACATCGACCCCCCCCAATGATTTTCTCGTGTTAGTTTGAACTGTATTTCATTTTTTTATTCTTCGGGTTAGATTTGACATTATTTTTTCGACTTGACTGTGTTAATATATCTATTTCGATATATGTTTTTTCTCAACTCTATCGATGTTTTTTTTCATATGGTAATTTTATGGATTTACATATATGCATATCTCATATACGTTAACCATACTTGGAAAATATGAAACAGAAAATTCAATCGTATTGTGAAGGTATTTCGTGTAAATAATTTAATGTTAATTAAATTGGCTAACATATATTTAATACCAGGTAACCTAGAATTGTAGAGAAGATCGCAATCTAATCTCAAGATGAACGACGGTAGTTACGGATCTTACCGGGAAGAAGATGTCGATTACAATGATAACGAGAATATCAACCATGACGAATATCTTGTCAAGGCAGTGGTAGTGGCGACAGCTAGAATGCGTAACAGGCGAAGAGCTCCACAACCCATGCATAATTCAATACTGACTGGCAGCATGCGTGTGGAAGAGCTATTAAATGGGCATGAAGATATAGTTCAAGGGTTGATAAGTATGAAATTAGATACATTTAGATCCTTGAGTAACCTATTAGGTAGTCGGGGATTATTGACGCCGACGTGTAACATGAATGTGAACGAGTAATTGTTCATTTTTTTTATCAATATGCTCTCAAGGCGTTACCAACCGACACATTTCATATTTGTTCCAGCATTCCAGAGAGACAACGTCACGTTGGTTCTTTAAAGTGTTGCAGGTTATTTGTCTATTAAAGGACGAATTCATAAGACCAACCGACTACACAACGGTTCAACATTTGATTATGGAGCATGCGGACAAATATAGGCCATGGTTTGATGTACGTTATCAATGTAACTTACTAGGCATTATCGTACTAATATTATTATCAAAAAAAATTTTTATTGTTAATTATCCAACGCAAATTAAATATTTTACAAATTTATGCAGGGTTGTATTGGCGCGATAGATGGCACACACATCCCTTGTGTCCCCCGGCACGAAAATGCTGAGGCTTGGATTAATCGCAAAGGGTTTCATTCGCAGAATGTATTAGCAGCATGTTCGTTTGACATGAAATTCACATACATGTTGGCCGGGTATGAGGGATCTTGCCACGATGTCAGAATGTTAGAAGAGGCAATAGCATTCCATGGATTCCCATTACCTCCACCAGGTAAGCATGTTTGCTCAATATAGCAGTAGTTACATATATTTAATTAGTTAATGAATATTGAACATTTACTTCATATTGCGATGTTTATTTTGTAGGAAAATTTTATCTAGCAGATTCAGGCTATGCCAATAAGGAAGGTTTCCTGAGCCCATATCGACGAGAGACGTATCATTTACCGGAATATCGAAGACGTACCGTCGGGCTAGGCAACAGAAAGGAAGTGTTCAACTACATGCACTCCTCGCTGCGTAATTGTATTGAGAGAACATTTGGTGTCTGGAAGGCTAGATTTAAAATACTGAAATGCATGACCAGCTATCTAATGGACAAACAAAAAATGATCCCAGTGGCGTGTGCGGTTGTACATAATTTCATAAGGATGGTGCAGGTTGGGGATCCCTTTCTTGAGGAGTATGTGGCGGATTGTGTGCCTGTAGGGGGCAATGTCGATGTTAACGCGGATTACGTGTTAGACGACGGGATCGATGATACTGGCCCAAGTATCGGAACACAGTCACATGAATCGAGTCGGGGTGCAATGAATCGGATGAGAGATGTTATAGCTGATGAAATGTGGGAAAGATATCAAGCATCTCCGTGGTATAAATTTACGTGAAAGAATGCTCATATGTATCTTCTTGAACAACTATATATTTTCAGTAACGCTTAATTTGATTTTATCAACTTTAAATGACCAACTTCTTATTTTTTGTTGGTGTATTTTATGACAATTTATTGAAAATTTTACAAAAGCTTTTGATGTCTCAAGTTGGTTGGTGTAATTTTATGAGTTTATTATCTTTTTTTGAATTTTTTTTAAATTTTCAGAAAAGACAAAAAACTTTTTGGAAAAAAGGCACAAACTTTTTTGGAAAAATCGACAAAAAAAAGTTTGAGTTCAATGGTTTGAGTTGGTGAAACAAACACCCCTAGAATGCTTAAAAAAAAAAAAAATTGGTTTTTTTCAGATTTTGTTTTGCCAAACAGGGCCCTTGTTTTTTTTTTTTTTAACTTTTCAGCTTAAACTTTTTCACTAAACACTCAACTCAACTTAAACTTTTCAAATTAAACTTTTTACCAAACACTCAACTTTTAAACTAAACTTAACTTAACTCAATCTAAACTTCAAAATATCAACTTAAACTCCACCAAACTCCCCCTTAGAGAGGATAAAACAGAAATCATCTAATTCAATTTTATTCTGATGATGGAATCAATTTCATTCTACTACCACATATTTAATGTCATACAGTTTAGGTAGAGGAAAATTCAATAATGAGGCAAGGCGCCGTGAATCCTTTATATGCTTTGTTCTCTAATTTGAATCCAATCTTCAATTTATGACTCAATTACAAGTTTCACATCTCAAGCTAGCAACCAGAAAATATGGAATTAAAAATCAATAAAAATAAACGAATGTGTTTCGGTGGATTAAATCTCAATATTGAACCAAACGGATTTTTCATTATAAGTTATCCAAAATCGACAGAGTACTGTTTTTAGCAAATTACAGTATACGACAACTCATAAAACAAATATTGTAAAAATAGAATGTGACAATATTACATAAAGAAAGCATGATTGAATTTATATAAAAGATTGACACAAAATATTTTGAATAGAAAAATGAGATGAAAATATTCTATTCACTAAAACATATAATCTTTATAAACCAAAAGAAAATCAAACCCAGATTGGATTACTCCACACATGAATTCATCACTAGCCTCATCAAAGTGTCTAGTCTAACTTGCAATTCATCTCACAAAGATCTAAAAAGAAAACATGAGATGAAAATGCAAGATGAAATGAAAATAAAAGAAAAACACACTCCAAACTCATCCAAAAATGCTGACGGAAAAAATATGTCCTTTGCTTGCTGCAAAGGCCTTGCTTTAATGGGCCTTGAATCCATTTGTTCATGGAGAGAATTTTGGCCCATGAAATTTGCTACTCCGATGGTAAATTAGCGTGCGTGTGGCAGGAGACAACGGCTGGATTCTTGGGTCTGAGAAGAAAGGAAAAGGTAAAAGAAAAAGAAAAATTAAATATTTTCAAAGTAAAATATTTTGAATTAATATCATGAAAATACTCAATTAAAACTTAAATTATCTAATAAATTATATAAACAAAAGTGTATTTTTGTACACTTATCAAGATGTCTAAACTCTTATATTTCTTTCTAAATAAGAATTGTTATAAAATTAAATAATAAAGTGGGGTGCTTGACTTGGGATATGAAGTTTGATAAATGCCAACTTTAATTAGGATTACGTTTTTCCCCTCTTGATACTAGTTGTGCCCTTTCAGAAACAGTTTTGAGGTTTATTAGTCTAATTTTTATATTTCGAATTAATTGGTATTTATCAGCATATAATTCTAATATAATTTAGTATATCTGATTATCTATTATAAATGATTGTGCCACTTATTTTTCCTTTTTTTTTTTTTTTTCCTCTCGAAATATCTTGTGCTTTAATTAAACGCTTTGAGGGGGGGAAAAAAGTTAAGATCCCTTCTAATAATTGTAAGCAAATTGCTTTCAGAAACTACAAAATATGGACTGAATAAAAGATATTTATATTGAAATTGTTTTTCATCCACATGTCCACCTCACCGACCACGGAGAGACAATATCCAAAGGATGAGAAAATTACTTCTTAATTAATTCCTGACCAAAAAGATTGAAATTATGTTCTTTAATTAGTTGTTAACTTGAAAAGAACCTTTTTATTTTTATTTTTTATTTTTGAAGAATTTCTTGAAAAGAACTTGAAACTATATTATTAATTCCATCAAAATAAAGAATAATATTAATTAGAGAGAAATTTACAAAAATAACCTTACAAAAAAATACACCATCCATTTTTGGTCCTTAATTATTAGTATAAACCAGAACATTTTCTTAGGATAATAAATCAGGATATTTTAAGTGTATCAAATTAATACTCTAAATACATCAATACGTACAATTTTGACTAGTGTAGTGACAAAAATACCCTCAAGGAAATTTTTTTATTAAAAGTAAATTTGAATCCTTAAGATGGATATTTTGGAGGAGGATGAATATCTCTTCAGATTATTTTGTTTCTATTTGTGTGTGTATTTAATTCCTTTTTTCTTAATTCTTTTAATTTTTTTTTAGAAAATTAGGTTGGGTGGCATTTTTTAATCACATAATCTAATAGATTACCCAACTTTTGTTTATTTAGGAAAATGACTATTTTTCATTTTTAAAATTTGGTCAATCAGTGATTGACTATGAAAATTTGTGTTTGACTAATGATCAATCATTGATTGACTATCAAATATGGTGATTTACGTTATGATTAATTAGTGATTGACCGTAAATTAATCTCTGACTGACTATTATGTAGTCAATTTAACCATTTTAGAAAAAAAAAAACATTTTAACTAATTTTTAAAAACTTCTGTTATTTATTAAAAAAATTTCTTGAAAATAGACTATTTGACTATAAATCTCAATTTTTTTGAATTTTTTCTTCAATAATATTTTGATCTTTCCACTAGTCAAAGTTGAGTATTAATCGATTCAAGGTATGAATTTGATGTACACTTTAACATATCGTGATATATATGTAATGAGATCCAAAATGAATGGAATATTTTTTGAATAAACATAAGATACGGAATATAATTGCTATAAAGGACAATGAACCAATTTAATTAAGAAACAGAAAGTGTATCCCTTAAAAAAAAAAAAAAAAGGTATCGCAAAAAAAAAAATGCATGAACTTGAGGGGATACAGATAAATAATGAGAAGTTTTTTTTTTTTTTTAGTACGTCCTATGGCGTTCTAACATGTGGATACAATAGCCTCAAATCTAAAAAGACTCTTTTTTTTTTTTTTGGTAAATACTAAAAAGACTAATTATATCTTCGAAAATAGTTCGAGAGCACTTATAGTGTGGAGCTTAGCAGCTAGCACCATAATTAATAGAAAGTTAAATTGATTTGTCTGTAAATTTTATAGTATAGGATTCTTATATATATATATATATATATATATATATATATAATATGGACACAAGTGATACTCCTAGAATTGTTCCCTTAAAAAGAACAGATTAAGAGCTAAAAAAAAAAATGAAAAAGAACAGATTACGTCGAAGTGAATGTGAAGAATAGTGGCCAATTTAAGGTTAAAACGTGTGATTTGTTGGATTGTCTCTAAAGAAAGACATCTCCAGATTATTGTCTCAAGTTTTTCGGTTTTTGGACTTCTAATTAGACAAAGTATGAAGGATAAAAAATCTAAATAAGAGGACAAAAGTTATACACATGTCTTGAATGGTGGTTTCCACAATTTTCTCTAAAACAAATACCGACAATCTTTATGACTTGTTGTTCAATATCTATTATGAGAGAAAAAAGTAAATAATATATTCACAGTAAATAATTGAAGTAAATAGCATGTTTTAAAAATTGTTAAAGTAACTATTAGTAAATAGTAACCGAATAAATTTGCTAAACAAATTTGCCATTCACTTCCAAAATTCAAAAAATATTATATTTGTTATTATAATTTTTTTAATTCGTAGAAATGTTATTTACTACAAGCACATTCGAGAGAGCGATTTCAAGCAATAGCCCAAACAGAAGAGCCCAAAATACAAGCATGGCCACTTTTAATGGGCCCAAACTAATATCTAAATTATAAGGCCCAAAATCAGTATCTGCAGTCAAACGATTCGTATTTGGGAGTCACTTTTAGTACAGGTTAGGAATGGAAACCAGTTAGAGCAGTTCTAGTAAACCAAAGAACAGAAACAAGCCGAATTTTCACTAGAAGACCGATCGTGACAAACCGGCCATTTCGGTGCCACTTCAAAACCGACCGCCTTCGATCGGTGAATCGAACCACCAAAACAATAGACATGTCAGCGTTCTATGGGATTCTAGGACTTGAAATGGAACCGAAACTAGCCGAGTTCAATTTCACCTTAAACAATTATATTTAAATGATAATATTTAACTTTTCTCTTACCTATATATAAAAGCACGAATATTCTTTTGGTTGTCATGTGACTTTTTTTTTTTTTTCTTTCTTTCTTTCTTTGTCTGTCTATTCCAGTCAGCCACATAACTAGTTGCTTCTAAAAAGTAGTTTTTTAGACGCCTCCAGCATGTAACCATAATGATACATGAAAAAAAAAAAAAAAAAAAAAAGTGCCAGTTTACTGCTTCTAAACCGTTTGGTTACGGTCCTGGTACAATGTGCGGTTTTTGCCACATTGATTTGATCCGACCAAAATCGACGATTGAAAACCGATGAACAGTTCTAAAACCACATAACAAAAGTGTGGAACATTTGTTTGGCTACTCAAACTGTTGAAAGCAGATGTAGTTGATTAGAAAAATTTTATTTTTGTCCCCAACTCTCCAAAAATTTGAAACTACCTTCGTTCTCCCTAAACTTTAAATCGTCAATAAATTTGATCCTTGTGACGGATTTATGTGGAGTGACGAAATTAATTATTGGTTTGAAATGAAAAGATTACTTTGTAGCAAAAAATAGAGGATTAAAACCTACTTTAAGTTTAAAATCATTATTAGAGACCATTTGATACTAATTAAAATTAATAACCTTAAGAACTCTCTGTAAATTATTTACCCAGCATCGTTCAACTCTATTCACAAACTATTAACATGAATTTATTGTACAAGAAATAAAATAAAATAAAAGGTAAAAACTAAAAGAAAGTTGTTGAAGATTCAATCTTGTCTATAGATATGTGAGATCAGCATTTAGCTGGATCCTTACTCTTTTTTCTTTTTAAAATAAGAATTTAAAGGATTAAAGGGGGTAGAGAATGACATATCGAGATAAATCCGAGGACATCATTTAACCATTACTCCTTATATCTTGTGTATGTAACAAATTAAATCTCAGTGAGGTCATTTAACCAAAGGACATATCATGTAGAAATCAAAGTTGGGAATTGTTTGTTTTGGTAAGCTACTCGGTTTCATTTGCAAAGCATGAGACAACTTAGCTCATTGTTGTGCCATGGTCACCAAGGAAATATTTCAAGTCTCTCTATTGGTTGCATCACATGCAGGGGCGAATTTATGTAGGGCCCAACTAAAATTTTGCCCTTTACTTTTTATATTTTGATGTTATTTGTTCTTTTTTAAAGAAATAGTATACGCCTCGACTCAAATATATATCTGACTCCATCACTGATCACATGTGCCCCTCTTATAGTGTAGTTATGTGCCTCAAAGTTTTTTTGTTGCAAAAAAATATTGGTACCATTTCATCTGTGCTATCTCTTTCGTCTATAACAAAAATTTACAGGCTGTTTGGCAAACCAGCTCAAGCTGGTATTTATCAGTTCAGTTCGAACATTTATGGTTTGGGATACCAGTCCGGTTTGAGTGAGCAACTGAACCGTTGCACAGTAAACCCAAATGGGTTTACTGTTCATCTCTGCTATCTCGGAACTCACTCTTGCGCGTGCCTCCTCTACTGTTCATCTCTTTCGTTTTTTTCTCCACAGGCGCCCATGTGGTGGTGTCAGTTTTGCTTTTGCCTCTGAACTCGAACCCATTTCTGACCATCTGCAGGTGAGCAGGCGGTCTGTTGACTGCTTTGATTCCTTCTCCATCTCAGGTAAGATTAAATCCTCTAGGGCCTGCCTTTCTTCCCCCCTCCCCCCTTGATTCAGATGCGGCGCCGGTTGAAATTCTCGCACCGACGACGAACCCTTGGGCTGATTACCCACTCCTTCCGAGTACGAAGATCTTCCCGGATACCCATTAAATCCTGCCCTAATCCGACGCCTTCCCCTGTATACTCATCCACCGGTTCGAATTCCGTTAGCCTAGTATGTATTTCATGTTGCATTTCTGAAACCTTTTTCGTCTTTAAACGTCCTTAAAGTGTTCATCTGTTTATTGGCGTTTATTGGTCTCATATTGGTCTTATTTGGGTTCGGCTGAAGCATGTTTGGGTTTTGGGTTTTTTGCTTTTGCTCATTTCGAAATGTAAGTTGCAGGTTTGAATGTTCGGTTTTTTTGCTTTTGTGATTGTTTGGGTATATGGTGTTTAGGGTGAGAAACGAAATTGATTCTTGGGCATGTTTTTGGGTTCGGGTGATGCATGTTGGTTGTTCGTTTTTTTGATTTTCTGGTTTGTGTTGTATTTGTATCTTCTTGATGTCCGTAGACTGCAATTGGTGTAAGACACGCCAATATATTTCATTTTGAGGCATAAATTGGGTTCGGGTGAATATTGTTGGTTGTTCATTTTTTGATTATCTCGTTTGGAAATGTAAGTTGCAGGTTTGAAACTTGATTTTTGTGGCGATATTGATTGCTTGCTATCCGTAGACGGTGTTTAGGGTGACATACGCCAATAATTTCATTTTTTTTCGAACTTTTTTGGGTTCGGGTGAAGCATGTTGGTTGTTCTTTTTTTGATTTTCTTGTTTGCCAAAAGTTAGTTGCCGTTTTGAAACTTGGGTTGTGTTTCATTTGTGATTGCTTGAGTAAGAATATACGGTTTAGAACCAAAAAAATGCCAATATGTGAAATAGTCTCTCGCATGAGGGATTGGGTTCGGTTTGACAATGTTGGTTGTTCGTTTTTTGATTTTCTCGTCTGGAAATGCAAACTGAACTGTTTGAAACTTGGTTTTTATTGCATTGCTGATTGCTTGACATCCATTGACGGTGTTTAGGGTGAGAAGCACCAATAATTTCATATTGGTTTGTTTTGGGTTCGGTTGAACCATTTTGGTTGTTCGTTTTTTTATTTTCTTGTTTGCCAAAAGTTAGTTGCCGGTTTGAAACTTGGGTTGTGTTTCATTTTTGATTGCTTGAGTAAGAATAGACGGGTTAGAACCAAAAAACGTCAATATTTGTATTTTTAGGCATGTTTCTCGTTCGGGTGAAGCAAGTTGGTTGTTTGTTTTCTGATTTTCTCGTCTGCCAATGAAACTTGCAGGTTTGAAACTTTGTTTTTGTTGCATTTGTGTTTGTTTGAATGTCTTAAATGGGATTTACATAGAGAGAATGGTGTGTTTGATGCTCCGCCTCATGTCTTGGGTACGGGTGAACCACTTTTTATCAAGTTGACGATGATGTATACAGTTAAGTAACATATATTGTAATGTAATATGACTGGTGAGTTAGTTACCCGATATTTAGTCTCAGTTACCGGTATACAAGCACATGCTTATTGTAACGGGGGTTAGGTCAATGTTATGCTTCGCATAAACCTATTTTCCCTTTAATACATTGTTTATATGCCATGGCAGCTGTATATATATCGGGTGCTTGACATGCCTCAGATCGAATCTGTCAACCGATTTATACTGAGCCAACTCATATGCATTCGCAACTTTGTGTGTTTGTTAAGTCAATTCATATGTTTTTGTTATCAATTTGTTAAGGAAATGCCGCGGAAAGCCTCGGGTGAGACCTACGTTTGGGATCTCGTTAAGGAAAAAAAATTTCTAGAAAAACTTGATGAATACCTACAGACCACTGGCGGTAAACAACCCACCTTAGCAGTCATAAATATTTGGGCCTCGGAGTTTAATGCTGAGTTTGAAGGAGTACATGCCTTAGGAACAACATTATCTCAAAAGAAGGAAAGAATGAAGAAAATTTATAAGGGCTGGAAGGTGTTACAAACTCGTACAGGCCTAGGGTACGATCCTGTGACAGATTGAGTCATATGCTCTGACGAAGAGTGGAAGAGCTTTGTTCAAGTAATCGTGTTGTATATTTTATAGACTTCCGTTATTATGTTTGATCACGCGATGGTTAGATCCTTATGATGATATAATTCATCTGTAGGTTCACAAGGAGTGCAAACATCTCAGGCACGAGGGATTACGCAACAAAGAGCTTTATTATAGTGTTTTCGATAAATATCATGCTGCAGGTGCCTCGGGGTATGGGTCCGTCACGATGCCAGATGAAAATCCATCGTACTTCGACTTCGATGCTTCAATGGATAACTCAGCGTACCGGCCGATATTTGAAGAGGATGGAACGCCAACCACGGGTCCGCGTAACTTGAACAACATGCAATCGGGAGGCTATGCAGGTACGTCGCGGTCAAGGGGAAGTTCTGGAAAGAGGAAGGTAAGAGACGAAGCGGATGAGCTGACAATCCAGGCAATGCAGGAAATTGTAACCCATTTCCGTGGCGGATCGCAATCGGGAGCAAGTAATGAGCAATCAAGCCAAACGGATCACATGCTGCGCTGTATGAATATTATGACAGAGATGGATATCCCACCCCCTCAACGGACGATAATGTGGCACTACTTTGATGCTCATCCACGGCTCCAACGTACATTCCACCAGCTGCCCGATGTCGATCGTCGGGAAATTATTGCATCTGTTGTTCAGTCACATCGACCCCCCCCAATGATTTTCTCGTGTTAGTTTGAACTGTATTTCATTTTTTTATTCTTCGGGTTAGATTTGACATTATTTTTTCGACTTGACTGTGTTAATATATCTATTTCGATATATGTTTTTTCTCAACTCTATCGATGTTTTTTTTCATATGGTAATTTTATGGATTTACATATATGCATATCTCATATACGTTAACCATACTTGGAAAATATGAAACAGAAAATTCAATCGTATTGTGAAGGTATTTCGTGTAAATAATTTAATGTTAATTAAATTGGCTAACATATATTTAATACCAGGT
Source organism: Ficus carica (assembly GCA_009761775.1). Classification (NCBI taxonomy): domain Eukaryota; kingdom Viridiplantae; phylum Streptophyta; class Magnoliopsida; order Rosales; family Moraceae; genus Ficus; species Ficus carica. The sequence goes on along the minus strand of CM019747.1, from coordinate 5,549,911 downwards.
AACCTAGAATTGTAGAGAAGATCGCAATCTAATCTCAAGATGAACGACGGTAGTTACGGATCTTACCGGGAAGAAGATGTCGATTACAATGATAACGAGAATATCAACCATGACGAATATCTTGTCAAGGCAGTGGTAGTGGCGACAGCTAGAATGCGTAACAGGCGAAGAGCTCCACAACCCATGCATAATTCAATACTGACTGGCAGCATGCGTGTGGAAGAGCTATTAAATGGGCATGAAGATATAGTTCAAGGGTTGATAAGTATGAAATTAGATACATTTAGATCCTTGAGTAACCTATTAGGTAGTCGGGGATTATTGACGCCGACGTGTAACATGAATGTGAACGAGTAATTGTTCATTTTTTTTATCAATATGCTCTCAAGGCGTTACCAACCGACACATTTCATATTTGTTCCAGCATTCCAGAGAGACAACGTCACGTTGGTTCTTTAAAGTGTTGCAGGTTATTTGTCTATTAAAGGACGAATTCATAAGACCAACCGACTACACAACGGTTCAACATTTGATTATGGAGCATGCGGACAAATATAGGCCATGGTTTGATGTACGTTATCAATGTAACTTACTAGGCATTATCGTACTAATATTATTATCAAAAAAAATTTTTATTGTTAATTATCCAACGCAAATTAAATATTTTACAAATTTATGCAGGGTTGTATTGGCGCGATAGATGGCACACACATCCCTTGTGTCCCCCGGCACGAAAATGCTGAGGCTTGGATTAATCGCAAAGGGTTTCATTCGCAGAATGTATTAGCAGCATGTTCGTTTGACATGAAATTCACATACATGTTGGCCGGGTATGAGGGATCTTGCCACGATGTCAGAATGTTAGAAGAGGCAATAGCATTCCATGGATTCCCATTACCTCCACCAGGTAAGCATGTTTGCTCAATATAGCAGTAGTTACATATATTTAATTAGTTAATGAATATTGAACATTTACTTCATATTGCGATGTTTATTTTGTAGGAAAATTTTATCTAGCAGATTCAGGCTATGCCAATAAGGAAGGTTTCCTGAGCCCATATCGACGAGAGACGTATCATTTACCGGAATATCGAAGACGTACCGTCGGGCTAGGCAACAGAAAGGAAGTGTTCAACTACATGCACTCCTCGCTGCGTAATTGTATTGAGAGAACATTTGGTGTCTGGAAGGCTAGATTTAAAATACTGAAATGCATGACCAGCTATCTAATGGACAAACAAAAAATGATCCCAGTGGCGTGTGCGGTTGTACATAATTTCATAAGGATGGTGCAGGTTGGGGATCCCTTTCTTGAGGAGTATGTGGCGGATTGTGTGCCTGTAGGGGGCAATGTCGATGTTAACGCGGATTACGTGTTAGACGACGGGATCGATGATACTGGCCCAAGTATCGGAACACAGTCACATGAATCGAGTCGGGGTGCAATGAATCGGATGAGAGATGTTATAGCTGATGAAATGTGGGAAAGATATCAAGCATCTCCGTGGTATAAATTTACGTGAAAGAATGCTCATATGTATCTTCTTGAACAACTATATATTTTCAGTAACGCTTAATTTGATTTTATCAACTTTAAATGACCAACTTCTTATTTTTTGTTGGTGTATTTTATGACAATTTATTGAAAATTTTACAAAAGCTTTTGATGTCTCAAGTTGGTTGGTGTAATTTTATGAGTTTATTATCTTTTTTTGAATTTTTTTTAAATTTTCAGAAAAGACAAAAAACTTTTTGGAAAAAAGGCACAAACTTTTTTGGAAAAATCGACAAAAAAAAGTTTGAGTTCAATGGTTTGAGTTGGTGAAACAAACACCCCTAGAATGCTTAAAAAAAAAAAATTGGTTTTTTTCAGATTTTGTTTTGCCAAACAGGGCCCTTGTTTTTTTTTTTTTAACTTTTCAGCTTAAACTTTTTCACTAAACACTCAACTCAACTTAAACTTTTCAAATTAAACTTTTTACCAAACACTCAACTTTTAAACTAAACTTAACTTAACTCAATCTAAACTTCAAAATATCAACTTAAACTACTCCACCAAACTCCCCCTTAGAGAGGATAAAACAGAAATCATCTAATTCAATTTTATTCTGATGATGGAATCAATTTCATTCTACTACCACATATTTAATGTCATACAGTTTAGGTAGAGGAAAATTCAATAATGAGGCAAGGCGCCGTGAATCCTTTATATGCTTTGTTCTCTAATTTGAATCCAATCTTCAATTTATGACTCAATTACAAGTTTCACATCTCAAGCTAGCAACCAGAAAATATGGAATTAAAAATCAATAAAAATAAACGAATGTGTTTCGGTGGATTAAATCTCAATATTGAACCAAACGGATTTTTCATTATAAGTTATCCAAAATCGACAGAGTACTGTTTTTAGCAAATTACAGTATACGACAACTCATAAAACAAATATTGTAAAAATAGAATGTGACAATATTACATAAAGAAAGCATGATTGAATTTATATAAAAGATTGACACAAAATATTTTGAATAGAAAAATGAGATGAAAATATTCTATTCACTAAAACATATAATCTTTATAAACCAAAAGAAAATCAAACCCAGATTGGATTACTCCACACATGAATTCATCACTAGCCTCATCAAAGTGTCTAGTCTAACTTGCAATTCATCTCACAAAGATCTAAAAAGAAAACATGAGATGAAAATGCAAGATGAAATGAAAATAAAAGAAAAACACACTCCAAACTCATCCAAAAATGCTGACGGAAAAAATATGTCCTTTGCTTGCTGCAAAGGCCTTGCTTTAATGGGCCTTGAATCCATTTGTTCATGGAGAGAATTTTGGCCCATGAAATTTGCTACTCCGATGGTAAATTAGCGTGCGTGTGGCAGGAGACAACGGCTGGATTCTTGGGTCTGAGAAGAAAGGAAAAGGTAAAAGAAAAAGAAAAATTAAATATTTTCAAAGTAAAATATTTTGAATTAATATCATGAAAATACTCAATTAAAACTTAAATTATCTAATAAATTATATAAACAAAAGTGTATTTTTGTACACTTATCAAGATGTCTAAACTCTTATATTTCTTTCTAAATAAGAATTGTTATAAAATTAAATAATAAAGTGGGGTGCTTGACTTGGGATATGAAGTTTGATAAATGCCAACTTTAATTAGGATTACGTTTTTCCCCTCTTGATACTAGTTGTGCCCTTTCAGAAACAGTTTTGAGGTTTATTAGTCTAATTTTTATATTTCGAATTAATTGGTATTTATCAGCATATAATTCTAATATAATTTAGTATATCTGATTATCTATTATAAATGATTGTGCCACTTATTTTTCCTTTTTTTTTTTTTTTTCCTCTCGAAATATCTTGTGCTTTAATTAAACGCTTTGAGGGGGGGAAAAAAGTTAAGATCCCTTCTAATAATTGTAAGCAAATTGCTTTCAGAAACTACAAAATATGGACTGAATAAAAGATATTTATATTGAAATTGTTTTTCATCCACATGTCCACCTCACCGACCACGGAGAGACAATATCCAAAGGATGAGAAAATTACTTCTTAATTAATTCCTGACCAAAAAGATTGAAATTATGTTCTTTAATTAGTTGTTAACTTGAAAAGAACCTTTTTATTTTTTATTTTTTATTTTTGAAGAATTTCTTGAAAAGAACTTGAAACTATATTATTAATTCCATCAAAATAAAGAATAATATTAATTAGAGAGAAATTTACAAAAATAACCTTACAAAAAAATACACCATCCATTTTTGGTCCTTAATTATTAGTATAAACCAGAACATTTTCTTAGGATAATAAATCAGGATATTTTAAGTGTATCAAATTAATACTCTAAATACATCAATACGTACAATTTTGACTAGTGTAGTGACAAAAATACCCTCAAGGAAATTTTTTTATTAAAAGTAAATTTGAATCCTTAAGATGGATATTTTGGAGGAGGATGAATATCTCTTCAGATTATTTTGTTTCTATTTGTGTGTGTATTTAATTCCTTTTTTCTTAATTCTTTTAATTTTTTTTAGAAAATTAGGTTGGGTGGCATTTTTTAATCACATAATCTAATAGATTACCCAACTTTTGTTTATTTAGGAAAATGACTATTTTTCATTTTTAAAATTTGGTCAATCAGTGATTGACTATGAAAATTTGTGTTTGACTAATGATCAATCATTGATTGACTATCAAATATGGTGATTTACGTTATGATTAATTAGTGATTGACCGTAAATTAATCTCTGACTGACTATTATGTAGTCAATTTAACCATTTTAGAAAAAAAAAACATTTTAACTAATTTTTAAAAACTTCTGTTATTTATTAAAAAAATTTCTTGAAAATAGACTATTTGACTATAAATCTCAATTTTTTTGAATTTTTTCTTCAATAATATTTTGATCTTTCCACTAGTCAAAGTTGAGTATTAATCGATTCAAGGTATGAATTTGATGTACACTTTAACATATCGTGATATATATGTAATGAGATCCAAAATGAATGGAATATTTTTTGAATAAACATAAGATACGGAATATAATTGCTATAAAGGACAATGAACCAATTTAATTAAGAAACAGAAAGTGTATCCCTTAAAAAAAAAAAAAAAGGTATCGCAAAAAAAAAAATGCATGAACTTGAGGGGATACAGATAAATAATGAGAAGTTTTTTTTTTTTTTTAGTACGTCCTATGGCGTTCTAACATGTGGATACAATAGCCTCAAATCTAAAAAGACTCTTTTTTTTTTTTTTTGGTAAATACTAAAAAGACTAATTATATCTTCGAAAATAGTTCGAGAGCACTTATAGTGTGGAGCTTAGCAGCTAGCACCATAATTAATAGAAAGTTAAATTGATTTCTCTGTAAATTTTATAGTATAGGATTCTTATATATATATATATATATATATATATATATAATATGGACACAAGTGATACTCCTAGAATTGTTCCCTTAAAAAGAACAGATTAAGAGCTAAAAAAAAAAATGAAAAAGAACAGATTACGTCGAAGTGAATGTGAAGAATAGTGGCCAATTTAAGGTTAAAACGTGTGATTTGTTGGATTGTCTCTAAAGAAAGACATCTCCAGATTATTGTCTCAAGTTTTTCGGTTTTTGGACTTCTAATTAGACAAAGTATGAAGGATAAAAAATCTAAATAAGAGGACAAAAGTTACACACATGTCTTGAATGGTGGTTTCCACAATTTTCTCTAAAACAAATACCGACAATCTTTATGACTTGTTGTTCAATATCTATTATGAGAGAAAAAAGTAAATAATATATTCACAGTAAATAATTGAAGTAAATAGCATGTTTTAAAAATTGTTAAAGTAACTATTAGTAAATAGTAACCGAATAAATTTGCTAAACAAATTTGCCATTCACTTCCAAAATTCAAAAAATATTATATTTGTTATTATAATTTTTTTAATTCGTAGAAATGTTATTTACTACAAGCACATTCGAGAGAGCGATTTCAAGCAATAGCCCAAACAGAAGAGCCCAAAATACAAGCATGGCCACTTTTAATGGGCCCAAACTAATATCTAAATTATAAGGCCCAAAATCAGTATCTGCAGTCAAACGATTCGTATTTGGGAGTCACTTTTAGTACAGGTTAGGAATGGAAACCAGTTAGAGCAGTTCTAGTAAACCAAAGAACAGAAACAAGCCGAATTTTCACTAGAAGACCGATCGTGACAAACCGGCCATTTCCGTGCCACTTTAAAACCAACCGCCTTCGATCGGTGAACCGAACCACCAAAACAATAGACATGTCAGCGCTCTATGGGATTCTAGGACTTGAAATTGAACCGAAACTAGCCGAGTTCAATTTCACCTTAAAAATTATATTTAAATGATAATATTTAACTTTTCTCTTACCTATATATAAAAGCACGAATATGCTTTTCGTTTCCCCTTCAATGGTTGCCACGTGACTTTTTTTTTTTTTTTTTTTTCCTTTCTTTCTTTGTTTGTCTATTCCAGTCAGCCACATAACTAGTTGCTTCTAAAAAGTAGTTTTTTAGACGCCTCCAGCATGTAACCATAATCATACATGCACACACAAAAAAAAAAAAAAAAAAAAAGGTGCCAGTTTACTGCTTCTAAACCGTTTGGTTACGGTCCTGGTACAATGCGCGGTTTTTGCCACATTGACTTGAACCGACCAAAATCGACGATTGAAAACCGATGAACAGTTCTAAAACCACATAACAAAAGTGTGGAACATTTGTTTGGCTACTCAAACGGTTGAAAGCAGATGTAGTTGATTAGAAAATTTTTATTTTTGTCCCCAACTCTCCAAAAATTTGAAACTACCTTCATTCTCCCTAAACTTTAAATCTTCCATAAATTTGATCCTTGTGACGGATTTATGTGGAGTGACGAAATTAATTATTGGTTTGAAATGAAAAGATCACTTTGTAGCAAAAAATCGAGGATTAAAACCTACTTCAAGTTTAAAATCATTATTAGAGACCATTTGATACTAATTAAAATTAATAACCTTAAGAACTCTGTAAATTATTTACCCAGCATCGTTCGACTCTATTCACAAACTATTAACATGAATTTATTGTACAAGAAATAAAATAAAATAAAAGGTAAAAACTAAAAGAAAGTAGTTGAAGATTCAATCTTGTCTATAGATATGTGAGATCAGCATTTAGCTGGATCCTTACTCTTTTTAAAATAAGAATTTAAAGGATTAAAGGGGGTAGAGAATGACATATCGAGATAAATCCGAGGACATCATTTAACCAATACTCCTTATATCTTGTGTATGTAACAAATTAAATCTCAGTGAGGTCATTTAACCAAAGGACATATCATGTAGAAATCAAAGTTGAGAATTGTTTGTTTTGGTAAACTACTCGGTTTCATTTGCAAAGCATGAGACAACTTAGCTCATTGTTGTGCCATGGTCACCAAGGAAATATTTCAAGTCTCTCTATTGGTTGCATCACATGCAGGGGCGGATTTATGTAGGGCCCAACTAAAATTTTGCCCTTTATTTTTTATATTTTGATGTTATTTGTTCTTTTTTAAAGAAATAGTATACGCCTCGACTCAAATATATATCTGATTCCATCACTGATCACATGTGCCCCTCTCATAGTGTAGTTATGTGCCTCAAAGTTTTTTTGCTGAAAAAAAATATTGGTTCCATTTCATCTGTGCTATCTCTTTCGTCTATAACAAAAATTTAGAGAGGATAAAACAGAAATCATCTAATTCAATTTTATTCTGATGATGGAATCAATTTCATTCTACTACCACATATTCAATGTCATACAGTTTTATTGATGGATGAGAATCTTAAATTAAAAATTTCATAATGTCGAATCGTAAGTCCATCCTATAAGGAAAAATACGAAAAGACATCTTAACCTATTCGTCATTATGTGCGTAGAAGTTTGGTCTTGATTTGGTGGATCTAAAGTTTCTTTTCTATCAAGCTAAAGACAAAGCAATACCACATAGCTTTAATGTTCAAGTTGGTTTTTAAAACAAATTTTGTTTTTATTATTTTTGAGCACATGCCTCATTCTATTTGGTGAGATACTTTTAGCTTTGTATTTAAGTAAGTGGTTTTTGGTATGAATTCTTATTTGATTAACTGCAATCTGATAGCTAACGTCCCTTAGGTGGGTTGGTAGGACGTTCGTTCTTTTCGCTGAATACTTTGATTCAAGTCATCACCGCAGCATTGACTGGGGTATATGAGCAATCCACTTTGTAAGGGATCCATATATCACGCCGGGGGCATCCACCTCCCCGGAGTTATATGGGCATTTCAACCTCTATCCCTATAGCTCATTTTACTTTAGCAAGAAAAAAAAAAAAGAAAAAAAAAGTGCAATCTAATAAAGTCTAAAACACATAACTAGTGGAGCAGCTTATGATCCAATCAAATATGTAAATAGGCGGGACAAATAAACAGACAGCAAGGCAGGGCGGGGCAACCAAAACCCGTCTCGTCCCCCTTTTTTTTTTTTTTTAAGTTGAGATGGCTTTTATTGAGAAAAGTTATCACTATCAAAATAGCCTATAGATAAAGGCACATAATCGGGCCAAACACCACTAACACTATGAGAAATAACATAATTAGCTAAACAGTGGACTATTACTTTCCCTTAATGGGACATGTAACAAACCTTGTCATTATGAGCCTGAAAAATGACATCATGAATATAAGAAATAATCAAGGCCTCTCGGGCTTGTAGAGCCATTGATTTAGTAGCACGAATCACATTAAGAGTATCCGTCTCAATCACCCAATTTTGATAAGCGCAACTATGCCACTAAATCCCAAATCCAATATTCCTTTATGCTCTTCCACCATCTAAAGCTCTCAAACAATAATGTAATATTTATCGAAATGAGTACATCCTAAATCAACTCCCCTTCTGACTACTAGAGGAAGGTTGTTACACCTTATACCAATTTTCTACAAGCCACTTGCCCGGAAAATGATTTTAAGGGACAAGAAAACACTAAACTTTCTACTGGAATTTCTTTTTGTGAGGTATCTTTTCACCCCCTCCTAGAGTCGAATTGAGATAAGCCGAAGAGTAGTGCCCGATATGCAAAAAATTTGACTAAAATGCAGACAAACCAACCGAAGTTTGTTTATGGACCGCCAACAAGAAGCAGAATAAAATGTCACCAAAAAAAAAAAAAAAAAAATCACTCTTCTGGAAGAAAAAATCAATCGTAAAATCACCATGAATGGCCCATCTTTTCATCGATTCTCCATATCACGGAAAGGGAATCAAGTGAAGGAAAATTACATTGAATGGTTTCTTAACTACAATCAATAGTCTTGTGAGGGGACACGATATGCATAACTCTATACTTGAGCATCTAAAGGACAAAAGGTGAAGAACCCAATGGTACTAATAAAAATAAAAATAAAAAACAAATGGAATTGGTCCTCTTCCAAAATTTTGGCCATTTTGAAACAGTACAGTCAGATTTTCAACATTATGAAATTGAGGATCTTTCAAAACTTTCAACTATTCGAAACAATACTATTTAATGATAATCGGATTTTCAACATGAATTATTATTTTCGAACTATCCATGTACACATTAAGATTAAATATTTTAACGTCATTTTGGATGATAATTTAAATATTTTTTTACTCAAATTTTACTTCAAAATTACAAACTTTCGAATACTTAAGTACTATTTAATGACAATCAGATTTTCAACATTATGGAGTTGGCCATCTTCCAAAACTTTGACCGTTTCGAAACAGTTTTAGTTAATGATAGTTAGATTTTCAATATGAATTATTATTTTTAACTATCCAAATACACATTAACATTGTGAATATTTAAACATCATTTCAGATGAAAATTCAAATGTTTTTCTTTAAATTTTCCTTTTTAAATTACAACCTTTCGAATGTGTGATTACTATTAAATGATAGTCAGATTTTCAATATTACGGAGTTGACCCTCTTCCAAAACTTTGACCGTTTCGAAACTATACTATTTATTGATAGTCAAATTTGCAACATGTATTATTATTTTCAACTATCCAAATACACATTAAGATTGTCCACATTTAAATATCATTTTGGTTGACAATTCAAATGCTTTGATTCAAAATTTCTTTTTAAATTACAACCTTTCGATTTGTGAGTACTATTTAATGACAATCCGATTTTCAACATTATGAAAACTTTGACCGTTTCGAAACAGTTCTATTTAATGATAGTTAGATTTTGAATATGAATTATTATTTTCAACTATCCAAATAAACATTAAGATTGTGAATATTTAAACGTCATTTCTGATGACAATTCAAATTCTTTTATTCTGATTTTCCTTTCAAATTACAACCTTTTGAATATGTGAGTATTATTTATTGACAATCAGATTTTCAACATTATAGAATTGGCCCTCTTCCAAAACTTTGGTCGTTTCGAAACAATACTATTTGATGATAGTCAGGTTTGCAACATGAATTATTACTTTCAACTATCCAAATGAACATTAAAATTGTAAATATTTAAACGTCATTTTGGATGATAATTCAAATGCTTTTATTCAAATTTTTCTTCCAAATTACAACCCTTTGAATGTGTGAGTACTAATTAATGACAATCAGATTTTCAATAATTAAAATGCCTTTATTCAAATTTTTCTTTCAAATTACAACCCTCGAATGTGAGTACTAATTAATGACAATTAGATTTTCAACATTATAGAGTTGACCCTCTTCCAAAACTTTAGCTGTTTCGAAACAGTACTATTTGATGATAGTTAGATTTTCAACATGAATCATTATTTTTAACTGTCCAAACACACATAAGATTGTGAATATTTAAACATCATTTCGGATGATAATTCAAATATTTTTATTCAAATTTTCCTTTCAAATTACAACCTTTAAAATATGTGAGTATTATAAATGACAGTCAGATTTTCAACATTATGGAAGTGGCCCTCTTCTAAAACTTTAGTTGTTTTGAAACAGTACTGTTTAATGATAGTAAAAAAATTTCAACATGAATTATTATTTTCAACTATTCAAATATACATTAGATTGTGAATATTTAAACATCATTTCGGATGACAATTCAAATGCTTTTATTCAAAATTTTCTTTAAAATTACAATATTTCGAATGTGTGAGTACTAATTAACAACAATAAGATTTTTAACATTATGGAGTTAATTCTCTTTCAAAATTTTAGCCGTTTCAAAACAATACTATTTAATTATAGTCAAATTTTCAACATGAATTACTATTTTTATCTATCCAACTACACATCAAGATTGTGAATACTAAATGTAATTTTGGATGACAATTCAAATAGTTTTATTCAAATTTTCCTTTTAAATTACAACCTTAGGAATATATGAAACAAATAAAGCTTATGTTATTCTTTTTTATTTGGAAGTATTTGTTTTTTAGTTTTTTTTTTGGTAGAATTTTCTCCTTAGTTGTTTAAGGGGGAGTTTGGTTTACCCATCCAACTCCATTTAACTCAAACTTTTTTTTGTTTTTTTCTCAAAAAGTTTTTTATCTTTTCTGAAAATTTAAAAAAAATTACTTTTGAAACTTAAAAATCACAACTCAAACTACTCCACTAAACAGCCAAGTGAATCACAAGTTCCAAGTTCAACAATTTTTATAAAATTTTGGGCCCGTTTGGGTGGTGAGTTTAAACTCACCACCATCAACTCAATTTTTGTCTTTTTCCCCAAAAATTTTTTATCTTTTCTAAAAAAATCAACTAAAATCACTATTTAAACTTATAAATCTTAACTCAAACTCAAACACCAAACACCCATTTATTTTACCAAACACCCTTTTATAAAATAAATGAAAGAGTGAATGAAAGAAATCCAATGTACAACCATAAGGATTTCGTGATGAATTCCATGTATGTGTCAAAGAGGGCCCATATTTTGAGTCCTAAAGCTGCAAAAGCAGCCTGACTGTCCTATATCACCACCCGTTTTATTGGCTCTTATCTCCTTTTAGAGCTCTCTCTCTCCTCTCTCTCTCTAACACCATGATTTAGAGAGAGAAAGAGAGTATAAGAGAGAGAAACTACGTGCTGTTGGTGTTGAGTGGCTGGCTTTTCTCAGACTAAAGAGTGTGTGGCAAAGAGAGAAGAGTTTCTCACTTTCATAAGAGTCGGTCTAGGAGCGAGCATCTGGGCGATAAATGTTGAGAGAAAATGAAAGGAAAAATGTTTACAAACGGTGCTGTACAGCTCTAGATTTGCAAGCCTTTTGAATTTCAATACTTTAATTTTTCTTTTCGTTTTTTTTTTTAATTGTGTGGTATTTATAATTCTCTTTCTCTGATCTGTCTCTCGGACAAGCAAACAATTGGGTTTTTGGCAAAAATCCGAAATCTCCTCTCACCGTACTTCACTCTGCTTTCTCTCTCTCTGTCTTTCTTTCTCTTGAATTCTTGCTAAAAAGTAGGCAAACAATTTTGGTTTTTTTTTTCCCTTTAGTTTGGAGTCTAAATATTTCTCTAGATTTTGCACCAAGATTCGATCTGAAAATCATGATCTTTCATTATCCCTCCATTGTCAACAACTAAATCTTCTTCAAGTTATGTTTTGAAAGAGAGGGAAAAAAAAATGTATGGAAATGCATAAAACAAGAATCTTTGACATACCCAGTTGAGATTTGTTGAAGATTATTTGATTTGGAAGATTTCCCATTTGCAAGGTTACATGGAAGATTGGAAAAAATGGCACAAGAAGACCAGACTCATAAGTCCTTAGGGAGTGGTGGTTCTTCTTCGTCGTCTTCTTCGAAGAAACTAAAAGAAAAGAAAGTCCCACAAAGAGGGCTTGGTGTGGCACAGCTTGAGAAGATCAGGCTTGAAGAGCAGCAGAAGACAGTTGCAGCTTCAATGTTGTCGCCGTCCCCGCCTCCGCCTTCTCTTTTGCTTCCAAATTACGATAACTCCGCGAACCGGTCACCGTCGTCCTCGGTTCCATTTCCTTCCCAGTCCGCACACCACATTGTTGTGAAAAGGCCTAGCTATGATCCTCATCAATTAGCTAACTTGGCGCATCATAATGCGTATGAGATTCCCGGGAATTCCAAGGTTCCTAAAGTGTGGAATTCTTGCGAGTATTTTCTTGATCAGGGAGAGAATTCTCCCAAGTTGAATCCTGGATTGGCGCTAAACATGAATCCGCCTTACGAGCCAAACCCCATTCGGCCTCTTTCTGGCTTGGTGCAGAGGACACAGAACTACGAGCATGTTTCTCCTTCGATGGTATGAGATTTGCGTTTGTTTGTAAAGATTTTCTCTGATACCATGTTAGTTTATCAATTTTGTCTGAAAAGCTTAAGCTGTTAGGAGATGAGCTAATAATAGTATTATATTCTAACAGTTCTCAAAAGTAAAATAATGGTTTTCGTGTCTAAGAAGAATCATGGTTTTTGTAAAACTTGTAGGTAAATGTCCCAACACCAGCTCTATTACCACCTGCATCTAAAAGTCAAATGGAGCTCCCTTCAAACCAAAGCTACTATGGCAACAATGCTCTCATTTGGCCCGAGGGAGAACAGGTTTGTTCCGCTATGTTCTCTTTTTATTCCGTTTCATCGTGTTTCGTAGCTTTATTGCTATGAACATATATCTCCAGAGAATTGTTTGTATTTACAAGATGCAAACTCCAATTGCGAATCTAGAATAGAATAAGAGGAATTGGTAATGGAATTTTTGCAGGAGCACGAAACAGAACTTAATCCCGCTTTTTATGCTATTTTGCACATTTGACATGAACTTCAATATCATTTTTATACTTTTGCTAGTGGGTTTTCTTTCTTGGCTTTTGTTAATTGGAGACTTGGGTTCAAATGTGGCTTAGATGGCTGGCAAAAAGAGGTCATATGCCTTTCTACACCCTCCTCCAGGGCCTTCTTTCAACCTAAAATTTCCGACCTTTTCTGCTCAACCAAGAGCAGATGGAGCAGCTTCGTGTGGGAATGGAAGCGCCTTCAACCCCGCACAAAGCACCCCAAAGTTGAGGTCAGCTTATTGTTATAATTTAAGCCCTTTTAATTATCATTGTGTTGCCACATGTTAGTCTTGGTCACAATGTTTTCTTTACGCCTTGTGTTTTCAGAGAAGGCCCTTGTTCATACCCGGCTTCTGTTCATGAGCGAAACTCAGAGAGTAGCATCGAAGAAAATAGTGCTGGGAGTGCAAACTTTCTCACACTATCTCTTCCAGCAACTGCTACTGCAGCATCGTTAAGCTCAAAGTTCAATGTCCCTTTCTCTTGTCTCGCATTCCCCAACTATGAAATCCCGGGTTTCAAAACAAACCCTTCTCAAGTGAGACTAAACAACACATACCCAATTCACTGATTTTTATGTTTTGCTTTGTTATGGGATTCAATCTTGCTATTTCTTTTACATTTTCAAAGGGAATCGAGGACGAGCCAATTTTCCAACCAGGGCTAGGTAGGCCGAGTGAACGGCCGCCTTTCCACAGCTTCCTCCCACCGGCAAAGAAACAAAACTGTGAAGCAATTTCAATGGCAGTGAACAATTCCAGTGGTGGAACAGGTGAAAATGTGGATCTCAATTTGAAGTTGTGAAATGGGATTATTGTACTTCTTTTGAAAGGCCTGCTGTTCCCGTTTATGTGATTGTACCAGAATATATGAACTTTAATTAGTATACAATGTGGACGAGCAAAGTGATCTGAAAGCTTGGCCATGTGAGGCTTTGAATATAGAGAGAGGGAGAGATGTTGATTTTTGCTTGAGTCCTTTCTGTGCCTGTGAAAAACAAATTTTTATTTTTTTTTTTTTCGCGAGAGAGAGAGAGAGAGAGAGAACAGAAAGGCAAGAGGTTTGGTGCGTTTGTACTTTTGAGATTTGGGTCTTTTTTCAAGTAACTTTCATTAATAGCCTTTGAATTATACAAGCAAGTCTCGTATTGACCCATAAGTTTTGATTTTACAGGTCATACTATTTCGAATTACTATTAAGCAAATGATCATTATGTTGCTAATCCTTTAAAATTGGACATAAATTGAATACGTTTTGATCATATTAGTTTTAATACTAAACCGAAAATCTTGGTTTAAGTGACTCCCCAAGCCATGCCCCTGCTTTAAGTCCGTAAGGCAAGGAAGGCAGGTTTTAGAGCTCGATAAAGCAGATGAAGACTTCCAATGCATATAGGTTATCTCGAAATGTAGAATCGCAGATTGTGCTTGCTAAGTAAATTATACTTTCATTAAGATTTCTAGATTCACAGAGATAATTTTAACTTAAAACTAAAACTCATGTAATCAAAGTGTATTTAATTTCTATCTAATGTTTAACATAAACTAAAGAATAGATTGTCTGCGTAATAACCAAAAATCTCATGGTAACGTGATGTGAAAAATTAAAAATTAATAATAGCATAAGACACTATTATAATTCGAAGGTGGTTTATAAAAATATATATATATATATATATATTTTTTTTCCCTTTCTTTGCTTTGGTTGGTTGGAGAATGATTGATGAGTGTGTGTGTGTGTGTGTGCGTGTGTGTGTGTCTCTCTCTCTATATATATATATATATATTGGAATGTGGATTGGGATTACGGGGATGTGATTGTGTGCTTTTGTCATGACCTTGTATGCACGTGGGGGTGACCCTCAATATCTGACCATGGGTATGATTGCATTTTTATATGGCGCAAGCCAAGGTCCCACGAAGGCTTTTTACAACTAGAATAGAATTACAAGTTGTCCCAAAAGGACCTCTACAGAATTTCAGAGCAAAAAGAGGACCTTTATAGAATGGAGACAAATCTAGGATCAGTGAGTGGGGGAATATAGTAACCAAAACTGACACGCTATTTGTTCACTTTAATGATTTTAATAACATTTAGAAAAAAAAAATTTCCAAAAAAGGGGAAAAATTAGTTCTTTGACGGAATATCTCTGTGAAATTTCGTTATCATATTTTTATAATTCAACATGGACTTTTTTAATACCTATTATAGAATTTGTTATTTACACAGAAAAGAGATAACAAACCAAACTAGCTAGACATTATCCTACTAATAAGGTAGAGTTTTGAACCACCACACTATATCAAACTTCGTTAAATTGCCGTTCTCTTTTACATTTTCATGAATCTAAGAACTTTTACTTCTATTGCATTATTTGATCTACGTACCGGAACAGATAACATTCAAGATTATACAGGATAATGTACGAAGATTATTTTTTGCTCTCTTTAGCCCTATGTTTGTTATCCTTTGGAGGTCTGTCTGCGCTAGAGGGGCTTTTTTTTTTTTTTTTTTCCCCCCAAAAAAACTCAATTAATTCTGGTGGTGATGACAGACCGGCCTGTATCATTCTCAGACAATTTAGACCGTCTAAAATGCTGAAGTAGTAAACCAAATTACAAAAGTACACGACGCCGCACCACTGCCATAAATAGAATAGAAAACTTGATGATCAGACAGGAGATCTGATCATCGAACAATAACACATCCAGATACATAACTTATTCACGATCATACAAGAAAAATGAGATAAAAACAGGTTCTGATCCGAAATTCAGAAGCCGAAAAGATGCCTCATAGTTTATATCGATGATTTGGTCTACGACCAGCCGAAAAAGTAATCTAGAACATAAACCAGGGCAAGGGAAAATGGATAGAGCAGGAAAGCTATCGAAGATGTCCACAGAGGGAAAGTAGTACGGAAGCTGCCGAACAGACCCATGACAATGCAGACTATGAAAATGACTAGAACTTCGGATGAGAAGTTCCATGTCAATCCTCTGGCGTAGACGAGGGCCAAGAAAACTGATAGGCAAAGGACGTTATTCATCGTTACAGCCCCGTATATCTGCATTTATGAGAGGAAACAAGAAATGAATCAACGGGGTCTCACAGGAGCCTTAGATCTTGGAAGTACTTTATTCCGAAGTTAAAAATTTCATTCCTGAGTTTGCAAAACTTATGCTTATTCCTACCTGCTTAAAACATATATACATATATACACACACACATATAAATATATCAGCTTCAGTGGCACCCGGCACCATATAAGTGAGACCCAAGAGCGGATAGCACCCACATTGGGTCCCGCCCGCTAACGGATTGCCCTGGAACCCCTCTCGCTCTCTCTCTCTCTCTCACACACACACAGACGCACACACAATATCTGTATGTTCTTATGCTGCTAGGCACATCTACTACAGTTTACCATAACATGACAACAAAGATAAATGAGTGAGAAACAAACCTCCGAAAATGTCAAGGAGGCAGTTCTTTGCTTCTTTCTCGTGGCGAAGATTATGGCGGATACTGCCTCACTAGAGTTAGTAGCCAGAGGGAGTGCAATGAACGAGATGAAAAAAGTCGGAATGCTAGTGGCAGTTGAAAAGTTGTCAACAGCATCCACCAGGGGATCTGCAAATGCTGCTGCAATAGCAGCTCCCAACAACAACAACAACGTTGCTTTCAAGACTACCCATTTAGTATTTGCAACACCTTCTGCGGCTCCCTCGCTCGGTTCACCCGACCCCAAAATATCATGCTGTTGCTTTGTTTGCTGAACAGGAACACCCCAAATTGTTAAAATACTAGCAGGATAAACTCTCAAAAGTTTTAATGAGTAAAACTTACCTTGTGGAAATCATTTAAGAATTTCTTCGTTCCACCATGACCAGAATAGGAATTCCCTTCACGCTTTGCCTCCTGAAGCCATCTGGTAACACCAGCTACAAATTCTGGCTCTTCAACATGTAAATCATTGCTCGTATCAAAATCTTTCATCACTTTTTCGATAGCATCATCCTGGTCCAAGTCTATCACGTCAAACTGAATTCCTATTATCAATGCTTTTAATTCAGAAGCTGAAAGAAGCCCATTATGGTTCTCATCAATTTTCTCAAATAACCTGACATGATATCAATTAGACACATGAGAAATTTACGAGACGAATAAAAAGAAACTGGATATGGCACCAAAGCTGCAAAAAATGAAAAAAAAAAAAAAAAAAAAAAAAACACTACCACATTCAAAAATAAATCTCACTTTTTTATAACGGGTATGTTGGGTTCATCATTGTCATCAAGGAGCCTTCCTAATCCATGCTTATGTAAATGTTGCAAGATTCCTGATATAACATGTTTATGCTTTGCATATTCTATTCGTCTCCTCTGAATCCAAGGCTGAAAAACCTGCGCCAAAAATTAAGTACGTTTTAAATCTTGAGTCAAATCCAATCAAAACTCAGATCCAAAAAACAGGGTAAAGAAAATTGTAAGCTTAACCTGTGAACTATAGCTTATAACATGATCAGTATGGTACTAAAACCTAAGAATGAACAACCTAAGTTACTCGGTGCATTTAGTACACTGAATCCTTAAAAAATTGAAAATAGATACAAGTGCTACAAATGAAAAGCAGCTACTGGAGAAGTTTGCAAATTATATAAACTATAATGAAAACATTTTAAACACACATGCAACTACAACAATAAATACATTTCAAAAAAACAAGCAACAATTCCGTATATCAAAGATATATAAAGCACAGATATACAATGGGTTCACAAATTTTTCCAGTTCTCTTTTGAGTTTAATTTTATTTCACTTAGCAAGAATCATCAACCAACCCAAATCACACAAACCATGGGTGTAAGAACCGATTAATGAAGTTAGTTTGCAAAGCATTAGTAACTGTAATGCAACATGGTCGGTAGAATTTGAAGAAACAGTGGCAAAACATTGGTTGTGCAAGTTTTTCAACAAAAATAAGAGGAAACTTACTTTAAAAACTGCATATAAATGAAATTGCTATAAGCATAGCATACCTGATACAGGCAATAAGAAATCAATAACGCCACCGAGACAACAAGAGCAATCAAAACAGCCAAATGTCTCCCCGAGGACGAATCAAGAAGTTGTGGTAGTTGAACAATAAGAAAAGGGAGAACAGATATAGCCATAATTATTGCAGCATAGCTCGTCCAAATATCAGTGCTAACTCCAGAACCTACATTAACAAAAAATAGTTCTTTTCAAAATTAGTATTTTTCAAAAACAGATTTAGCGAAATGTCTTTTTGCTCTCTTGCTCAAAATCCAGATGTTGGCATGTTGCCGTGTTGGAAAGTGTTCAGTTATCTCTTGATTTTCAAGTGCTTGTAAACGGATGATTGTTTTGACCTAATACATCAGCATTTGTTTAACCTTTAACTTTGGTGAGATGGATTGTTTTACTTTAGCATTGTTCTTTTCAATATAGTAGGGAATTCCTTCTTCTCTGCTAGTGCGTGTGTGTGTGTCTGTCCGCACAAGACAAAACAAAATGAAACAAAAACGAAAACAGGATACCAGAAAACAAAAACAAAAACAAAAGGGAAAACACTAGGTTATGATGCATAAATATGAAAACGTCGAAAACATAAACTACCGTAGTTAGAAAAAGATTTTACGCAAGAACTTTCAAGAAGATAAGAACATACCAGTCAAGCTAAATCCTTTTGTATCCTTTCCATCTATTGCAACCGAACCTTCGATATCACACTTGCCAACAATAATACAGGTTCCCCATATTATAGTGAGGAGCAAGACAGTTGATCCAGCCAGCAAGCCCATTCCAACAGAGACCTGACTTTGAGCAGTTTCTGTGCTTCCAGAAAGTCCAGATACTGAAAAAAGAAACGAGGCAAGATAAAGGTGGCCAATCGTTACGTATATGTAATGTACACCATCTAACTTGTACAGATGAGGGTGAGAAATGCATGTATTTATGACACTTAACCCTAATCTACCGAAAGGTAATGATGGGATGTTTCCTTTTGAATCAGTAAGCTCTTGTGCAACAAAGTTCTCAGTTATTTTCAATGACATAGCAAGATGGATATACTTAGTGTCGTCATATTCCTAGTTTCAAATTTTGTTTGAAATAATAAATAGACATGAGATTTGGCACGCGATTGAATTAACAGAACATGGTAACTGACGTTTTCAATTCAAAAGAAAAATAAGGGTAAAATCATGGTGACTATAAAGATTGGGAAACAACACTTTGTGCTAATACTATCAAACTATAATTAAAACACTATCTTGTTTTAAAAGAATCTTATTCGTTGAATTTTTTTTCCCCGACGGCTAATATTGATTCTTTTCATCATCTAGTGCTTGAAAAATAGGATATATGCAATTTCAGTTATTCCCAAGAATTCCAGTCATTCCCTTTTCAAAAGCCAAATTGTATCTCAATTGATGTTCAATGTGTGTGCAAGTTGTTTTCAATTTATTGACTCTGGATTCAAATCCGAGGGACAGTAAAATTTTCCATTTTCTTATACAAATAAATAAATAAATATATATATATATATACGTATAAATGTTTGACTCTGTTACTTCTATTTAAACTGGGAACGTTTACTTATCGGGAATTCTAATATTAAAAAATTAATTCTATGAAAAAAATAAATAAATTACACCGGATTAAATTCTATAATTAGATAAAAATATTTACTAATCTATCAAGGAATCTATTTACTTGAGGAATTAAATTCATATTATTTTGTTTACTTTCTAAATATTAGAAGGATTGAGAATATATTTACTGTCGTTACGAAATTATTCTTAAATGAAAAAAATAATTAAATAAAAATAAAGGTAGATTTGGTATAGAGTTAATTACTTTTTTTTAGGGGACGAAATTTATTTCCGTATATAAAAGATGGGTGACAAATTCTTTTTTATCAAGAAAATTAATTCTCTAATTTTAAATAAAACTTACATTATTTAATTTCTAAATAAAAAAATAAACACTAAAATTTAAAATCATAAATTTAATTTATTTTTTTCAAATTGAATTATTCATCAGTAAACACACTGAAAAAATAAAAATAAAAATTTGCAATCAACTTCGAATGACACGTTGGAAATAGACCAAACAAATTTCTTCCACTAAAAGGCAATCAAAATTCAATCACAGTATTTTTTTTTTCCCCAAAAAAATTAAACATCTCAGCCTGACAGAAACCGATTCTATTTGCTTTTTCCGTCATTAGCTCAGAGTGCATCGAATCATTCTCCGGTGTATAGTTAAGAATTTTTACACTTATTCCAATTCCAGTAAAGGAAAATTACATATATATATATATATATATGTATATCAGACTGATAAACTAAAAATAAATTTCAGAAGATAAAAAAGAGGAATCAATATTCAAAGAGAATCAGAAAGGACTGCAACATGACAATATGAACACAACCGAATTAACACTTTTCCAGGAAAAGATTAGATCCGAACGAATTTATGTATCCGACAGTTTATCGGCAACCAAACAAACAGAACAAAAAAGACGAAGGAAGATGCGATGCGATTCATTTCGATTTTACCTAGAATGAGCATGGCATCGGGGAGCGCGCCGAGGATAGGGAGGAGCAATCCTCCGACAAGGCCGGGGCCGAGGATCTCGAGCAGGAGCTCGCTGCCATTGGAGAGGTAGGTGGCGGCCGTGAACATGAGGTAGCCATAGACGATGATGAGGAACAGGTTGCCGAGGACGGTGGTGGTGCACGGCAAGAACCCGTAAGACTGCTCGCAGGCGGACTCGGCTCCGAAGCCGGAGAGCGGGTTGAGGCGGAGGTAGAACGGCTGAGTCTCCCAGAGGCCGTGGACCCCGTCGGAGACCAGATCGGACGGCGAGGAGTTGTCGGCGATGAAGCGGCCGTGGGATTGGGCGCCGCAGAGGATGAGGATTAGGATTGGCAGGATGAGAGTTGGTGCCTTCGACATGGCCGGAAGCTAGTTCATATGTTAGAGAGAGAAAGAGAGGAGAGAGAGAGAGAGAGAGAGATGGGGATTGGGTTGGGCTCTTAAGGATTGTGCGTGAGGAGACAGGTGAGTGAGTGTCAGACGGAAACAGAGGAGAGAGAGAGAGAGACGTGGTTCTCTCCGCGTCTGAAACGTGTCAATGAGGTGTGTCAGGACAGTTTATTATTATTATTATTATTTATTTTTTGGGGTTAAACTTTTTCAAAACCTTAATTTGAATATTTCGGGATTTTTTTCGATAGGGAAAGTGGCCCCAAGTTCAAACTACCTAAAAAAGTTTCAACCACCAACATGATTGTACTTTTTTCTTTTTTTCTTTTTCTTTTCTTGTTTTTGAAAATGCATTATACTGCTTTTTTATTATTATTAGAAAGAATGACACTCACACCCTTGTACTTTTCTAAAATTACATAGATGCTCTCTTAACAAAAATTAGCATATGTTCCGTTTGATGAAACATTTTAAATTCAAATTTTTATCTCAGTTTTTATCTTTTTTTGAAAAGTCAACAAAAATTATAACTAGTTTTTAAAAAGTCAACCAACTCAAATTTAAAAATTTCAACTCAAACCGTTTCACCAAACGGAGCTATAATGTTTGGTTGTAGGGTTTAAATCTTACGATTATAATTTAATTTTTATCTTTTTCCTTTAGTTTCACTATTTACATAGTTTTGTAACTTAAATTTTAAAAGTTCATAACTTTATATAGACAAATACAAATGACATATATATATATTTTTAATTGTATAGAATTTCGAGACAAACGAAACAAACTCTATATTGATTTTTTTTTTCTAAATACAATTCAAGATTTTACAGTTTTTAACTTTAGCAATTCAAACGTCTCGATAAACACAAGATCAATTTAAATCTAAATTCTATAATCCAAACCTTAGCATCAAACACATGCTTAGCCTTTGGTGTTCGAATTTATTTTAAACTCAACTGTACTTTACGATTAGTTTTTTGTCTTTTTCTAAAAAAGTGAGTAAAAATTATAAGTAGCTTTTGAAAAGTCAATTAACTTTAACCTAAATATTCTATTTCAATTCAAACTCAACCTGAATACTAAATGCACCCTACTAACATCAACTTCTTTTGACTTTTTAAAAATTACAGAGACACCCCATCAATTTGTTGATTGTTGATGCCAAAAATCTTTGGCACAACAACAGATAGGATCACTTGGCGTGATTAGTCCCGTACCGCCGTGTTTTGCGTAATCGCCTGCAAAAGAGAAGCACCTCAAAGTAAGGGAGACACCAGTAAGGTGTCTGCTAAGGCCACTCCGATGCTTAGGTCAGTAAAGGGAATCGAAGAGCAAGCGAAGAAAAGCAGAGTTTTGACAAGGAAAAATATTCATACCTGAGGGAATAAGGCACTTCACTATTTGTAGGTGTTCCCACAAGTTTGGGTGCTCTAGATGACCCTTATGTGTCGTACTTCATATGATTCCAATGGGTCTACCCGTGCCATGTGCATGAACACCCAGAGTTCACTAAGCATGCACTACATGTTTCCAGCTCAGGTGAAAATGGAGCACGGGAGTAGACCCCAGGTACTACTATTAGGTGGTGTCAGGTCGAGGAGGGAGATGGTGCTAGCGTGAACACATGTACCAATGTCAAGTGTTAGGTGTCAGTCAGTATAAGGTGGTGGAGGGGATGTTGGACTTGACATAGTACGGCTGTCTGTCGGTGTAGGGTGTTGGAGTAGGGCCCACATGGATTAGTCTATTCAGAAGGGGCTCGGAGGTAACTAGGGTTCGAATGCAACTCCCTGGTCGAAAGTGGTCTTCCACTGGCCCCCAGAGATTTTCTCCATTACGCCTTACTTTCTGGGACAACCCAAGGGTGTCTTTGGTCGGTCATGATGCTCAGCTTGTGTGGGGAAGTAGGCTTGGTCTAATCTGATTACAGTAGCTCAGTCTCTCGAATTCGGCCACGTGTTTGGATGTTCTCCGTCTACTAGAAATCACCTTGGGCTTGCCCAACCGGTCCTTAGAAGCATGTACTCAAAACCCGGAGGAGGTCTAGGCCGAAACCTACCAGGCCCGACCACCCCATCAACATTGATCATGAGTTTGATCGTCAAATATGCTCAAAATACCATAATGCCCCTCTTTTCACCAAAATGAAGTCTTGGGTAATTAGTTTGTCTAATCCTTGAATTATGTACATTTTGACACTTCAGTCCGTGAACTTTTGATTTTGTTAACTTAGTTCCTGAATATATTTTTTATTTTTGGCAGTTTTGATCCTTGACAGTGTTCGGCTCACAATAGGTGGCGACGGCGACAACACAATGAAAAGAGATGGGAGGGGGTGCAACAGCCATTTGTTCCTTTGCTGCTGTTTATTTTTTCCTTCTTTTTTTTTTTTTTTTTTTGGACAAATACTTTTTCCTTCTTTAGAGTAAAAACAAATAAATGGTTAAATTTCAAAAAGAAAAATTACAAATGAATGGTTATGATTTAGTTTGGTAAGATCGATGGTTGAGATTTATTAGGGGTATTTTAGTCATTTAAAATTTAATCTATTAGAGTTAAAAAGAGTGAGTGTTTGTGTTATTAGTTTTGGCCAAAAGGGTGTCTCCATAATAATGAGAAAACTTAGGGGGCATCATTGTAGTTCTCTTTTATTATTATTATTATTATTATTATTTACATTCAAATGTAAAATTATATGTGCATTTGAATAATTTTTGTAAAAGGTAACTTTTTTTAAAGGGAAATTATCATTTAAATGAAAATGAGATACAAATTCTAATACCAAAGACGAAACAACTCTGTGGTATAATGGACACAACTCTCGACTAAGACCGATCCCTTCAGTAAATTTTGATGAAGCTAAGTGAGAAGAACATAAGCTGAGATTTGGTGATGGGAAAATTCCTTAAATTCCTTGAAAATCCTATAATCGAATATGTACAGAGCTCTTTAAAAAACAATCTACAATAAACGGAATTTCCGATCGATCGAGAGACAAACTCGTAACATAAAGGCTGTAACAAACTCCACCTAACCATAATACTAAGGGAACCAACAGATAAATACTACCAGAGAACAACTCAAGTGACACACATACACAAAACAAACCGGAGGTAGGGAACTTCCCCTTTATTACAAAACTAAAATAAAAACACAAAAACAAAGTACAAATATAAAATAACATCGACCACTAAATTCTTGCCCCCACGCAAAACAACCACTCTGCTGCGAACCGCAACTCAGAGGAAATCGATTAGGATCGATTGGATGTAAAAGATTGCTGCTCCGACCATCGGATCACCAAGGCCTTGCTAAATCCCAAACCGCTGAAAGCTCGTTAGGCTAGATCTGATCGAGAACTTCGATTCATGACCCTCATACTCCATCCCCACTGTTCGCCAAATCTATGTATGTAAATATGCTACGCAAGTATACATAATCGAACAAGTAATACAATAGTGAGTAAAGTATCGTCTCCACAGGGATTGAATTACTAAAAACTAATTACGGAAACCAATTGCTCTAAAATAAATTGAAGAGTAAATTAAATATTAAAATTGTAGAAAATGATGTAAATGAATGGGTGTATTTAAAATGCAAACAAAGGTAAAACTTAGCAAGATCTAAAGCTTAGACTGTGAATCAATGATGGGTAATGACTAGGATTACTGATTTTCCCTTAGTTGCAATTCTGACTGCAATTGCTGTAGTAATGCTATAGCAAAATTAATCCAATCAACCTAAAATTCTGCATAATCTTCTTCCGAATGATTTATGCTTTCAGTTTCTTAAACCAAAATAAACATATTCCTATATACTCCAGTTTTTAGAACCTAAAATTAAACACCAATTTTAATGGGTTGTACAAGATAATAACATATTCCTATACCATCCACTTGTATTATCCAAGTTAGATCCAACTAGAATCAACCTTCCCAGAATTAATTTTAGTTTAATTTCCCCAACAATTGATGGCCAGTCAATCATAGAGATTAAACATACAACACACTTGAACAAACTGGATGAAAATTACCAAGCATTTAACATAACAAGCAAATCTTCATTACAACCTCGGTTCCATCAATAATCCTAGCTAAATAAATTAGTTAAATTTAGTTCAACGAAATTAAAAATAACAAACACAACCAATGGATTCATGATTCACAGAGAGAAAAATAAGAAAATCCAAAGGAATTTGGTGAAGTGAAATTGGAAAAATTAGGAGGTGAGCGTGCGTGATATGGTGTGTTTTCCAAATCCAGCCAATAGTCCAAGGCTGGATTTGATTGCTCACCTCGGAAATTCAAATCTCCACCTCTTATGTCCTCGTGCTCCTTTCTCTCTCACCGTTTCCTCACAGCTTCCCCTTTCCACAAATGGTGTGTTTTTCCTCCCCCTCCCACCCAGAACAATTATATTCTTAACCTTTTATACTAGGGTAAGTTGAGGTACCCTAGGCACACATGTCCTTCTAAAAGTAAAGGCTGGTGGCATCATAAATACAGCTGTCAGATTCTTATAAATTAGGCAAGTGGAGTAGCTACCAGCTATAAGGAGATAATTGCGTCAACTTGCACTTTTAGACTGTTTATTCACTGCTGCAGCATTGCTGTAACATTGGTGTAGCATCGGCTGCCTTCTAGCTTTCCATTTCATTATCTCCTCTTTTCCAGTGGGCCATCACCTATTTTTCACTTTGAGCTCTTGAAAGGCAAAGCACAGAATTAAATTTGAAACCAAATTCATGTTTAAGGCTAAAATTATCCACAACTATCTACCATTTTTCATCTAAAGAAAACTACCTAATATTATGTAAAATACTAAAAACTGAGGCATATTATATTGAGACATCAACAGCTATTAAGTTCAAAAGCATAATAAATAACTCTATTTCATAGAGTTATCACCCACCGAAGTCACCAAATCGCCACTCATTCTCGCCAGCCACAACTTCGTCGGACCAGAACACCGATAACGTCCCTGTGCTCTGGCTGAGTCTTGGACAACGGCGGCGACGGAAGTTGCACGAAAAGGGAAACCTTGATATTTGGAGAAGTTTGAGAGAGAGAGAGATTGTGACAGTCATCAGTTCTTATAAGAAAATGATAAACTGTAAGAAAGAGAGGAAGGGAGTACGAGAGGAAGGAAATGACTTTGTCAAAGACGTTTTTAATTAAAAGAAATATTTGAGTAGTGTAAATGTAGAAAAATGAGTGTAATACGGGTTTTTAAAAAGTGAAAATTTAGATTTGAATTTGAGTTGAATTGTTGTGAGAAAGTGAAATACACTTCAATATTTGACATGTAACCAAACACACATTGTATTGTAATTAAAATAATATCTATTAAAAATAGTTATCTAAACGAACCTTTATCTATAACTATATATGGAAAGTACAATGTGCTTTACTGTGCAAAGCATGCACTTCTGTATTGGTCAAAATTTTTTTTTTCCTATTTTAGTCCTTTTATCTCTTTTTTTTTTTTTTTTCATGCTTCTCTTTTTTTTTTTAGGTCCTTTTTTTGTGGGTCTATTTTTTAAATTTATATTAAATTTTTTATATGTAGATAAATTTTTTTAAATACATTTAACAGATGTATAGCACATGCTTTAGACTAATTAATATTAAGGTGACAAAAGTGCTTCACAAGATAAAAAAAAAATGCTCTTATTTATAATAATAATAAGTTCACTGACTACATAAATATAAAATACAAAAAAAAAAAGTGGAGTAGATATAATCTGTATTGTAATAATGGTGATAAAAAAACAAAAACAAAAACTTTTTCAACTGATAATGGTGATAAAAACAACATAGAGCGTTCTTTTGGGGGAAGTCATGAAAACTCTAAAATAAAATTATCCGAGTTTAGTATTACAAAAGAAATTTTAAGAAATATCTTCCTCGGCTTTTATGGCCGGCTGAGCTATCCAGCCATTTGGTTCCTTTGGGAGAACAAATCATGGCCACCACAATAATCACAAATAATAATTATATATATATATATATATATATATAAGATAAGACTTATAAAAATATAATTAAAAACTAAAATGACAAAGGAAAAAAAAAGATAAATTTTTTTTAGAAACAGCAAGAAAAGCCCTTTTTTTTCTTATTGAAATAATTAAAAAAAAAAGTTGTAAGAATCAAAAGTGATATATCTCTGTTTATATATATATATATATATATATCTTTATGTCATAAATATTATGAGACTGATTCAAATTTGAAGTTAATAAAAATATCTATTTATAAAGTCAAGTGTAAAAAAGACATAGAATGACTTACATAATCCGCACATCATTAGACAAATACATGTATGAGATGTTAGAATGATTTAAATACAGCATTTATAATACAGTCATATATTAAATTTTCATTACACTATACATGTTACTGCAACAACTATAATGATATCATCACCAATGAGACAGGTGCCTTTTTTTTCACACCTTTGAATTTGGAATTAATGTGACTCCTTGAGGATAAGGAATGTCATATCCCTTATGTTTTTTCTGCAAGTACTGAGTATGATGTTTATATCCGCTATTCCATACAAATTTCGTTCATTTTAGTATTATTATTATTTTCAACACGTCCTTTAGGCAAAAAAAAAAAAAAAAGGGCCTAAAATTAACTATGAGTCTGGAAATATTTCGTAGGGATCATAATTTGTATCGTCGTAACATGTCATACTCCTCAATTGATATTATTATACACAATTTAAACACGACTTCTTTATATTCATATCAAAATCTCAAATCCAAACAAAACTCGTCATTTATTAACGAATTGACGCCTAACATTTTTATTAAAAAGGTTGCATTCTTGTCATGTCAATTTGTATAATCCATTTATCAAAAGAGTTACCTTTTTTTTTTTTTGTTGGATTTATCAAAAGAGTTAATAATGGGTCGTGTAACTTATTTACAACCCATTTAAATAATAATATGTTTAAGTTTGATTAACAAACAAACTTAGAAGATATAAAATATCTACTAATTAAAAAAAATTAAATACTACACATTTAGATTACAAATAAAGTTAAATACAAGTATAGTAGTATGTCAAACACAAATTAGTCCGCAAAATAAAAAACCACAATCAATTCAGTCCCCAAAATACAAAATCATAACTAAAAATATTTTAACACATCTAAGTATACACGGTTCCTTAACGTATCTAATATTCATGTGAATCAATTTATGACACGCTTATTAATCGGGTTATTGATGGTTTGTAGTCTTGTTGGTGCGTTTAACCTGTTGAACTCATTATTTTATTGTATTTTGGCGGATTCAACCCGTTTTGACTCAAATTCATTTACAGAAAACTCAAACTCTCTAATTTCATACTCGTGTCGCCCCTTATGGCATGACCTGAATTTTCAACCTTACTCTGCCACCCCACCCAATTTCATATATATAGTATATTTTATGTCCTAAAATTTAACGTGGAGTTTAAAAAAAGGAAAAGTATACCTCAGTCTAATGTTTTTAAAGTCAAGTAGAAAATCTTAAGCTAATTTAATCCCTAATATTTTTAAACATGCATCGCTAGAGTTTGGATTTAGTTTTTGCACTTTGATTTCTTATTATTGGAGTCTGGATTTAATTTTGAGATTTGGTTTGTTTTCTTGAAGCATTAGTTGCTATGTTGTTGAGTTATACAATTAATTTTACAGCATTTGCTTTGAGTTTATTACTCTTTTTTTTTTTTTTTTTTTTTTAAGAAACTCTTGATGATCATGAATAAATAGATAGGATACTCATAAGTTGGTTTTGCACCAAATTATTGAAGGTCTTTGACTTAGTAACTTGCTAGTTTTAGATATTTTATGTGTTTTTGTTTCTCGTTTTGTTATTTTGTAAAAAAGATGGAAACTGAAGCTTTCGAGACTGGAAAGTGAAGAATAAGAAATGCTCGTCCAATCTGCCAGTTTCCAATTCCTGAAAATCCTTGTATTCCAATTTTTGTCAAAGCCTATAAAAGGACGTGTTGGGGACTCAATAAAAGGGGACTTTTCGGACTTGTGATTTGAGAAGCAAACTTAGAGAGAGAATTGCGGGTACGAAGAAGAAGACGGTGGATTCCGAACACGGAGAAGCTTTACTCAACTTTGCTCTCTAGCTCATTTTCTTTTCTTTCGATGTTTAAGAACATGTTTTGTGTTTCTTTAAATTTCGTTATGAACTAAATTTAATTTCCTAGAAGAGAGATGTAGCCGACGCTTGATACTATGTTTTGATTGTCAATTTATTTTATGAGGTTTTTCATTCAGTTTATTTGAGTTATCATATTCTTAATACTTCTAATTTATTGACTATGAGTTAGATGATATTATTATTTAGAATTCGACACTTGGGATAAAGAATTTTAGATATTGTTAAGAGATAATACAACCTAGGATTTTATAGAGTTTGGGAGGCCTATAATTCCTTTGAAGTCATTTGAAAAGAATCATAGATCGTAATAAGTTTTTAATTCTTGATTTTTATAGGGATATTGAAATCGGGTTTTAAGAATATTTTTAACTCAGCACTCAGGAGAGGGAGTTGAATACTAAAGGATTCTTTGGCTTATAAACTACGAAAAATTGATTAGTAATAAATTGGCATTAAAAGACATAGTTGACGGCCAGGTAAAATCTAACCTCTAGACTTTTCTCATATTGATTTCTTCTCCAATTACTTTCTAATTTGTCTAGTCATTATTATTTTTATTTAGTTTTAATATTTTATTTTCATTATTGTGATTGAATTGTCTAAATAAAGTTAAAATTAATAAAATTATGGTACTTAGTAAAATTCAATTGCAATCCATGAGAACGACATTTTTACTCACTCTTTACTACTAAACTTGACACCGTACACTTGCGATTTTGCCGCGATCAGATACAAGAATGGCTCCTTTGATAGAGATTTCTCCATTCGGACTTTGCCTTAAATTAGGCGGATATAAAAGGGAATAAGATACATGAGTATTGTTCTCGTCACACTCGACGCCATCCCACGAGCAACAATCATCGTTTTCATGGAATAACACACACACTTCTCACGGAACATAAACATCCGATTGTCTATCCCTACCTCTCTTCTTCTTCTTCTTCTTTTTTTATTTTTTTTTATTTTTTTTATTTTTATTTTTTATTTTTATATATACACAATCAATAACACACACTTCTCACGGAATTATCGACCACAATAATTTTCAAAAGTATGAAATAAGTGGACCCATTACATCTTCCAGACAATTATGCAATTATGTTCATCCGTACTAATATCCATGCAATTATGTTCATCATATTGATGTTCTGAAGGTTTTTTTTTTTATTATTTATTAAAGTAATTGACTTAAATGGTCCCTAAATTATTGAAGAGGTGATGATTTCATCCCTATTTTTTAAATTTTGGCAGAGATAACTCTAACTTCTCTAAATGTTGACAATTATAATCCTTTCCATCTAAGTCCGTTAAATTTTTAATGGAATGAGTCATATACAATACATGTGATCTAATTTGATAGGGTATTTTTATTAATCTAACAATAAATAGTTTAACAAAAAATTTTAAAAAAATCATGTTTGAGAGGGTATTTTAGTAATCTAACAATAAATAGTTTAACAAAAATATTTTTTTTAAAAAATCATAGCAGAAGTCAGCTCTCTTTGAGGGAATTTGTTCTTGCACCTGAGCTCGCCGATATGGGCCGGAGCTTGGCCTGGGGGAGAACGCAAGGGTGAGGGGGCTGAGTTTGAGCCAGCTCTCTCCTCCTTTTTCTTTTTCTTTTTTAATATATATTGGGTATTTTTTTTAATAAAGATATTTTTATCTTTTAATAATTAATTGGACTCATATGATGGGTCACATGATCTTTTATATTAAAAAATTAATGAAATTAGACGAAAATAATTATATTGTCATCATTTAGAGAATTTAAAGTTATCTAAGTTAAAATTAAAAAAAATAAAAAATAAAATGTTATTTTTTAAATAATTTAAGAATTATTTAAGACAATTATTTTAATTATTGTTGGTATAGGTATAGGTGGGATATTTATGGGCGAAAACTCTACTAACAGGTCGGCATGGCATTAAAAGACAAGACATCAAATTATGCATGCCCTTTTGTTTGTTTTCATAATAAGTACATCTATATCTAGTGGGATCATTTATAAACGGCAATGTCGGCAAAATATCTTTTTGCCACGTACTGGTGACTCGGGTCAAAAGCAGCCGTTAACGTAGCAGTATTAGCATGGTCGGGAGAAGAAATCTTTTTTGGTAAATGGGAAGAAGAAATCTTGCTACTTTATGTTATCTTAGGCTTCGTTTGGCATGATATCTCATTTCAAACTTTTCATCTCAAATCTCATCATGTTTTTTGTCTTTTCTGAAAAAGTTTTTTGTCTTTTCTGAAAAAGTCAACAAAATTTACTATGCAAACTTAAAAATCTCAACTCAACTCAAACTGAACTGGTGTACCAAACGGGCCCGTAGGTTGAAACTTTACATTCTAATTAAATAGATTTATTTTTAACATGTGTTTAAATATTTTTTTGATAATTTTACTCAAATGTAATTTATGTTTACTGTGATGTGATTGACAGTAAGCACCGTCCACTATCCACTTGCAAGAACGAGTATAGATGCTTTTTTTATCCATTAGTACGGGTCTCAGCCGATGCTCGTCATTAACAGGCAGATATAGGAAATAATATATGAATATTGATAATTTTATAAAATAGAGTTATTTTATCATATATGTTAATTGATTATGAGCTTGTTTGGAAATCAAGTTCTAAACTCAAGTTTTTTTTTTTCTCAAAAGTCTATGTCTTTTTTTCAAAAATTTTTTTGTCTTTTCTGAAAAGTCAACAAAATTTACTATTTCAACTTCAAAAACTCAACTCAAACTCACTTACCAAACGAACCCTATATTTTTAAGTATTTTAATAAATTTTAAGTTAATTTAGTTTAATTTTATATAATTTTAATTTAGATAAGTTTATTTTGATTTTGTGTAATTTGATTTAATTTTGTTTAGTTGGTTTAATATTAACTTCAATATATTGTTATTATTTTACTCTTCTAAATAATTAAATTTCTCATTTGTGTATGCTAATTAGGTGAGCAAAATGGTCATTAAAAAGCCTAAAAAAAGGTAAAAAAAATTTGAATTTAACTTGCACCAGCCGGAAACACTATGTGAACCACTAACCCGAGCGCCGGATCGCCTACAGACGCGTCCATTGTAACCCCCGTGTGCCCCCCAACTCTCGCCCGGTCAGTTTGCACACGTGGACCGCACAACCCCCCTCCCATTCCCTCGCCACCACGTGGCCACTGCAATGAAGAGAAAAAGAGGGAACAAATGCTCCCCCTAGCTGGCGTGCAGCAAAGAAAAAGAAAAAGAAAAAGAAAAGGAAAAAAAAAAAGAAAAAAGAAAAAAGGGAAAGAGAAAAGGAGAATGAGGCTGGGTTGGAGTTCAAAGGTCTTGGGGGAGGCCGAGAGTGAAAAGCAGGAGGCCAAACCCAGCAGCCAAGAAGAAAGAAAAATAAGGAAGAAAAAAAAAAAGCCAAAAAAATAGTAGTTTAGGATTTTTAGGTTTAGGATTTAGTTTTTATTTTTAGTCTTAGATTTTATTTTCAATAAATTCCAAGGAAGATGGCATTTGAAGAGCAAAGAAGTGAAGATGGGAAATTAGGAAAAAACTTGAAGATTTATGGAAATAATCATTTGGGTTTTCATTCATTTTCCTTATCTCTTTTATTTTTGTAATTGGATGACACTTGAACCTTTGATTTGTTTAATTTTGTGTTTATTTTCATTTATGGGCATTGTGTAGTTTATTGGTTCTAGGGTTTGATATAGCTCTACTTGAACTATGTTTTGATGATTTAGCTAATTGTTAATAAAATCTCTATTCAATTCATTTTTGTTTTTCTATGCTTAATGCTTTTAATTTGTTGGGAAGTGAATTAGTTGATTTGATTTATGAATTTAATGTTTGGGAGAGCTTAGTTTATTTATCGGTTTGGGAAAAACAATCTTAGTTGTTGTTGAGTTTGGGAGATCGATAACACTTTATTAATCATAAAAGGGTGTGCTTAATGAATGTGTAGGTAAACAAATTAGATAGGGATATCAATTTAGACACTTAAGCATGTAATCTCATTTGACACTTGGGAGAGGTAGTGAGGTTAATTTTGAGCCTTTGATTAATGAATTGATTGAGACTAGTTAGCAATTTCTTAATAGGAAAAACATAGGAAGGATAGAGTGAAGTCAAGACCCTAGAACCTTGTTTGTTTATGTCTCTTTATTCATTCGGTTTTGTTTGGTCATTTTAGTTTACTTTATTTAGTTTAATTTGTGTTGTTATTTTTTAATCGATTGTTCAAATAATCCTAGCGTTAACGAATTTCGGTAATTAACTTAAATTTAAACGCAACCCTCGTGGGATCGACAACCTTACTTATCACTTTATTACTTGTGCGACTCGTATACTTGTGAGATTTCACGCAACAGATATGAGGGTTAAGATCAATCCCTCACATGGGTGCAAGGTGGGGGTTGGGAAAGCTCTCATATACCCACACACGCCCTGTTGATGTTCATCCTTATACAAATTACATATATATACATAAATGTATATTTGGATTTTCAGTGTTTTAATGTTTTAGTTTATTTTATGAATTTAATTTGTAGATTATTGAAGTTTGGAATTTTTTTTTTTTAGATTTTAATTACATTTATGATCATATTGCTAAATTTTAAATTTTTAATGAAATTTATTTTGATTTTTTTTAAAAAATTCTTAATGGGTAAATGGGTAGGGTATAAATATAGCACCCTAGTAGGAATTACCCGCCCTATATCTGCATTAAATTAGGTGGTATGTGGGGTAAAAAGGGAGGTGGATACCTACCTATGCCCCGCCCTATTGTCATCTATAAGAACGAGGCCTTTTTCAACTCATGGTCTATTGACACTCTTCTGATAAAAGTATATAAAAAAAAAATGAATGGATACTAAAATAAGTGGGTTTACTGTTGAAATGAATATTTATTCATATACAATATTTTGAATACCAATTAAACATTATATTGTATTAAAATGGAAGGAGTGATTCAAATGATTAATTAATATTAAAACTGCATTAATTACGTTAGATTTTTAATTTTTTTAAGGGAATACGATAGTTTTTACATTAGAATGATGTAATTTTGAGCTTTAAACACTGTAATTATAAAAGGTTACCATAAATCTGTATAATGGTGTCATACCGTGACAACACCATAAAAGGACCTCGCTAGTTGAATTTTTAGCATTTACATAATTTTTTTTAAGTTTTAATTGAAATTGTAAATATAAATGGGTGTTTGAGTTTAAATTGAAACCGTGAATATAAATAAGTGATTGGGAGAGAAGAAAAAAAAAAAAAAAAAAAAAAAAAAAAACAGATGTAATTCAAATTGAAAAAAAAAAAAAAATTATTTGATGATCCAATTCACACCGAAATACATAGTTCAGGATTGTATACTCAAATGCCCCTGAAAATTTTGAAATTTATTATTATTAATTGATGATTGACTTTCTATTTCACAACTATAATAGTATAATCTTTAATTAATTTAAAAACGATACATTTACTTTTACGAGTCTTAAAATAATCATCATATTATAGCACAAAAGAAATATAATGTTAAAAATTTACATTTTATGTCGGAGCATAAAATAAAATGACATAAGTATGTCAATTCTTTTTTATATTTTTCAGTTATATATATATAATTTAAAATTGAGTCATCTTGATGAATGCATGGCAGTTCGGGAGGATGCCTGGTACGCTCGTTTGAGAGGATTCTCAAATTGAGTTGTTGAGATGTACTCGCTTAATGTTATTCATGCAGTTCATTATCCGGCTCCTCGATTTTTGGAAGCAAATGTCGTGTTTATTTAATGGAAACAAATGATAATTCAACACATAATTTCACCACAAGATTTAAAGTTTGAATTCTTTCATTTTAAAATTAAAAAAAGATTGACATTTATATTGAAAATTAAGATGCAATGATTCAAAACTTAAAAATCATACTTCAAATAAATTGTATTTTTAACACTTTATTAAAAAAAAAAAAAAAAGGGCAAAGAATTATTGTTTTTTGCTTAGAAAGGAGGAAAGAAAGAAAGAAAAAAAAAAAAAAAAAAACTTGGTATCCTTCCGTGTGAATACATGTTCGTTATCAGTAGGCATTAAAATTTGGGGACCATCTCTGACCATCTCTGATCTGATTGATATATATTTTATGTTATTTGTCTTGATAGAAATCCGATCAGCTTCAGAATATAAAATTCATCGTGGGACCTTATTTATTTATTTATTTTTTTCAAAGAAAGCATTAAAATACTTTGCGGACCATCTCTGATCTGATTGATATATATTTCATGATATTTGTCTTGAATCTTGATAGAAATCCAATCAGATTCAGAATAATAAATTCATCGTGGGACCTGATTTATTTTTTATTTTTTTAAGAAATAGTGGGATCTAACTTAGTGTTTGAGTACTTTTAAAATAATAATAATAATAAAACTTAGTGTTTAAGTTATTTTCATTAAAAAAAAAAACTTTTTCATAAAAAAACTTAGTGTTTAAGTAATAATATATTATTTTCCTTAGCATTACTACTATAACTTTTTTTTTTTGTGTGAATAAAGAATGATATGAGGGTGGTTTTATCATTTCTAGCATTACAGGCAGGAGTCCCTTTCCCTAGATATGACAAAAAGACATGTTCTTTATACTAGTTTTTCTTAGTCGGTCATCCGAGGTTTATTCTACCATCATTAAACCAATACTTCAACAGACGAAATTGAAGCGAGACGAAAGGGGAGACAATGAGAGTTGAACTCAAAACTAGTAAAGTTACCCACCCTTATTGATCCATC
The DNA here is from genome assembly GCA_009761775.1 of Ficus carica. Taxonomy (NCBI): domain Eukaryota; kingdom Viridiplantae; phylum Streptophyta; class Magnoliopsida; order Rosales; family Moraceae; genus Ficus; species Ficus carica. The sequence goes on along the minus strand of CM019747.1, from coordinate 5,513,609 downwards.
CATATCTGTAGGTGTCATTACTGCTATAACTCTTGTCTCTTGAGTCTTGACACTTTGGATATCACTAGCAAGTACTTCTTTGTCCATAATGAAAAAGTATAATCAAAATAAAAATGAAAACCAGTATTTTAAATAATAATAATAATAGTAGCGGTTGATAAAAAATGCCTTCATAAATTTTTAACCATTTTGAAATGTCCAAACCATTACAGAAATTCATCAAAAAAAATGCAAAATAAAAGAAATTACTAAAAAAGAAACAAAAAAACAAAAAAATAATCCAGCAATTATTGTAGTTCTCTAATCATATAATACAACATCAATAGTGGGAGCAAAAAAAAAAAAATTATAATAATAATAATAAAGTGGTATGAAACAACGTACTAAATTTGTACGAAATTAGATCAATCTCATCAGTTTACCTAAACTACTTTAGGTCCTTCTTATTTTATCTCTTAAATTTTAAATTAGTCTTATTTAACCACTTTTATAAGAATTTTAGTTACAAACATAAATGTAAAAAGAGAAATTCATCTTAATCCCTCTTTTTTCATTTAAAAAAAAAAAAAGAAACTCTAACACAAGAGATTACGTGGGACTAATTAAAAATTGAAAAGGAAAAATAAGAGTTTTAAAATTAAAGAAATATAATATTAAAGATTTACATTTTATGTCGGAACATAAAACAAAATGACATAAGTATGTCAGTTCTTTTTATTTTTTATTTTTTTATTTTTCAGTTATATATATAATTTAAAATTGAGTCATCTTGGTGAATGCATGGCAATTTGGGAGGTTGCCTGGTACGCTCATTCGAGAGGATTCTCAAATTGGGTTGTTGAGACATGCTCGCTTAATGTTACTCATGTGGTTCATTATCCGGTTCCTTGATTCTTGGAAGCAAATGTCTTATTTATTTAATGGAAGCAAATGATAATTTAACGTATAACTCCACCACAGGATTTAAAGTTTGAATTCTCCCATTCTAAAATTTTAAAAAACAAAGATCAACATTTATATTGAAAATTAAGATGCAATGATTCAAAACTTAAAAATTATACTTTGAATAAATTGTATTTTGAATACTTTATTAAAAAAAAAAGCAAAGAATTATTGTCTTTTGCTTGGAAAGAAATTATAAAATAAAAAAAAAAAAAAAAAAAAAACTTGGTATCCATCCGTGTGAATATATGTTCGTTATCAGTAGGCATTGATGATTTTTGATCTTGAATGCTTTGGTTACTCCTTCTAGATAACTTCCCATTTAACTAGAATTTGACGACTAACATCACTATAAGTATGAATTCTTGAATAATAATAAAAAAAGAGTTGTAAGAAGAGAGGTTGGAATCACAAGATAACATCGGGTCACTACAGAACATACCAATACCCTAAAGGTAATCAGATCAAATCCGATAGAAATAAATCAAACTTGGAACCTCTTACGAGGTGAATGAGTGCCCAATTGACCCACCTAAGGCATATTGTCCTAAGTACGGATTAGTTCTTTCTTAAGCTTGTTTAGAAAAATATTATATTGACCCCATTACTCTCGTCTTCCTTTAAAAAAAAAAAAAAAAAAAAAAAGCCCCAGATTAAGACTATAAGATTATTCCATCTTATATATGATAAAATATTATTCATTAAAAAAGACTACAACTCTGGATTAATCATATTCCATGTTACAATTTGCCTCGAAAGATAAGACTGCACTTAATAATGCTATTAAAGTAGTATGATAAAGTGTTAATCACTGATAATTTTCCCAACTCTAATCCTAAAGAAATAAAATTAGTTCACTTTCAATGCCTGCTATAATTAATTTTTTATACAAAAAAAAAATTACTGCACAAGAAAATTTTCAGATTTTTTTTTTTTTAAAGAGAAAAGAGGATTAGTGGTGTAATAATTCGCTAAGAAATATACTGAAATGTGAGAGGAAACAGAAAGGATTAATCAATCCATGTTCTCATTAACTATTCCCAAAGGTCCATATCCGTCAATTGTATAGTGTTTTAGTATTAAAAAAAAGAAAAAAAAGAAAAAAAAAAGCGTTGACATAAAGAGCCAGCATTTGATGGATAACATAGCGCTATGAAGTAATTATTCTTTATTGGTATACCACCAGTGCTTAAGAAAAACAACTCTTATTTATGAATATAGTTCATAGAAAAAGAATAGTAGTACTTCTCATCATTTTTAACAATTGAGTTCAACAACACTCAGGAAAACTTTATTGTGAGTACTGAACTTTAGGCGCGAATTGTGCTGTGTGACTATAGTTGAAATTTCCATTTTCTTTTTTCTTTCTTTTGTGCGTGTGTACGTTTTTTTCTTTCCTTAAAGGGGATAATAACAGCCACAACGTCAATTATTTTTTTTATATACCCTAGTGATAGAGCTTATTTTTAAACCGTTTAGATGTAATCAAACGGCTGAGATGTTGTTTGCGTACTGTAATTATCATACATTTTACTTTACAGTAGTATTTGACTAAAAAATTAAAAAAAAAAAAAGAAATTGTAAAAAATCCACCTTCCCTGATGGAAGGTTGGGGGATGGGAGGTTTTCGTCGCTGGGATCGGGAAGGAGGGAGGGACTAGGCTGGTCGGCATCGGGGGGGCTTGGGTTTGTCACCGGCGTTGGCGGGGAAGTCGCGGGCATTGGGGAAGGGAAGGGGTTGGTCTTTTAAATTTTTTTTTATTAATCTATACTAATATAATGTAAGGTATATAATAATTATTATACACAAACAACATCTCAGCAGTTCGATTACATTTTAATGTTTTAAAAATGAGCTATATCGATAAAGTATATAAAATGAGCTTTACCATAACTTTACCTGAATTTGGAGGACTTCTGGTATAAAATTATTGAATGCAATTGGAGGACTTCTGGAATAAAATTATTGAATGCAATTGTGATAAGCTTAAAGCGATGCCAGCTAGGAAAGCTTTTAAAGGGTTGAATTTAGTATGGGGACCAGTTGACGAAGCTATTAGATATTATTACTATTTCTTCTAAGCGGAAAACGATGAAAAAGATGGGGAAAAGAAAAGAATGCACATGGAGGATTTCTTAGACGTAAGGTGATGGTAACCAATATACATATTACATACAAAGTCTCATATTCAGTGAGCCGATACATATATAATATTAAGATTAAAATCTTTGAATAATAGTTTATTAATATATAATATTTTCTGTTAATAAAAAAAAGTTACATTTGTTGAACTTATATGACCATTGTACTAAAGATTCATCCTCATTTAGATGCAAGGTCTAGTTACATAAAAGACTCATTCATATATAAATATATAGACACACACACACGAGCATTAAGTACGAAAACATCTATTAAAAACTCCCTTTAAAAAAAAAAGTAACTACTAAAAACTTTTTTTTTTTGGTGAATAATCTATTAAAAAAATTTTGACTACTTATTGTATTTGTGATTCTATTTTGGGGTCACTCACTAGTTCTCCTATCAAAAGCATCTATTTTGCTTGGTTCAGATCTTTCAATTATTAGAAAGATATTATTTTCGTTTGTTTTTTACATAAGGTCATATTGTTTTATCTTCATCAAAACCTTATCGTTTTTATAATGAAAATAACTTTCACATTAACCAGCGGTGGAGTTAGCTTATTGTTTCAGTATGACGTATATTAAAAGATAAAGTTTTTAAGGACGATTTATATAGGGATAATCAATTTTTGATAGAACAAAATAAGAAAAATAAACTAACTTTTAGAGATAAAGTTACAAAAATTAAAAACATACCAGGGACAGAAGACCCACTCAGTCGTAAGTAGCTCCGTCCCAGATAGTGGTAAAATTCAAGAACTAATCTAACAGTGAGAAATTACCATGAAGCCAACATTTATATCCATGTAATTGAGCAACAATCATACAAGTGACATGAATGGAAGTTTAATTAAAAGATACATCAGTTTGACTCTACTTTGAATTACAAGTACATAAGCAAAAAAGGAAGCCTCATTATATATATATATATATATATATATATATTATCACTTGTATGAGTTTAGGACCAGCCAAAATAGAAATCAAGAACATAAACTAGAAAAAGGGAGAATGGGTAAAGTAGAAGAGCTACTAAAGATGACCACAAAGGGAAAGTAGTGCGGAAGCTGCAAAAGAGGCCCATGAGAATACAAACTATTAAAATGACCAACACTTCTGATGAGAAATCCCATGTTAATCCTCTAATGTACACAAGGGCCAAGAAAACTGATAGGCAAAGGACATTCTTCATTGTTACGGTCCAATATATCTGCAAAACATCAAAAAAAAAAATGATATTTCTATAAGGTAGTTCCTCAAAAATACTTATTTTGTTGTAACTTTCATAAATTCATGCCTTTTTCTTGTAACTATTATAGTGTAGCTTATATTTCCTTATTTGGACAATTCCATTTTCTTTTCCTTCTAAGCGAAAAGGAATCATTAATTCCACATACGAAAGTAAGTCCTTTTTGTTCATGAGGTATAACTATAAACCTGCCAATCTTTCTCTCTCCTAATTATATCGACAGTTAAAGATAGTCACTACAACAAAATACAGTTTTAGCCACATTACTTTTATTAATCACGAGGTAAACAAAAAATTCCAAGTTTTTTTTTGTACACAAATTTATTTCTTTTCTTAGTCAAACTCAACACGAACTAAAAAAAAAAAAAACCTTAAAAAAAAACTAAAACCAAATGAAAAATGCCAGAGTTGGGGTGGGGTTTTTTTTTTTTTTTTTTTTTTTTTTTTTTTTTAAGATTATTTATTTATTTATTCTATTTAATGGTATTTTGAACATTTTTAGGTTAAAATCTAGTGTTTGTCAAGAGAATGTATATTTGTATATTAAATATAATATAATGGTGTAAAAAGATAACATGGATTGAAAACATAATGAAGACCAATCACATATATGAAAACAAAATGTGGTGTACTAAAAAACGATAAATATAAAAATAATAATAAGGGCATCAATGGTGTTAAACGACACGTACTAGATGGTGAGTCCTATGATACAAAATTCATAGGTGGGACCTATTTTGTTTTAATTGTTGTGTTTAACACGAATAATACCCCTAAAACATTTTTCCAATAAAAACGATGTGTATGTCAGTGTCACTATAGAGATTTTGAACCAATCACAAAATTTATCGGTTGTCTCCAAATGGGTTGAAATAGGTAAAACATGAGATTACCAAAGAGAATTGCACAATAATTAGAAACAAATTACCTCAGAACATGATAGGGAGGCAGATTTAATCTTCTTTTCTGTAGCAAACTTTACTGTGAAAACAGCATCAGGGTTAGTAGCAAGAGGTAATGCGATAAATGAGATGAAAAAGGTTGGAATTCTTGTGGCTTCTGAAAAGTTGTCAACAGCATCAATTAGAGGATCTGCAAACATTGATACAATAGCAGTTCCTAGTAACAGCATCAAAACTGCTTTCAAGGCTTCCCATTTAGGGTTTTCAACGCCTTCTCCGTCCGGCCCGTCGCTTTGATCACCGGCCCCCAAAAGATCATGCTCTTGCTTTGTTCGCTACAAATTAGGAAAAATCAAGTTAGATTATTAGTATTGCATAAGTGATGTGTTAAAAGAACATAAAATTCATGTGTGACGCATCTTTTAGAACTCGGTTTTTGACACTCTGATCCAAAAACAGCCTTCAGATGTGTTTAGATGAAATCCTAAAAGAGCTCTTAATTTTTAGAAACTCTTTCAGAAGAAGAGGTCAGACATAACAAAAGTAGAGTAACATATTGAATAAATTCGTCATCTACCCATATAAAAATTTTAAATGAACAGATTTGTTGAGAAACTCTTAAGTTGAGTTCACTAATACTAATTACGAATTACGAAAAAATCACATTTACGTCTTAGAAAGTCTATTTGAAATTTATTATGCAGATAATTTACTTAGAAAATTATGGCTTTTATTTCTCTTTTTTCTATTGTACTAAAAAAACATAAATTAGAATACTTCTCCTAAACAAATTCTAGTTGCTCAAAATAATAACGACGGTACATCTATATAAAACACAGAAAACACTCATGTCACGTTTTTATTACACGGGATCTAGACTACTGTTTTATCAAGACCATGTTTTTATTATACATAATCTAGATAATTGTTTTACAAAAATCGTTGTCAAAAGAGCATTGTTGAATACAATAGCAAGGTTTTGATGAGCAAAAACTTACCACGTGAAAGTCACTTAAAAGTTTGATCGATCGAGAGCCAGGATCAGCAGCAGAGGCAATATTCCCTAAAAGCTTAGCCTCATCAATCCATTTAGATATACCGGCCACAAATTCCCCCATGTCCACGTGTGAATCCTGACTTGTATCAAAATCATTCATAACCTTTTCCACAGCATCATCTTTGTCTAAGTCTATATCCTCAAACCGAATTCCGATAATTAGTGCTCTTAGCTCTGTAGAGGAGAGAAATCCATCACCATTCTCATCGATTTTTTGAAATAACCTGACATAGTCATAAAACTTTAACAATTAGAATAAGTTATATATATATATATATATATATATATATATATAAAATTACTCGAAGAAATGTAGAGTTAAAAATATGGATGTTCGGCTTGGTCTGGTCTACCCAGGTCCTTGTATGAAAACAAAACCAAATAAAGACACTATATAGGACGACACTTAGCTCATGTTTGAACATCAGATTTGAACCTAAAGATTTTAACTTAGTTTTTATCTTTTTTAAAAAAATCAACAAAAATTTTAATTAATTTTTGAAAAGTCAACAAATTATAACATAAAAATTTTATTTCAAACTGGTACACCAAACACACCCTTAGACTGGTCATCCTGGTTTGGCCCACGGACTTAGGAACCTAGGCCTAGCTTGTCCACCATGTACGGACAAGCCTGGTCCGGCCTAAATACTTGTGTGAAAGAGGTGAGCTACGAGCTTATCGCTGTTTTTGGTCCAATCCATATTTACACCTTTGACAGATATTGAAAATATTAACGAATCTAAATAATATAAAAGTGAAATCTCACTTTTCTATAACTGGTATGTTGGGTTCACCATTCTCATCAAGGAGCTTCCCAAGTGCATGAGTGTTTAAATGTTGCAAGATTCCGGCTATAACATGCCTATGCTTTGCGTAATCTAAATGTCTCTTCTGTATCCAGGGATGAAAAACCTGCACGAAAGAACGGTTTACGTTGTAGAAAATAAATAAAAATTATTGCAAAAGAATCTCGTTAGTTATCAGGTTTCCCTACCAAACTAGCATGGGCAGTATAGCCAAATATATTAAACAACTAGTTTGCCATCCCGTCTTCCATCCCCCCTTCGTCATTGTGAAAATCCTGGGACCCACTAATGAAACAGAAAGAACTTAACCCAATTCTACTTGAAAGATGAGTCCAACTGTCACGTATACCACCACATACCAAATGCGACACAATAGATTAGCCTTACATTGGTTTTAAAGTAGGGCTATGGAGTACTGTTGAACCCGGTCATGTGCATTTTGGGGGGGGAGAAAGGACATCATTATCGCTACATCAATATTATTAAATTAGATCAATGACATTATGATTCCTTTTTAAGCCAAAAATAAATTATTTTACATGCGTTATTTTAGAAGAATAAATACATATGTTCTACTGAGGTAAAAGTTTGGCTTGTAGAAAGAAATATAACTATATATATATATATATATATATGTACCTGATACAGACAATAAGAAACCAATTGTATCACGGAGACAATAAGCGCAACCAAAATGGCTATATGTTTTTCCAAGCTTGAATTGAGAAGTTGTGGTAGTTGAACAATTATAAACGGGATAATAGATATAGCCATAATCCTTGCAGCATAGCTGGTAAAAATATCAGTGATAACTCCAGAACCTGCATTTAATTAAGATAATTAGTTCGTATTTCTCTTAATCCGCTTCTACAAAATCCTTTTCAAATTAGAACCGAGTGAGAACTAATCACTTGGGGTATGTTTGGCACGAAGGAAAACGAAAAGGTAGGAAGGAATTAGAGGAGGTTATTAAAGGATGTGCATTGGCTTGTTTCACAGGACAAATTGAGAAAAAAGAAAGGAAAGGAAAATTGATGGGATAAATACAGTAGTGGACCCCAACTAGTTTTAAAGCTTGTTTGGGGAATTTTTGAAGACAAGTTTTTGGAGGTTGGTTTGGAAATATATGTTTGATTGAAGTATGATTGAAAATGAATTATGATATAAAAAAATAGTGTAAAAATTTAAAACTTGTTCAGAAAAATATACAGAATGTATCTTATTTTGTTTATCTTGTTGTTTTGAGTATTTTAACCTAAAGTCATCTCATTTCGATTTGAAATAAGAAAGTTATGGACTTTTAAAGTTTAAGTTTTTTTAGAAATGAAAGAGAGAGAAAGTGAGTTGTAAATTTGAGAATTTTGAAGTTAAGAAAGTGAAACACCATTTGGAAACATTACCCCAAACGGGTCTTTAATTTATCCATATTTAAACAGATTATTGAGTGACAAATTTGGAATTACTAAAGCTTGATATAACTAGTCCTTTTGAAATAATATAAATAGATGTATTAAAAATTAAATAATTGTCTTCTACATACCAAACAATGTATGGGATCAAAATATTGTAATACCATTCTTATTTTCTATCCCTTTTTCTTTTCTTTTTTTCCTTCTGTCCATCCTACTAAATGGAGAAGCTTAAAATCTATCATACAGAGACGTTTCGAAAAGATCAAATTAGCAACCAATCATTTAACAATACGTTAAAAAAAGAAGACCGTTCAATTTGATCTAGATTGTTTTGGATTGGTTAGTTTTTTCAGATACCCATTATATTATTAGATAAGGTCTTATATTCGATATCCCTGAAAAACGACACTTGTAACATATGATTAATGGCGTGTGATAACGTACCTGTCCAGCTGAATCGTTTTGTATCCTTTGAATATCTTGCGATCGAACCTTCAATATCACGCTTGCCAACAACAATACAACTTCCCCATATTGTAGTAAGAAGCAAGATAGTTGACCCAGCCAGCAACCCCATTCCTACTGATACCTTACTTTGAGCAATTTCTTTGCTTCCAGAAAGTCCTGACACTAGAAGAGTAAACAAAAGCGCAATGTGATGGAGTCAGAAATTTTTTTCAAGCTAAGTAGAAAAATATTAATCCTTAAATTGCATATCAAATCTAATTTTGGTTCATGACTTTTGAATTTTCATACAAGGAATCTCGATTTACAGAATTTTCTCAAGCTAATTGTTTTTTTGATCAACTGTTAAAATCTGGACAAAAAAGACACGCAAGGATTAAAAGTGGTAAGTTTTGTAATTTCACATACATTGATATTGTTAATTAAGAATGAAATCATGTCTATTTCTGTTGAGGTTTTAAAAGTCAGATAGATAGTAAAACTAACTTGAAACAACTTGACAGATATAAAACTCGTTCTAAAAAGTTTTAAAAATCAAATACCAAAATAAGATAGTCTATACCTTGAGGAAAATAAATCCTTTTGTTTTACAACATGTTATCCAAGATCGTAGCTTACATTGTAACACGTGTTCTTATAAATAAATTTTATTGATAAAAATGCAGGCTGTCCAACCTGACCATACAGACAAAAAGGAAAATTTGCGGGTTGGCAAGACCTGTGACCCAACGGTCCAACCCCGATGGACTGCAGGCTAAGCCAACCGGCATACTTATAGAGAAATTTACTATTTATATGTGTGAAAAGTTTAAATAAAAAATACTATATGGTCAAGGCGAATTTAACTCCTATGTTCTCTTATTCGTGTTCTTTTCATTTTTCTTTAATAATATCATGATGGACACGTTAATTAAAAATGCATATTTAATTACAGTATTATACCACATCACTTAAATAATCATATTAGTTACAGATATATCATAATATTATTGAAACAACATTAATAGAGACACAAATAAAACGACTATATAAATTAAATCCGGATCACGGTCCATCTTGGACCTGCGTGCTAAGACCAGGTTCGTCTATATGGGCCGGCCCACAGATCAAAGAGGCGGGACATAGGTCGGTCTCCTTAGTCCAATGAATATTATAGCTCCTTTTTTTTTTTTTTTTCCTTCCTCTTTATATCTTCCTATTCAATCATATTGTATTTGTCAATCAAAGTATCTTTAAGAAATTAAAATGACATTGAGAACTAACGACGTGAAGAAGAGTAGTATATGTGGTTACCAAGAATGAGCATGGCATCAGGAAAAACACGGAGCGCGGGAAGGAACATGCCGCCGACGACGCCGGGCCCGAGAATCTCGAGCAAGAGATCGCTGCCTTTCGACACGTAGTTGGCGGCGAAGAACATGATATAGCAGTAGACGACAATCATAAAAAGGTTGCCGAGCGCGGTGGTGCTGCACGGCAAGAATCCATATGCCTCCTCGCATGCAGACTCTGCCCTGATCATGACAACATTAGACAACTTGTTGAGGCGGATATGAGACGGCTCCAAGGGGATATCATGATGAACCCCGTCCGATATCGGATCAGACGGTGAAGAAGGAAGCGATGACGATGACGATGACGATGACGACGACGACGAGTGGCCGATGAGGATCAGGAGGAGGAGGAGGAAGGTCAAGTGGCGGGATGTCTTTACTGACATGGTTATTAAAGAAAAATGTTCACCAGCTATAATGTTGGGCCTTATAACTGATCATGTTATTATGCTATGTATATTTATATATATTTGTGTGTGTGTGTGTAGAAGCATTAATGGTGAAATTTTTAAAAGAGAGAGGAGGAATGGTCGTGTGAACTTAAGAAGATTAAGAGTACTTAATTGGTTTTTTATTGTATTCTTAAGCGTTTACTTTGTTAATTAAAAATTTGGAAATGTGTAACATGTGTTGAGGGTATAGATATTTTAAATAACATATGAGATCTATATAATTCCAATTAATTAAGAAGAAAAAAAGTCCAGCCAGCTTGGCCTTTGAATTGCAAAAAAAAAAAAAAAAAAAAAATCCCGTAGAATTATTTCCATGATTATTTATTTATTTATTTATTTTTTGAAAAGTCCATGTATTCTTATGGGCTATGACGTTGGTCATGATATGGTTTTCTGCCTGCACTTCTGTTTCTTGTGCATTTATGTTTAAGTTTTTGTCAAAATCAGTATTAAGGTTACGATATCAATTATTATTTTTAGTTCCTTTATTTTCTGAGAAATTCCTTTTAATGATTACACATAAACGAAAAACACAAATAATTATAGGTATAATCTAATAGTATAATTACTTACTAACTGATTTCATTATAAGGTGAAAAATTTGAATCTTTAAACTCTAAGTTCAAAAAGAGAAACAAAGAACACAAATAATTCATGGTAGCATGCACGACCATAAAATTATCCCCCCCCCCCCCCAATATACTTTCATGATTAAAAAATAATAAAAATATCCCGTATAAGATTAATATGGCGGATGCAATTTATTACGCGGTATATACATATTATGAAATATATATATATATATATATATATGAATTTATTTGTTTATTCATGAAAGATTTGATATGCATATCTAATGACAACATTAGCGAGCTAATATACATTGAGTAATGTATAGCAGATCTTACTTATTAATATATATATATATATATATATAGCAGTTCTTACTTATATAAATTAAGTCTTTTTAAAAAAAAAAAAAAAAAAAAAAGTACAGCAGATCTCACACATATAAAATTACGTCTTCATATTAAAAATTTGTTTTCATAAAAAAAAAAAAAATCTAACGATTAATTCCTATCATAAAAATCTCTCTTTTTTGTGTAATGCAACTAGAAGTTTTAACAACTGAGTTCAGCACACTTTATTTTCACTACTGACTTTAGTCACAATTCTATGTTGTGTCACTAGTTGAGATTTCTTTTTCCTTTTTCCCTGATGCACTTCTATCTTCCCCCCTCCCTCCCTCCCTCTCAAGTAGTGATGCTATATAAAAAAAATTGTTCAGTAAATCATTTGTATTATGTTACTGTGTTTACGTGATATAGTTGTTTAATAAACAATTGATATTTAGATAATTTGTATTTGTCGGTCTAAATATGATAAATTTTATTAGGAGAGTGAATATTGATTAAGAATTTAGAATAGAGCTGACTGCATTGATATTTGTATAAATTTCAACTGCAATTATAGGTGCACTAAATAATACAATGACATGGTATACCTGGCCTACTAATCAATAATTTTTCTATCGCTACAACCACAACTATATAACTAAATTATAATATGATAAACTATGGGATATTCAACTAATAAGCTTAAAGTGATGCTAGTAAAGCTGTTAAATGGATGAATTAATTTATTTCGTGATCTATTTGATGAAGTCACTAATAAATTTTCTTCTTCAGGGAAAATAACCGAATGTCATTTTTCATTGATAAATATTTAACTGATCATTATCACATCAATTTAACTCATGATCACAGAATTGATACTCAAAAACTAATATTATAATTAACATCCCTAGCACTACTTTATATGCATAAAACTCGTGATATCAAAATATGGCAGCATATACTTGAGCATATTAAGTTCTATAATATTTTGTAAATGATATTATTGATCTCAACTCATTCGCGATCGAAAGAACCAGTAGGATATGAAAGGAAAAAAAAAAAGTTAATAAAGAATTAAATTCAAATAGTCAATCGACTAATAATGCGGTTTGGTAATAGCCAAAATCAGATAGAGAAAAAGAAAAATACAAGACTAATTATTGATTAAGAGCAATAATACAAATTAACATAACGGGATTAGTCTAGCGGTAAATTTAAACATGCGTATAAGTAGTTACGAGTCTGCTAAGACCAGCCAAAATAAAAAACAAGAACATAGACAAGAGCAAGGGACAATGGATAGAGTGGAAGAGCCACAAATGATGCCCACAAAGGGAAAGTAGTCCGGAAGCTGCAAAAGAGACCCATGAGAAAACAAACTATCAAAATTACCAACACTTCTGATGAGAAATCCCATTTTAATCCTCTAGTGTAAACAAGAGCCAAGAAAACGGATAGACAGAGGACATTCTTCATGGTTACAGTCCAATATATCTGCATTACATATAGAAAAAAGGAACAAGATTAAAAAATAATAATAATAATTACAAAGTTCAATCTTAGATTATTTTATACTCATATCCTGAACTTTTCGAATTTATTGATTTACTCTCTAAATTTTTTTTCCCCGAGTTAAACTTATAATTTATGGTACTGTCAGTCCCTTTTGCTCACATCCGTTAAAGTTCAAACGGTTTTTTGTATATGACTTGCACATGATGGGGTCAAAAAATAAATAAAAATCGGGGTTCATATTTACTTAATTTCAATTCAAATTCCTTTAGCAAGACACATTTTTTTTTAATATGGGAAAAGACTTCAATGTGTGATATATTAAAATATAGTAGTGCTAGCCATACCAATTTTAATATTAATTTTTAAGAATCAACTCACGTGGTGGTGAGATGTCATATTTTTATTAGTAGATATCACAAATTGACCTATTAATAAAAAAATATGACAACTCACTTAACAGTTGATATTCGAGTTGGTGTACTCAAAATGACATGACATGAGACTTGTAATTTATTTTTTATTAGTTGGTGTTTAAAAAACGCACATTAATTAATAATAAAAAATTATATCTATCAGTAAAAAGATGACAATTCATTGACAAACAGAGGGATTAGGTTAACGACGGCAAACCTCGGAGCATGATAAGGAGGCAGAGGTTGTCTTCTTTTCTGTGGCGACCTTTATTGTGAACACAGCATCAGGGTTAGTAGCGAAGGGTAATGCAATGAACGAGATGAAAAAGGTAGGAATGCCTGTGGCCTCCGAAAAGTTGCCAACAGTGTCAATCAGAGGATCTGCAAACATTGATACAATAGCAGTTCCTAGTAACAACATCAAAACTGCTTTCCAGGCTTCCCGTTTATGCTTTTCAACGCCTTTTCCGACCCCGTCGCTTTGATGATCACCGGCCCCCAAAAGATCATGCTCATGCTTTGTTTGCTGAAAATTAGGAAACATCAAGTTTGAAGATTAGTATAGCACTAGTGAAATGTTGAAATAACAATATAGTCATGTGTGACACATCTTCCAAAACTCAATTCTTCGACTTTTTGATCCAGAAATAGCTTTCGGACGTATTTGGATAAAGTGCTTCCACAAAAACAAAATGTTGAGCCCTAATTTTTTAGTTTCAAATAAACTTTCTCATTAGTATATTCCACTTTTTTCTTTAACAATAGTCCATCGATACTAGTTATTCGCTCTCGTCAATTGTATATAAAGTCTTAAAAAGTAATCCAAAGTACAAACATTTGATAAGTACAGTAAATACGAAATACGGAAAACTTACCATGCGAAAGATACTAAAAAGTTTGAGCGATCGAAAGACAGGACGATCGACAGCAGAGGCAATATCCTCTAAACGCTTAGCCTCATTAAGCCATTTAGATACACCAGCCACAAATTCTCCCATGTCCACACGCAAATCTTGACTTGTATCAAACTCAGTCATCAGCTTTTCCACAGCATCATCCTTGTCAAAGTCTATGTCCTCAAACCGAATTCCTATAACTAGTGCTCTTAATTCTGAAGCTGAGAGATATCCATCACCATTCTCATCAATTCTTTGAAACAACCTGACATATATATATACACACACATTATAAGTGTTATCAGCAACGGAGCTAGATATATATTTCAATGAGAACGTATATAAATTTTTCGTGAAAAGGAATAAAGAACATAAAAATAGAAAATGTAGATGGTAGATTTAAAGTAAGATTATACGGGGATTTTTTTAGTTTCAGTGAAGGCAAAGTTAGAAAACCATAAAGTTTTTAGGGTGAAATTATATATATTCAAAAAAAGAAAAAAGTAAGTGCTACAGAACCCACTCGTCCACACCTAAATCCACCAATGAGTGTTATAACTTAAAGAAATGACATTAAAACAACAAAAATATATGAAAGTAACTACTAAAGTGAAATCTCACTTTTCTATAATTGGTATGTTGGGTTCACCATTCTCATCAAGGAGCTTTCCAATCGCATGCATGTTCAAATGTTGCAAGAAACCTGCTATAACATGCCTATGCTTTGCATAATTTAAATGTCTCCTCTGTATCCCCGGGTGCAAAACCTGTACGGAGAATGAAAAGAAATGCTTTTAAACAATAAAATTTCGACACGTCATAATAGAATTATAATCCTATCGGGATAAATAGAAGTGTTCATCTTCATTTTACTGATGAAATTTTTTTTGGGGTACGTGTAAGAGTCTCTTTCAAAAGTAACATGTTGAATAGTACCAGACCCCTAACTCAAATGTTGGAAAGATATTTATTGTTTTAATCCACTAAAATTACACATAAACCTCCAATAAAATAAAATCAAATGAAATAAAAAAGCATGCAAGAGCTAAAAATGAAGAGAAACTCCGCAGAAGTTTACAAGAAAATGTGCAAATACAACATATAGTTTAATCATTAGATGGAGTACCAACATAAAAAAGGATATTTATATTAAATGGGAGCTCCACCCCTTATAAACGACACTTTTATTATTATTTTTTTGTGTGCGTAATTATATAGCACTTTTTTAGTTTATAACCAAGTTTTTCTCTCTAACGTAGTTGCAGAAGTGGGTATAATTTAAGGGTAATTTCACGTTATCTAATTGATCTTTCTCAAAATATAGAAATCAAATCCCACGTCTAAATTGAAAAAAAGTTTCTCTCTTGGTAATTCTTCAATTCTTCTTTATTTTGATGCTTTGTTATCTTTCTATCTCTCTTGAATCTAAATCATATTTATTTTAAAAAAAAAAAAAGGAAAGGCTAATTTATAAGTTGAAAAACTCCATAAAAAATATATGTATATATATACATACCTGATACAGACAATAAGAAACCAATTGCACCACCGAGACAATAAGAACAACCAAAATGGCTAAACGTCTTTCCAAGCTCGAATTGAGAAGTACTTGAGATAGTTGAACAATAATAAATGGGATAATAGAGATAGCCATTATCTTTGCAGCATACTTAGTCAACTTATCAGTGATTACTCCCGAACCTGCACTTAATTAAAGATAATTAGTTCTTTATTAAATTAAGAATTAAAGACTCCTCACCGTTGTTAAAATCTTAGAACTAGAGGATTTTCCGTTTAATGTAACCATTTCTAAAAAATTTCTGTTATTATGCGGTTGGTATATATGTGAATGTCTATGTAAAAATTTCAGAAGTCATCAATCAATATTAGTTTTAGGGACTAAAACTGCTAAAAAAAAAAAAATCAACGTTCAAGAAGTAATTTGTCGAGAAAAAAAGATTTGGGATCAAATAAAGGAACAAATATTCATATTTCAGAGACTTACAATACTAATAAATCAAAAAAAATTTACATAATAGCTATATTTCGTGCAAAACATTATAGATTTTACAAGTGTAACTACTTCTATAAAAATTTAAGCTACTACATGATGACACAACATACCACTATATATTAACTAATAAAAATCTATTCAGTTGGAGCTAACTCAGAGGGTGGGAAAGACTGTTTACGATCTTAGGTCGAATGTTGGATATATGAAAATTTTTCTTTCAAAATAATAAAATTAGTCTCCGTAGGAACCCATACGCCCCTATACATACATACATACATATTATATGTATATGCACATTTATACACATAAATATATCCTCAATTTTATGATTAAGGACCAAAAAAAAAACATAGGGAAGTAATTTGTCAATAGAAAAAGTTCATGAACTAAGTCTCCACATTGCTCATAGTTCAGATGCTAAATGTGCCAATCCATCCACATATGTTGGGACTTTCAAAAGGATCAAATTCAGTATACCAATTATTTACTTACCCCCCCCAAAAAAAAAAAAATTTTGGATCTAGATTGGTTAGCTTCGTCGATCTGTAGTTGGAAAAATAGCCCCTATCTTTGTTCTTTATATGTTACTTGGATAAATTTGAAAATGCCAAAAAGTCAACTAGCTTAATATATAGATAAGTTGTAAATAGAAAAATGTTTGGGATACTATCCACGTTAAACACTGCTACTAATAGAAGGTGAGCTTTGTCACTGTGATTTTATGAAATAGGACTCGTATTTTATTAATGGACGGTGTATAACATGCACCACCGTTACTTTTTAGTATTGTTACAAAGATAATAGACAAAAACATACCAGTCCAGCTGAATCGTTTTGTATCATTTGAATATCTTGGAATCGAGCCTTCGAAATCACGCCTACCAAAAACAATACAAGTTCCCCATATGGTAGTAAGGAGCAGGATAGTTGACCCAGCCAGCAATCCCATTCCCACTGATACCTTACTTTGAGTAATTTCTGTGCTTCCAGATAATCCTGACACTAAAATAGGCAGATCATAGCAGGGGAAATATTGTATCAGTCAATAAACTGATTTTAGGAATCTAATAATAATAATAACAGCAACTCTCAACTACAACACGGTCAGGATTATATATCGGCCATAAAAGGATGGTAAAAAGAACCGACGTGTAATTGTCATATTGTAAGTGAAACCAAAAAGATGTTTACATTTGTATCTTAAACGATGTTTTGAGTTAAAGAATTCTTAGCTAAACTTTTTTCTCTCACATCCGTTGAGCTAGTCCTAACAGGATAAGTGATTCAACCTATTTTAGACACATGAGACAAAAACAAATAGTTGATGGCCCTTCTCTGTACAAGTCCTAAAACAAACAAAAATGAAAAAGAAAAGAAGGAAGAATCGAAACTACATTTATATTACTTCGGAAAAAAATCTAAAAAGGATTTCTATCATTTCAAAGATAATAGGATTATTACATATAGTAGCATTATTTATTCACAAATTATACTTTTTTCAGGGTACAACTAGCATTTTTTTTTATAATAAAAGCGTTATGGGTCTCAATTTAAACCATAATTTAATTCACGTAATAACGAGTAATTATCATTTTTTAATTGATAAATACAAACTTTTTTCATTAATTGTTGTGTAATAATTTTTTACACACTTGCGAATATGTGAGAGCAGAAGAAACTCACGTCTTACGAAGTCTTTATCTGCCCTTATTATATACGAAAAGTTTTTTTTGGTAAATTATTATATTTAAAAAGATGAATTCACGTTCTACGAAGTCTTTATCTCGGCACTTATTATATAAAGCTATATGCAGTGAGTTTTGGGGCATTTGAAATTTTAAATTGTACACCTAAAGTTTCTCAATAATTTTTTTTTTTTTAAATAAAGTTTCTCAATAATTTCAGTATACATAGCATGAGAAAATTTGGAATAAGAAGAAGAAGTACGTATAAGAAAAATTGGAATATATATATATATAACTATAATTGTCATAATAAAAGAAAAAAGAAAGAAGAATTGGAATATATATATATATATATATAACTATATATGTCATAAAATAAAATAAAATAAAAAGAGGAAGAAGAAGTACGTATATGAAAAATTGGAAAATTGGAATATATATATATATATATATATATATAACTATATATGTCATAATAAAATGAAATAAAAAAAAAAGAAGAAGAGTTTTTTTTGAAAATAAAAGAAGAAGCAGAAAAATTGGATATATTAATAACGAGAAGATATGTCATAATTTAAAAAAAAAATTGAATATAAAAAGAAGAAGAAGAAGAAAAAGAAGATATGTCATATCAAAAAATAAAAAAAAATTAAAAAAAGAAGAAGAATTTTTTGAAAATAAAAAAAAAAAGAAGAAGAGGAAAAATTTTTATATAAGAAGAAGAAGAAGAAGAACCATTTATAGTAGAAACATTTATTTTATACTATTCAAAAATATTTTATACTATTGAAGGGATTAACTTTTCAAATGGTTAGAATAGAGTACAAGTATTTAAACAAGTCAAGAGATGATCAATAAATATATCTATAGAGTACTCGATAAATCAAGTTTCCAAAAAGAATAGTAATTTTTTTTTTTTTTCCTAAGAAAAGTTTTATTTTGTTGATCAAAATAAATTAAGGAAATAGATTATTATTTTAAGGAATGAATATCATCAAGTGGAAGATAGACGTGAAGGAGAGTACGTAGGTTAACTATACCAAGAATGAGCATGGCATCGGGAAAAACACGGACCGCGGGAAGGAACATGCCGCCGACGACGCCGGGCCCGAGAATCTCGAGCAAGAGATCGCTGCCCTTCGAGACGTAGTTGGCGGCGAAGAACGTGATATAACAGTAGACGACGATCAGAAAAAGGTTGCCAAGCACGGTGGTGCTGCATGGCAAGAATCCATACGTCTCCTCACATTCTGATTCTGCCCTCATGAGGCGGATATTAGATGTCTCCCAGAAATCATGATGGACACCGTCCGGTATTTGAATAGACGGTGTAGATGGCAACGACATCGACAACGACAAGTGGCCGCCGAAGATCAGGAGGAGGAGGAAGATCAAGTAGGGTGTGTTTGATGACATGGTAATTATTAAAGGAAAATATTTTTGCTATTGTACGTGCAATATCATGTATTTTAAGTGATCATGCATGTTATCCTTCACCCCTATATATATGTATGTATGTGTGTGTGTATATATATATATTATTTAAGCAATAAGATAGGTGGGAGATTATTGGACATGAGACGTGATAGATAATATAATAGATAAATGTTCTAGATTCCATGTGAAATCAAGAAGATTATAATTTGGACTTAATTGGTGCTTCATAGTCTTCTTAATCAAGAGTTTACTTTGTAAATTAAAATTTTGGAAATGTGAACATGTGTTGAGGGTTGGATTTTCTAAAATAAGAATCTTTTTATTTATTTATTTGGTAATAGCGGTGAATTTTACTCCTATTTGTTTATGTTTTTGTTTACGATTTTGGTTATGTTTTTTTTTTTTTTTTTTAATGTTAAGATTTATTTCTTGGTGGTTTTTTTTTTTTTTTTTGCGTGGTCTTAGTGCTATGGTATTCTCGAATCGGTGGATTGCAGAGGATTTTTTAAAGGACTACAAATAAGCTTGATTTTAGATGTATTTTTTTTTTTGGATGTCTGTTTGTGAAGCTTAGATTTATTTCCCTTTAAGCATTCCATTCGAGTTTACAGATAGAACCGTTGTTTGTCGTTTCCTGTAATTGAAAGTTGTTAGAGTGTGAATTGGTGTTTGTATTGCCATTTCATAATATGCAATATATTTCTTATTAAAAAAAAAACTTGGCGTTTGAATGGGAAGAAAAGAGAGAGCAAAAAAAACTATATAGAATTCCTGTAACTGAATATATTATCTATTAGTTAAGATTCCTTATTTAAATTCTTAAATCGTAAACAAAGACTAAGACATATGGGCAATGAGTCAATGCCGTTGAATCTGGTGACATTTTGCTGCGCTAACTGAATAAAAATTTTAGACCTAGGACCTTTATTTTTTAAAAATATTTTCTGATCTCTCTAAGTCTCTTTATATATATATATATATATATTATCTATATTGTTTTTTATTATATATATATATTATATATTGTTTTGTATTATATATATATATGTGTGTATCATATTGCAGTTTACTTTATTATCAAGTTCCTAAACATTTTGTTTTTCACGCTACAATAGAAACAATAATATGATCAACGCCTCAGATTTTATGGATTTTATAGTCATTTTATATAAAAACCTAACATAATTATCGCCAGGCATGTTAATGTAAAGAACGGTATTAAATGATATCAATGGTATTCAACAACACATATTATGTTAACTAAATTTTTTTTTTTTCATTATAGATGCCTCAAAACATTTTTCTAATATAAAATATTTTTATTAGAATATGTTAAAAAGATATTAGTAGCGTTCGATACTATACACTAATAAAAGGATAAGTCTCACAGTACATGAAACAAAGTTGGGATCCGTTTCCTATATTAATTATACAGCACATTTTTTTCTATTTATTAAAAAGGTGATTCTGTAATTTAGGCAATGTATAAGAGGTATCTGTGTAGCTCTCTTAAAAAACACACAAAAGCAAAGAAACAAATTTTGTGTTCTTAATATGTTGAATCTGAAATAAAGAAAGGTCAATTTGCAATTTCATTAAGTGGTTGAATCATTGGTCAAGTCTTTAAATATTTCTATTTTGTCTTATTAAAATATCAAGTCAATTCAAAAGATCAAGTTAATTCACATCTCTACTTAACAAACTTTTGGAGTAAATAGACAAAAATATCTTTTAAAAAAATGTCAAATAATTATAGATGTCAAATTTGTACAGTTACAATTTTTTATTATAACTCTATATGTACGTTTAAGGGGGGGAAATTTTGTGTTCTCTACCTTGATAAACTAGTAATTTGGATGTCAATTCAGTTTTTTTATTTTTATTTTTAAATAATATGTTGAAACTGCAAAGAAGAAACGCCGATTTGAAATGGAGATGAGTTAGTTGAGTCATTGTCAAAGTCTTTATAAACGTATTTTTCAATGAAGTCTCTAACTATTTTTTTTTATTTTTTTATTTTTTGGCAATGTTAAAAATTAAGTCAGTTCACATCTACTTGGCATGTGCTTTATATCATGTTCGACCAAGTAATGTAAATGTCCAAAATTACAATATTTTTAAGAGTTCAACGAGCTTTTAATCAAGAAAAAAATTAGTAATCAAAACTACTTCACTTATAATATAAGGATCAAATAAACAATTTATCCTTTTTTTCTCTCTCTCTTTTAAAGAAATGATAGAATCAGCATTACAAGATATCTAATTAATAAGTACCCAACCCAAAAAAAAAAAAAAAAAAAAAAAAAAAAAAAACTTTTATGTAACATTGTGAAGATGGAGCTCATTGTCATTGTTGTATTTGATTAAATTTTTGAAAAAAAAAAAAAATCCTAAACTTTTAGGATTTAAATAAAATCCTGAAATTTTTGCCCATTTTTCTAAACAGCTCAAAGCTCTCACAAACGTTTTAATGGAAATATCATTTGCAAGAGGCAGGAACACCCTGGCAAGTGACATGAACATCAAGCCAACTTTCTTTCAGATTCAGTGCGGAACTCGCCATGGCGGTTGTCGGAAATTAACTAAACTAACTCCGCGAAATCTCAGTAAACTAAGGAGTACTTAAGCTGAAATAATTGCTTGCATCGAAACAGAAATTAATGTGGACATAAAAGAATCGAGAACACAGAATTGTGACATTGCCAAAAATTGGAAGAATTTGTGATCCAAACTAGGTGAAATATTATTGTTCGACATCCATTAAAAGTATAAGGATCCAAAGTGTGAGAGACTTGGCTAAAGGGATCCGAAAAATTATAGTCTTTTATTTAAAAAAAAATCAGTAGAGAAAACCATAAGAGGCAAACCAAGGTTTAAACCATCCAGCCAACAACACTTCCTCCAAAAAAACAGCACCAAAATCGCCCTTCCGCTTTAGAGGCATTTAGTTCTCCTTTTGAGCTTCATCTGCAGCCATGCGGTTCTCTGGCAGCGTCTGCAGGGCGATTCTTGTCTTCCCTACCTGAATGGAACATAATTGAACACAAACAATCAGAAACAGATCGGTTACGGAATTTAAGAGATGTCAAAAAAGGTAAAGAACATGAGAAGGACTAAAAGATTGTGCGTTTTCACCTTCTTTTCATTTTCGATTTGCAATTTCTCTCGCAGCATTTTCTGCAGCTGCCTCAGACTGGCATCCCCGTATAGCTTCGGCATGCTACTGCACTTGTCATCGGTAGGATTTTCATATTTCCCAGGCACCGCATGGTTTTCTTCGTGTTTATCCAACACATCGGCTATCATCTGAATTACAGGATGGCTCTTGCTTGAAGATTTGCTTGGCGTAGGCAGAGTCGGGCGAGGAAACTGACCCGAGAGTTGGTCAGCAGAGAAGGTTGGCAATGGACTTTTGGTGGTTACATTGCTGCCAGAGACCATATGATGAGCTGGGCTGGTTTCTTTCAAAGAAGGCGGTGACTTTGACGGAAGATGTTCGCTAGTTACCGTGGTAAATTCTTCAGCTGCGACAACACAAACGTCCACCAGAGCTCCATAACTACCGGAATCTTGCTTGCTTGAATTATCCACATGACAAAGAATAGACTGGGACGGCGTTTTAGCGGAAACTTCTCCTTCAGTAACATCGACATCAACCAAGGAAGCCTCTAAATCTGTTTCGTCTGATTCAGTACTATTGTCATCATCGACACTCTCGCTATCTGTAAAGTCTTCGTCCGAAGCGTCACTTTCAACAGATTCATCATCAGAAGCTTCACTTTCGGCAGATTCTTCCTCAGAGATGTCGTCACTAAAGTCTTCTTCTGTGACGGATTCTGATTCCAAATCGTGTTTTCCCTGATAAATATCCTCCACAACGACAATCTCTGACTCAACAGCATTAACATCAACCAAAGGAGTCTCTTTTTCTTCTGATTCAATCTTGTCTTCGCTTATATGCTCCAAAAGTTTAGACGAATTATCATCTAAAGCCGTACTATCTGCAGGTTCTTCTTCGGAGCTTTCATCACCATTCTCTTCTTCGGACATAGTAGTTGCTTCACTTGAGAAATTCTCAAAATTCTCAGCTTCCACACAAGAGGAACTCAGATTCAAAGGAATCTGCACGACGGATTCATTCACAATCGAGACTTCGTTTTCTTCCAGCCTAAATGAAGATTTAGGAGCAACATCTTGAGAAATGATATCAGTTGAAACATCGTCCGAAACCTCTTGAGCAACATCTTGAGCAATGACATCAGTTGAAACGTCATCCGAAGCGTCTTGAGCAACGACATCAGTTGAAAAGTCATCTGAAACGTCTTGAGCAACATCTGAAGTAATGACAGCAAATGAAACGTCATCAGAAATTTCAGCAGCTAAAGAATCTTCAGTTCCCAAATGTTGCTCAGTCTTTGAGTCTTCACTATGTTGATTCTGAGTTTCATTGTCGACACTGTCGATTTCTGCAGAACAATCAATGTCATTCGACAAAAAACAGTGAGTAACATTTCAAATCAAAAAGACTGAAATGGATGAGATACTGAAATCACGAGCACTAAATATAAAGCATGATCTCACCGTTGTCACCAAAAGTTTCAACTAGAACATTCACATTCTCATCCGACTTTTCAACCGATTCCGTTGACTCCGGTTTTAACATCGAAACTTCAAGTTCAGTGACATGATCTTCTCTCTTCTTTTGAACATCATTATTCATATCCGGTCGGATCTCAGTTGATCCGTCTGATTTCAAAGCAGGGGAAACTTCAAAATCTTGTGTCTTTTCGGAACATACTTCCAATGTCGTCTGCATATTAGTCCCTGGTTCATATCAAGAAAGGTGTGAGAGAATACCATATAATTAACAAGATTATAAAGCATTTTTCCTGAGCAAAACGAATCAATTAGTATAAATTAAAAAAAAAAAATTAAATTACCGGACATAGTGAGGCTCGAATCAGCAGCCGTTTCTTCCTTGGACAAATCGTCAATCTTCAAAGGCTGGATTTTTCTATTCTCTACGAGACTTAATTCCTCCATGGTCTTCTCCAACAACCTTACCGAGCGCCTAGTGCTATACGCTCTCTGCACCGAACTCTCTTCCTTCTGGGTTTCCGTCTTTTGGCGAGCAGAAACAGGCGGAGCCCTTCTTCTACTGCTCGGTGCTGCAGGAGTCTTAGGAACAACCTCAATGCTTTCTTGGTCCGCTTCTTCCGCAACTCCTCCTCGCCTTGTTGTGCGACTGGTTCGAGTGAGGATTTGTGAGCTTTCCGGTTCTTTGCTGATTGGCTTCCTTCTAGCCGAGGTTCTGCAAGTTGTTCGAGGAACATTTGGTGTTCCAGTCACGGCTTCCTCAGAAAGCTGCTGGGATTCGAATTTGGATTCTTCCAAGGTTTCTTCGAGCCCTTCAACCTGGAAATAATAATTTGCAACAACACCATAAATCAGAAAAATGTAGCCAATTAATCAGATCGAAATCAAGACATTTTTTTCCCTTCTCCTTTAAAAGAAAAAATAAAAAATAAAATCACACAGAACATTGGAATCCAAACACAATTATTTTTTTTAAATGAGACAACCAAACAGAATATGAGTAACCAAACCGAAATTCTCTTATTGTCTGTATGGGGAAAAAAAATTTGTTTCTATGAAAATTTTTAATCCTTTGATATATATATATAAATATATATAATTATATATATATATGAAACAATCAACATCAAACAGAATGTGGGCATCCAAACAGTTATAAAATTATTCTCCCATCTCTTGAATCAAACAAACACTCGTTTAAATCCTTCCTCGATGCTTCCCAATTTTCATCACAGATGCATATATATACATATATATATATATGTGAAATCCGAAATTCCAACGACCTAATGGTCACAAATAACATCAATACAGTCATCGAATCCAATACGAACAAGATCAAACAGAATGTGGGTATCCAAACAGAAACAAAATTAACCTCTCATTTCTTGAATAAAACAAAAACTCGTTTAAATCCAATGCTTCCCAATTTCCGAAATTCAACAAACATATCATATATATATATATATATATATATATATATCCAATCCTAAATTTTTAATACTTAAAGGTGACAGATAATATCAATACGAAAAATCGAAATCGAATTTCGTTTCCAATCAGACAATCGAAAACAAGAAATCAAAGACGGAAATTCACGGGTTAACGCTCGGCACTTACGTGTTGAAGAGAGGCGAGAGCATCGGCCATGGCGACATTGGTGAGGTTGGCGGGGATCTTGTTCTTCTTGCAGAGAGTCTGGAGCTCCTTCCTGGTGAGGCTATGGAAATCCATTGTTGTCCGAAAACAAAGATTGAGGGGGAAAAAAAATAAAGAGAACTTCAAAACAAGCTGTTTTGGTTTGATTGGATTGGAGTCTTGTCTGAAAATATAGCCGAGAAAATTTGAGGAATTGAGGGAAAATGGGTTTGGTTTGAGGGGTTTATATATGTCTTAATGGGTATGCGGAGAGACGTTTTTCAGACAGAAACCCTAGCAATATAACCGTTGGAGCGTGAAATTTGAAATTTGAATCCCCTTTTCGTTTTGTGAAAAAAAGGGCAAACGAATAATTGAATTTCTGTAGGCCTTCTTTCTTTTGGGCTTTTTAACTTGGATATTTGGGCCCAAATGTGGTTCATTAAATAGCCCATGAACTGAAGGGAGAGAGGGCTGAGAAATGAGCAAGAAGGTGAAGGCAACTTGATTCCGTTTTAGCCAAAAATATATATATATATATATATATATCTTAATCATGAAAATTGTAATTTTTATGTAATATAAGAAAAATTAAATACTATAGTTTTGTTAAGTCGGGTATTAAGCCAAAAAAAAATGTCAGTTTACTAAGCATCTTTTTTTTTTTTTTTTTTTTGAATGTTGTGGCATAATGTGATACACCAGACAAAAAATTTAGACAGAAGATTTATATTGATGTATCCATTATATAAGTACCTACAACCGGTTTTCTTTTAGAATTTATTTATTTATTTTTTCCATGACAAGGCTTTTGTAGTCAAAACTGATAATATTATATGCAGGAAAAAAATAAATAAATAAATAAATAAAACACCTCTCTTAAGGGCATACAAAGGGCAAAAGCTATAAATACTTATGATTCAGCTCATGATATGATATCTTGGACAATTTGGAAAAAAAAAAAAAAAAAAAAAAAGGGGTAGAAACAATATGAAAGGAAAAAGTAATAACGTACAAATGATAGTAATTTCAAGAACAATATTTTTGCTTGTGTTTCCACCTTCAAATGAAAATGACGATCACAAAATTAAATATCCAAGCTCCAACAACGACAAAATGGCAGTGCCACCCACAGGAAATCCGATTGATTTGTTGACGCTGTGCGAGAAAAAAGGCTCGTCAAGTTTGCACAGAGAAATTGAAGCACGAAAAACGCAAACTAAAAGGTTTATTCAGTTTCACTCTCCCATTGCCTTGAAAAAAATAAGTTGCTCACACCACCAGAAGAACCACATATTTAATTCATTTTATCATGGTAATTAGCAATGATATATTATCTCCTTTTTAATTTAACTATATATATATATTTATTTATTTAGATTCGTAGGTATTGCAAAATTTCTCTTTTTTTTTTTTAAATATAGTTTTTCCTTCTTCTTTTTTCCCCTGAATTTACTTATTATATTTAATTGATTACCAGAGGTGCTCAAGAAAATTGGAATGGTGGAAAATGGGAGGGAAAATTTGATAGACAATGATAGGCTAGTTTCATTTGGCAATAAAAAAAGATCAAAAGGAGCGGAGGAAAAGGAAAATGCTCTTTTTGGATCACACATTTATTTTGTATTGTGTTCGAATGTATTATATAAATGCAATATGCATTTGAATGTCTACTTTTATATTGTATTCAAATGTAATGTGTGTTTGTGTTGTTTACATTTAAATAGTGATTATAATTTGTATTGATGAGAAAAATATAATACGTGATATTATTGATAAAAGTAGATGAAAAAATTAAAAAAATAAATGGTAAAATGAGTGGGACTATTATTCAAATATAATTATATTAGAAGGTAATATATGAGATACTTAAACACACCTTGCATTGTATTGGAAGATAAGAAAGAATGAATGTGTCTTCCCAAATGTAATATTAAACATGAATAACAATGTTTTAATACTTAGAAACTTAAATTGTTTGGGAATGTCGAGTCAATCAATGCACAAAATCTGGAATATCATTCGGATTTTGTGCAATCAATAATGGTCAATAGCTACTGATTTGTTTCCTATTTAGTTTTCCTTTATATAGAAATATAAATAGGCATTTATGGTTTATATGCTATAATTTAGGATCTAAATTAGTTATTGTATTGTATATATTCTAATGTAATCAGAAAACAATAATATAGAGAAATTCATTCTTTCTTTTTGTTTTTCATGGTATCAGAGCAACCAAGGTTCTGAATTTTTTTTTTCTTTACATCCACAAAATTGCCCACCTTCTTCTAGCCGATATACATGACAGGAAAAGGTGAAACTCAACACTCAGCCAAGCCTGAGGCCAGCAAGTTCGATGACCCAAACAATCCTCTTTACCTTCATTATTCCGATCAACCTGGGCTTGTACTCGTCACAC
Source organism: Ficus carica (assembly GCA_009761775.1). Lineage (NCBI taxonomy): Eukaryota > Viridiplantae > Streptophyta > Magnoliopsida > Rosales > Moraceae > Ficus > Ficus carica. Next base: position 5,485,333 of record CM019747.1, on the reverse strand, counting down.
AGCTGCTGAATGGAGAAAATTACAGCACTTGGAGCCGTGCTATGCTCATGGCTCTCAGCATCAAGAGTAAAGAAGGCTTCGTCAATGGCACCATCAAACAACCACCGGAGAGTTCTACCACAGAACTTCAACAATGGAAGCACTGTAACAATCTTGTAAAAGCATGGCTTTTTAATTCAATCTCACAAGATATTGGAGCAAGCATAATATACAATGAAAGTGCTCATGAAATTTGGCTTGATTTAAAAGATCGTTTTTCACGCACTAGCAGTGTTCATCTTTTTCATGTTGAAGAAGCGATACATGATTGTAAACAGGGCAACATGACTATTGGGGCTTATTACACCAAGCTTAAAGGCCTATGGGATGAACGTGATGCACTCTGTAGCATTCCCAAATGCACATGTGGTGCTATGAAGGACATTTTGCTTTTCCAACAAAATCAAAAGACCATGAAATTCCTCATAGGACTTAACGAAGTCTACGCCGGTGTCAGAGGACAGATTCTACTCATGGATCCACTTCCTACTGTCAATAAAACTCATTCCCTCACCCTCCAGGATGAAAAACAACGAGGAATAACGAAGGAAGGCGCACCACTGGCTGAAGCCTCGGCTTTTGCGGTGAAGAACAACTCACGAAAATCTGAGAGGATTTTCACACCTAAAAATCCTCATCTGAAATGTGAAACATGTGACAAAATTGGGCACACCTCAGAGACATGTCGGGCACACCTCAAATGTGATTATTGCGGCTGGCAAGGTCACACCATTGATGTCTGTCGAAAGCTACAAAAGGCGAATTCTACAAGCATGAAACCCGATCAACGAGAGCGTAAGTACTTTTCCTCCAAGGTCAATCATACAGATGCCAATACACCAGCAACTTCTACACCATTCACCCTCACAGCAGAACAATATCGGAATCTTATGACCCTCCTTACCGAGAATAAGTCCAACCCGATGGCCAACCATGTCAGTAGTGCATCTGCCATGAGTGATCTCTCAGGTACAACCTTCTGTGCCAGTACTATTAACAAAGAAATGTGTTGGCTACTCGACACAGGAGCCACAGATCACATGGTTTACTCAGCTGACTTGTTGACCACAAAATCCTGTGTCACCAATCGAAATGTGCATCTACCCAATGGAGCCATTGCTACTGTCACACACATAGGCAGCATTCGTTTTTCCAATTTCATCCTGAATGATGTGCTATGTGTTCTGTCCTTTAAATTAAACTTGATTTCCATTAGTAAGCTTGTGCACAATTCCCACTACCTTGCTACATTCACTAATAATATTTGTATGCTACAGGACCAACGATCGGGGAAGATGATTGGGACGGGAACTGAGCGAGGAGGACTCTACTACCTTGATACTCCACAGAAAACTAGGTGCAACGCAGTCACCGCACCAGCCTCTTGTTCCCCAAGACTTTGGCATCAACGCCTTGGTCATCCATCAAATAAGACCTTTAGTTTGCTTTCTAATTCAGTTATAGACATGAAATTTTGTAATATTTCTGATTGCTTAATTTGCCCATTAGCTAAACAAACTCGTTCTCCATTTTCAACAAGTTCTATTCGCACTATAGCACCTTTTGAATTAATCCATGTTGATATTTGGGGAGGGTACCATGTTCCTTCAATTACAGGGGCACGGTATTTTCTTACAATCGTTGACGATTATACTCGTTGCACATGGACTTATTTGATGCATCATAAATCAGATACTCATTCATATATCACCAAATTCATCAATTATGTTGAAACACAATTCTCCTTGAAAGTCAAAGTTCTTCGAAGTGACAATGGACCTGAATTTACAATGAGAAATATTTATTTAGATAAAGGTATCATCCATCAAACTAGTTGTGTCTCCACTCCACAACAAAACGGAGTAGCCGAAAGAAAACACCGTCATCTCCTTAATGTAGCCCGAGCCTTATTATTCCAAGCCAATCTCCCCAAGAGATTTTGGGGAGATGCCATCTTGACTGCTACTTACCTCATTAACCGAACTCCCACACCTCTTCTTCAAAGGAAAACACCCTTCGAAATGCTTTATCACAAACAACCTGTATATGACCATTTGCGAGTGTTTGGCTGCTTGTGTTTTGTTTCAACACATCACCAGCGTCCCACCAAATTTGATCCAAGAGCCACTCGGTGTCTTTTCTTGGGTTATCCATATGCTCAAAAGGGTTACAGGGTTTATGACCTCTCAACTGGTAAAATTTTTGTTTCACGAGATGTTGTTTTTCATGAGGATATTTTTCCTTTTCCACCTTCCACTGCAGACTCATCTCTAATGCCTCATCATTCATCAACATATGCCGATGACAGCCTTACTCCACAATTTCCCCTCAACACTGAAGTGTTTGCACCCGAAGTGTTTCCTCCTCATTCAAATAGTGAAGCTCATTCCCAAGCCATTCCTTCACCTGTAACTTCTCCACCCATTGATCAACCTACCCCAACCTTGCCTTTGGATTCACAAATTCCATCATCACGGCCGATGCGTACTACGACAACGCCTAGTTATCTGCATGAGTATCATGTTGGTATTTCCCTTCCTTCACGAAACGTCTCGGCATCGAACTCGGCCTTGGTCAAAGCTACAGGTATCACCTATCCTTTAACTAATGTTCTTTCATATGATAGATTATCTCCCAAACACCATGCCTTCACCACTTCTCTTTCAGTCGAAAAAGAACCATCTTCTTTTGCACAAGCAGTTTGTGATCCTAAATGGCGTCTCGCTATGCAACAAGAACTTGCTGCTCTCAAAGCTAATGGCACGTGGTCTCTACAACCACTATCACCTGGGAAGAAGCCGGTTGGGTGTAAATGGGTATACAAGGTTAAACTCCGCCCAGATGGCACAGTGGAACGCTATAAAGCCAGATTGGTAGCAAAAGGATATAGCCAAGTTGAAGGTCTAGACTACCAAGAGACCTTTGCTCCCGTTGCAAAGCTTGTGACTGTTCGACTTCTCCTTGCCGTGGCTTCAACTCAACAATGGCATCTTCATCAACTCGATGTCAATAATGCCTTCTTGCATGGAGACCTTGACGAAGACGTTTACATGTCTTTACCTCCTGGTTTCGGACGAAAGGGGGAGACACGAGTTTGCAAACTTCACAAATCATTGTACGGCCTCAAACAAGCTTCGCGCCAATGGTTCATCAAACTCTCTACTGCTCTCAAACAAGCCAACTTTAAGCAATCAAAGGCTGATTATTCCTTATTCGTCCGATCCCATAATGGTAAATTCACCGCTCTCCTCATTTATGTAGATGATGTCATCATAGCAGGAGACAATTTGCAAGATATTGAAGATACCAAATTATTCTTGAAGAATCAAATCAAATTGAAAGATCTTGGACAATTAAAGTATTTTCTTGGTATAGAGGTTGCACGGTCTAATAAAGGCATTACTCTTTCACAACGAAAATATGCTCTCGAGATTCTTGAAGATGTTGGATATCTTGGTGCAAAACCAGCTTCCTTCCCCATGGAACAAAATTTATCTCTTAGTAAGTTTGAGGGTGACTATGTCAGTGATCCATCCTCATACCGAAGGCTTGTTGGGCGGTTAATTTATTTGACCGTCACACGACCTGACTTGGCATATGCAGTCCATGTTTTAAGCCAATTTATGGACAAGCCACGAGTACCACACTTAGAAGCAGCTCATCGTGTCTTGCGATATGTGAAACAAACACCAGGACAAGGAATATTTCTTTCTACAGAAAGTTCAATCCAATTGAATGCCTTCTGTGATGCAGATTGGGCTAGGTGCCGCGACACTCGACGATCAGTTACTGGGTATTGCATTTTTCTTGGCAATTCATTAATTTCCTGGAAAACCAAGAAGCAAACGACAATATCACGATCCAGCGCAGAAGCCGAATACCGATCTATGGCTACCACTTGTTGTGAAATTATCTGGTTGAGAACGATTTTACAAGATTTGGGCATCGAACATTCACATCCCGTCAATTTGTATTGTGATAACCAGGCAGCGCTCCATATTGCTTCAAACCCAGTCTATCATGAACGAACGAAACACATAGAAATTGATTGTCACCTTATACGAGAAAAAGTTCAAGAAGGAATGATCAAGCTGACTCATGTTCCCACATCAGACCAGCCAGCGGACATTTTTACAAAGCCATTGAGCTCTTCACAATTCTCGATCCTACTAAGCAAGATCAACATACATTCCAAACTTGAGGGGGAGTGTTAAGGAATGTCGAGTCAATCAATGCACAAAATCTGGAATATCATTCGGATTTTGTGCAATCAATAATGGTCAATAGCTACTGATTTGTTTCCTATTTAGTTTTCCTTTATATAGAAATATAAATAGGCATTTATGGTTTATATGCTATAATTTAGGATCTAAATTAGTTATTGTATTGTATATATTCCAATGTAATCAGAAAACAATAATATAGAGAAATTCATTCTTTCTTTTTGCTTTTCATAAATAATTTAATGAATGCTTTTTCAAAACGTACAATTTCTTTTTAAAAAAGAAGACAAAAAAGGTTGAAGTAACAAATTCCTTCGTTCCGTCGTTCTTTATCCATATATATATATATATATATATATATAGACACACACACACACTAGTTTAAGACGTGTGCTCCGCATGCGTGGACATTTTTTAGATAAGAGTGTAGAGTATGTGATTCATTTATAGCATGCGTATGATTATAATAAAAGCATTGCAACAATTATGATTATAATAGAATGTATGATTATAATTTTTTTTAAAAGTCTGCATTTTTTAGTTAAATATATCATTTATGACATTAAAAATTAGAAAAGATTTGAGTTCATAATTCAAGAGCCATTTATTTATGAACGACCTTTATTTTTTTGAAAATTGATATTTGCAATAAAAGCAAGGAGTCAAACAACTTTTTTTTATTTATTTATTTTTTTTTTTTAGCATTGCAACATTATGGTATGCTCTTTACGTGACGTGACCTGTTTTGTTTATAGAAGACTCTTTGAAAGCTTTTGAAGCCGGACTTCCCTGATTGCTCTTGTTCTTTGTGCTTTGATACTGGCTATCGATCTAGTTAGCGTACGTTAGTTGATTCTAATTAGGTATGCCTCTACTTTTTTAAGAAAAAAAATAAACAACATTTTTCCATAATAATTGAAATAATAATAGATCTAAAAAATATTTAGAATAAATAACTGTAAATAAAATACTTATACTAAATACATAATCTATTTACTCTTGTAAATATGTTATTTACCTAATAAATTTACTGTTTACCTCGTATAATTTCTAGTTACCTACATGGATGGAGGGACTTGTACATATGTGCGCCAATTGACAAATCAGAAAAACAAATTATTGTATGTAATTTCTTATCAGGTTGGCTTCTCTCTTATCTTGTTTGGGCTTTCAAAAAGTTTTATTGGGCTTGATTTATTTAACTTTCACTCAGACTTTTCTTTATTTAAGTAGGCTTCCTTGTATTTTAATGAGACTTTCCCTTACCAACTAGCCGTTAAACTGAAAGTCCGTTTTCACAGATTATATATATATATATATATATATATATGTTAATTGCCTTTAGTTTTGGTTTGCGTATGCCATAATATCCATTCATTTGTTTATTTGTTGACTTTCTTCTCTGCAACTCTCATTTAAAAAATATTTCTAAAAAAAGACTTTTTTTTTTTTTTAAAAGTACTCTTACTATCAAAGACATTTTCCATACTATTGGTAGTGAATAAAGTTTAAAAAACAAAAATTGACATCTGGCCATGAAAAAAATGTTATAAATTTTGTTTGATTTTTATTTAAATAAGGAAGAAAGAGTAAACTAACTTTTTTTTTTTTTTTAGAAAAGTAATAGTAAATTATAGTATAAAATTTTAAATATAATAATAAATAACATAAATTAATTTGTGATCACACCCTCCTCCTTTCTCTTCTCTTTTTAATATAAAACTATACATATAAATTTGTTGTTATAAATTAACCATAAATCCAAATTTTATTAGAAAATTCAAGGAAATCTAAGGATTTACAAGAAACATATGCTATAACTTATCATATTTTAAAAAACATGCTGTAAACTTTTAATGTACATATAAATTATTTTATGTTGCTACAATTTTTCTTTAAAAATAATTCAAAAATTTGTTGAATTGTGCCCAATTAAGTTGCAAGTCTGGCTTCGTCTCTGGTTACCTAGTAAATTTATTCTTTACTTGAAATAATTTATAATCTTGTTATTTATTTATTTTTACCTTCAATCATCCTATTTGTTTAACTTGTTTTCGTAAAAATGTTATTTATCACAAGTTAGAAGGTCGATGAGTTGTTTAACTTGATCAAAACGTTCCTAACAGAGCCCATTAAAATTGATTCACTTCAAAAGCCACACATTTATGAGCATTAATTCCTTCGTTTTAAACTAAGAGATCTTACTGAAAAGTCATTGTGAGACTTTCAATATTAACCTTTTACTTGTCGAGGAGGAGACTTGAATCATATCAACTGATCAAACACCACTAGAAGGACATGGACAAGCACCTCGGTTGTCTCTCTCTAAGTTGGATGTCCTGAATTAGACGCTCTGATTTTATATATTATTTATTCAATTTTGATGTCTTACCTTATACGAATAAAATGTTCGGATAAACTTTCAAATTTTATATTACTGAGAAATATATAAAATTACAAAAGAAGATAATAAACGAACAAAAACACTCAATATTTATTGTGGTTCACCTTGAATGTGAGAGCAAAATGCATCGAAACATAATCACAATATTATTATATCATTTTATTTAATAAATTCAGAGTACATATTCACTAATCAAGAATTTAAACCCACACTAACGGTCTTTCTCTAAAAGGTCATCACTGTATTTCTCTCTCTCTCTCCTTCTCTCTCCTGTGTGTTAGGGTTTTCGTCGTTTTATTTCTCTCTTGGGGCCGGAGCCCAGTGCCGCTTCTTAGTTGGTCACCAAAACTATCGGCCTTAGAGAAGATGCTTTGGACTCCATGATGATGGTTTTAGTGGGAGGGATGGTTTTATGGTTTGATGAAGTGTGTTTTGGTCTCTGTGGTAGTGCTTGTTGGCTTGTCACTAGAGGTATTATCCATGGTGTCTGGGTTTCTCTTATTTTTGTTATAGTTATTTGTTTAAAATAAAGACAATGGTATTTCCTCCTTGTGTTTTGTTGGTATGTTTTTGTGCTTATTTTGTAATAATAGAGATGGTCTCCCCACGCTCTCGTATTATTTGGGTATCCAAGATGCGAAAATTAATTCTAAGCAGTGTTAGGGGTGACCTTTTTGCTACAGGTCTCTTGTTCTCGATCAATTAGAGTTTTCCATCGATTGTAGGGGTATTGTTGAAAAAGCCATCTGTGTGCTCGATGATTGATGTGCCTTTTTGATTTCCTATTGTTGGATTTTGGTGCACGTTATTAACGGAAATAATATTGTTTCTTTATTATAATTACTTTTTCCTTTATTGTAATTATTTGTATCAATTCTTTAGAATTCTTTCTCATTGTAATTAGTTTCCTTTTTCCTCTTCCCGTTTACTTTCCTCATTATTTTGGTTGTATATATTATTGTTGTATTCGTTCATTATCAATATACAGAAAATTCTACACAAAGTTTGTCTTCTTCTCTTCTTTTCTTTCATAGAATTTTACATGGTATCAGAGATTTGAGGTTCTATATCGATTTCCGCTACAGCTATGGAAGAAGAGAAATCAAAGAAGATGATGGATGACTTTTCAGACCCTCTTTTGCTTCATCACTCCGATCATCGCGGACTTGTTCTTGTGTCCAAAGTCCTTGAAGGCGACAACTACGGACAATGGAGCCGTGCCATGAGGCTTGCTTTGAGTGCAAAGAACAAGCTTGGATTTATCAACGGAGATATAGAGAAGCTGACGTCTACCGACACCAAATTTCCACTATGGGAACGATGCAACAATATGGTACTATCTTAGATCTTTAACTCTATCAATACTAATATTGCTGGGAGTATTATATATGCAGAATTCGCAAAGGATGTTTGGAATGATCTCTATGATAGATTCTCACAAGGGAATGACACCCGGATTTATCAAATCCGCCAAGAGATCGTCGAACTACGACAAGGACATCAATCCGTCTCTATTTACTATACCAAGATGAAAGCTCTTTGGGATGAATTGGCTTCCTATCACGATCCTATTTCTTGTAGTTGTGGAGGCATCAAGTTTTTGGCTGACCGAGAGGAAAAGGAAAGGGTCATGCAATTCTTAATGGGATTGAATGATTCTTTTTCGACGATACGTGGTTCAATTCTCATGATGAGTCCTCTCCCCGACACGAGAAAGGTACATGCTCTTACTTTACAACAAGAAAGACAGGCAGATGTTGTTATCAAGCGAGACAATGGAGGGTCACATGCCAACTACCAATCTATGACTTCTTCCAACCCTACCAACCAAGTGGCTGCTAGTGGAAAGAAAACACTTTACCATTGCACCCATTGCGATATGGATGGACACTCCATCGAACGATGTTTCTTTCTCCATGGCTTTCCTCCCGGACATAAATTTCATGGGAAAAACGTCAAACCAAAGAAGAAGGCAGCCCGCAATGCGCAAGCCATCGCTAATGATGCCACAAGCACTCAGGAAAGCAAAGTAGCCACTTTCACACTCGATGAGTATGATCGTCTTATGAGCCTTCTTCGACAAAATACCGGTAACACCCAATCTTTTGCTAATACCATAGGTATACATTCATCCCCTACTCATCAATGGATAATAAACAGTGGAGCCACAGACCATATTTCTAAATATCCCCCTGCACATAACAAAACCAACACCAAACACCATCCTTTTGTTGAACTACCTAATGGAGGGAAAGCCAAAATTAATTCCATAGGTCCCATTCATGCTACTGATGATATGACCCTTGATGATGTGTTATTTGTGCCGGAATATAAAGTCAATTTGCTTTCTATCAGTAAACTTACGAAGGCCTTAGGTTGTAATGTGACATTTTATCATGATTTTTGTGTGGTGCAGGATTTAACTACGAAGAAGACAATTGGACGGGGTAGGCAGAATAATGGTTTATATTTCCTCTCCATGAATCATCATCCTCCTCTAGCCAACACCACCAATCGCAAATCCAACCTTTGGCACAATCGACTTGGGCATCCATCGATCCTTCCACTTCGTTTATTATCTAAAAACAATCCAGCTATTTCTTTTGATTCACATTTTTTTGTGACATCTATCCTTTGGCTAAACAAACTCGGTTATCATTTTCCAATAGTACTATTTCCAGCATTGCACCTTTTGATTTGATTCATTGTGACATTTGGGGGCCACATAGAATACATTCTTATTTTGGTGCTAAATATTTCTTGACTATTGTGGATGATTTTTCCCGATTTACTTGGCTATTTTTCATGCGTTATAAATCTGAAACACAATCTCTCTTATGTAATTTCTTTGCTTGGGTCAAAACGCAATATAGTTGTACTATAAAAAGTCTTCGTTCCGATAATTGGGGGGGGGGGGGGGGGGGGGAATTTCATTCTTTACAACCATTTTTAATGACAATGGCATTGATTTCACACATTCTTGCACTTCCACACCTCAACAAAATGGGGTTGTGGAGCGTAAGCATCGCCATTTGTTAAATGTAGCCCGAGCTCTTCGGTTTCAGGCTAATCTACCATTAAAATTTTGGGCGGAACATGTTCAAACAGCCTGTTACCTCATCAACCGATTGCCCACACCACTTCTTTCTAACAAAACTCCAAATGAAACACTTTACAAAAAACCTCCTTCTTATTCACATATCCGAGTTTATGGGTGCCTTTGTTTTGCCACAAACCTTATTGCTACTCACAAATTTGACACACGAGCAAGAAAATGTGTTTTTTTGGGGTATCCTAAAGGACAAAAGGGGTATCGAGTCTATGATTTAATTGACAAAAGATTTTTGTCTCTCGTGATGTCATTTTTCAAGAAGACATATTTCCTTATTCTACCTTACCACAAAATGACCACACCATAATCACTATACCAACCTTACCTATACCTCTCGACACACCCATTGATCTACCATCCACAACCATAGACCCAAAAATCCCAGAAATTCCACCAAATCCACTTCCAGACCTTTGCGCCGTGGCACCACCTACTCCAAACCGCGGTGCTGACTATTTGGACCAACCCGTTACGGAAACCATACTTGATGTTGCGGCGCCAGAATATACAAGTTGCGGCACTGACCTTCAACTCAACACCTCCATCCGACGCTCCACCCGTCAAAGCCGACCACCATTTCACCTAAAAGATTACCATATAAACCATGTTCTGCCAGCACCGAACACGGCTGTTCCGGTTAAATCCTCGACTCACCATCCTTTATCAAGATATGTGTCATATTCTAACCTTTCATCTGCTTATCGTAAGTTTACTTACACTATCTCTCACATGGTCGAACCAGATTCTTATGAGCAGGCTTGTCAAGATCCTAAATGGGTTGAAGCCAACAAAACCTGGTCTCTTATCCCCTTACCTTCTGATCATCGTCCCATTGGATGCAAATGGGTTTACAAGATCAAGTATCATTCTAATGGCACAGTAGAACGATACAAAGCTCGCCTTGTTGCCAAAGGCTTTGCCCAACGAGAAGGCATTGATTACACTGAGACTTTTGCTCCAGTCGCCAAGCTCACTACTCTTCGGTGTCTCTTAGCCATTGCCTCTACTCGTAGATGGGGTCTCCACTAAATGGATGTTCAAAATGCTTTCCTTCATGGTGATCTCACTAAAGAAGTCTATATGCATCCACCTCCTGGTTTCCGTCGACAGGGGGAGACTCTTGTATGCCGACATCACAAATCTTTATATGGTCTCAAACAGGCTTCACGATCATGGTTTCACAAGTTTCTCACAGCCATCACCAAGTTTGGTTTTCAACAATCCCGAGCTGATTACTCTCTTTTCACCAAGGTGTGTGGAACTTCTATTATAGCCATATTGCTTTATGTGGATGACATGATTATCACAGGAGACGATGAGGATGCAATCAAAGAAGTCAAGAACTTCCTTGGAACCTATTTTAAACTCAAAGATCTTGGGTCGCTTAAATACTTTCTTGGTGTTAAAGTGGCTCGATCTCAAGCCGGTATATCCATCAATCAACGAAAATACACGCTTGATATTCACAAGGAAGCATGTTTACTTGGGGCAAAACCAGCCAAGTTTCCCATGGAGCAAAACTTGAAACTTAGTCCTACCGATGGCGAGTTACTTAAGGACCCTACTCATTATCGGCGATTAGTAGGGAAATTAATTTATCTCACCATCACTCGACCAGAGGTTACTTTCACAGTTAATGTGCTAAGTCAATTCATGCAGATGCCTAGGTAACCTCATTTAGACTCTGTTTATCGTTTATTACGTTACTTGAAAGGCTCTCTGGGACAATGATTACTTTTTCCTTCCAAGAACGATATGAAGTTGACAGGTTTTTGTGATAAGGATTGGGCCGGATGTATTACTACACGACGATCAGTGACCGGATATTGTGTTTTTCTTGGAAAAACACTCATTTCCTGGAAAAGCAAAAGACAAACTACAGTGTCCAAATCTTCGGCTGAAGCTGAGTATAGGTTAATGGCTTCCATTACTAGTGAGGTGACTTGGTTACGATACTTACTACATGATCTGCGGATTGATCATAGACAACCTGTCACTTTGTATTGCGACAACCAAGCAGTTATGCACATTGCTGCTAATCCGGTGTTTCATGAAAGGCCAAAGCATATTGAGATCGACTGCCATGTAGTACGGGAACGAATTGAAAGGGGAGAAATTTAATTCTATGAAAGAAAAGAAGAGAAGAAGACAAACTTTGTGTAGAATTTTCTATATTCAAAGAAAATAGTAGAATGTGAATTTAATTCCTTATATGCGTGTAACTTGATCACCTTAATAGGTAAATAAATTTTTTAATGAAATTCTAAGAGTTAATTTTGCATAATTTAATTCCTTCATTCGTGTAATATTTATATTATTTTCTTTTTAATCCTAGATTAATTGGTAAATGCGTCCTAAAGTGTTAAGACACAAAAACTTCAACTACAAAGCATTTGGAGTATTTGAGACATCAAAAGTGATATTTTTCCATGCACGAAAAGTTTCCAACTTCAACACTACAATGTTTTGGAGTGAAAGACTAATAAAGTATAAATTGATTATTTGAGAACTAATAATTATAGAATGTTTTAAAATTAAAGTACTAATTTGAGATTGGAACTATAATTTAAAGATAAAAAATGAATGAATAAATAGTGTACCCTGCCCTTTTCCCTTTATTGCGTTCAGCATGTCAAACCCAATAAATAAATAAATAAATAATATAAGAAAAAAAAATATGAATCCAATATTTGTTGCAAAAGTTTCTTACATAACTCATGTCTTTGTAATGAATCATGAATAATGGCTCTTCCTATTTTTCACGGTTCCTCAAAAGTAGTTTTTGGTCGGATCCTCCCTCTTTTTTCTCTTTCTTTTTCCCCTTACATTTTATTCTTTCTATACATTTTCTTTTCTTAATTTGGTCATTAAAAAATTATGAACAAATAAAACTGATAGGAAATGAAATGAATGGTATTCAGATTAAATGAGATCTAACTTAAAGTTAAAGCTTACACATAAATAAATTATTAATTTAAAAGATTAAGGGGCTTTGAAAGGTGTAAAAAAAAAAAAAAAAAAAAAAAAAAAAAAAAAAAAAAGAGAGGGCAATTACTAATGTGATTATGATGATTATTTATTCAGGTATATATATGCTCTTCCTTGGCGTTGCAATTTGCAGTTGCAGATAAAAATTTCTCTTTTCTCCAACATTGTCTCTCTATTTCCTGATCTACATCCTTCCCCTCATGACTCCGAACTGTGGCAGCCCGTGTTACCGAGCCACCATAAACGTGCATACTTGTCATATTTTACTTTTTATTCAAAATTTCATAAATTTTTTTTTTTATTAGTACCAAGAACATGAATATAGTTAGAATTTTCATAATCAAGCCTTGCTATCGCCTTGTCGATATGTTAAATTGTTTGTTTTTTAGGAGTGCACTTTTGTTCTCGAAAAATTTGCGTCGAGAAGTTGAAGAACAAAATGGAAAACGGAAAACATTATCCAATAATACTATTTCAGCGTTGCTATGAAAAAAGATGTGCAAAAAGTGTGGAAAATACACTGAAGAAAGTTTACATCCATTTCATCACTCTTTAATGATCGTCTCTAGGTTTATTTGTTAGTGGATAAATTTGGTCTCCACTTAAACTCTTGGTTGTAGTTCATTCTTAGGCGGATTATGTAGCTTCAAATACATTTATCTAGGGCTAATTTGTAATGAGTTTTCAAGTCCAAATGAGGTCAATAATATTTTTGGGGATGAGAAGATTCGAATTCTATATTTTTCGGTGAGTCAAGTGTAGTAATATTACCGCTAAGTTATGCATATAAATAATAAATGAGGCTAATTAATTTACATTGGTTGACTATGATTGATCACTGATTAATGATCATTTTATTAAATAAGAAAAAAAAAATCAGCTATATATTTATTTAACTAAGTGTTTAAAAACTACGTATTTACCTAATTTTTCTTATAAATAATTTGACTTACGAAACCACACACCAAACACAATGAGTTATATTTTGTTTTTACATACTTTTGTTGTAGTTATCAAGTTCCCTCTTTTGTGTCCTATATGTCTATAAATGTATAGTTCTACTTTACTAAACAAATTATACTTTGGATATCATTTACTTATGGTAGCTAAAAAACATATGGGGAAATAGTATTTGAGAGAGTTGTAACAAAAAGATGTTTAAGTATAGACATATTTGAGGAAAAAATATTTTAGCAGAACAATTAGCGAGAAATAATATTGAGAGGTACTATTAAAAAAAAAAAAAAAAAAGAAAGGAAGAAAAGAAAAGAATAGCATGGGTACCTTTGAGAAAAATGATTATAGTAAGAAGATTAATTGAAAGATACTGAAAAAGAGTATTTGAAATGATTGTAAATGATTTTTTTTTTTTTTTTTTTTTTTTTTTTTTTGAGTATGGATACATCTGGAAAAATATTTTAATGGTGGACCCGCCCCGACGCTACCCCCCCTTGGACCCAACGTTGACCAACGAGGAAATTTAGAACGATCAAACCAAGGACGCGCTCCCCCTTCTCCCACTGGGAATGTACGAAAGTGCCTTTCTATAAATAAAAATGTCTTCTTCGACATTTTTATGTGTGTATATATGGGACATGGATATGGATATAATAACATCTCTATTTGTATATATAGTTATCCTTCACTACTATTAATTTATGCTTTACATCATAATCCTTTATCTTCTAGTAGCTTAAAGAAAAAATAAAATAAAATAAACCTAAAAGATCTTTTAGATCTTCTCTTCTTTTTTCTACAATTCCCTTAATTTTAATATCGTAATATTTTTTTTATACTACTTGCCGTCCGAAGTAGGTATATAAATATGTGGGGTGGTACATTATCTAGGACACTGGTTTTGCATTTTTGTTTTGTTTTTACACTTAATACTTATTAAGGGTCCGTTTGGAACACCAATTAAACTTGAGTTGTGGAGGTTTTTTTTTTTTTTTTTAATTGGAAACGAGTGAATATTTAAAAATGTATATTTGGTTTAAGTATGAATTGAAAATAAACTATCACGGAAAAATAGTGTAAAAATTTAAAATATGTTCAGAAAAAAATATATAATATGGATTTTGTTTCGTTTATCTCATCATTGTGAACATCTTAACACATGAGTCATCTTATATGATTTGAACTAAGAAGGTTATAGATTTTTAAAGTTGGAGCTTTTTTAGAAAATGCATGCAAGAGAGAGAAATAAAAGATGTGTAGATTTAAATGAGACGGTGAAACAAATAATTTTTAGAAAAAAAAAAGAAAGGAAAAATTTCAACTCCAATGACTAATTTAAATGGCTCTTTTAACACTTCGCAAGAGGAAGCTTCAGTGAAGGAAAGCTAGCTTTTACCGCGTATGGACATGTGTCAATGATCCATTGCATTAAGGGGTCAGTTAATAAAATAAAAAGGTAGGGCTTTTTACTTTTTGCAATGGCAACAAAAGATCTTTGCCATATGTGGGTTTTTCCAAGTGTTGCATTTTCTTTTGACTTGGTTTTTTAACAATTCACTATTTATGATGTGATGACAATTGTTGTTTTAAATTAATAGGGAATTTCTATGATAAAAGGGTAACTTTTTAATTAGCAGTAGAAATTCTTTTTTAACCTTTCGTTTGATTTTTTAACATGTCTGCATAAAAATTTGCAATACATAACATAAAAATTGTTCACGGTCATACATCACACTATTTAATCAAGTGGTTAGAACATCAATTCTTATTGATAGTAGAATAAGAAATTCCCCTTATTATACATCATCTATTCGGTTATTAGATTTAACCCTTGGGTCCTCCGATATATTTATTTTCAATTACATTTATAGAAGAAGAGAAGACTATCCTAAAAGCCCTTTGATCTATATAGGTAGGGTCACTACATAAAACCTATGTTTTGCATTTTGGTTGAATGGTAGTGACAAAATATTATGTCGTCTTCTCTGCCTTATCATATGTTGCTTACAAATACAGAAAAAGGTGTCTTTGTCTTTCCTTTTTTTTTTTTTTTTTTTTTTTTGGTGCTTGAAAGAGAAAGTGTCTTAGACAAGCATCAAAACTTTATCTATCATAATTTTTCAAAATATAGTTGCTTAAGTTTATTTGATGACTTCTAATTTTCATTGCATAAGTTGAATTTTTTTATTCTTGGGCGGCATGAATTCATCATTTTGTAAAATATAATAATGTTCTAGCCTCTTAAGGGACGCTTACTAAAACTCTATTCCTTGTTTGGTAGGGGTTAATTGTTAGGGTGTTCATCAGTTATTATCCGACCTATTTTAGTCATGTCCCAACCAATCCTTTTAAACGTCGATTTTTAAGGTTTTATTAAGTCCAACATATCGGTTTGAGGTTGGGACTTTCTAGTACTCATGGACTTTTTTCCCATTTTTAATTAAGCCTATCTATTAGACTTTTTTCAGATGCAATTTAAAGGGAGAAAAAAGTAAAATGCATTTTTTAAAAGACAAACTTAAAGTAGTAGATAATAGGTTTGAAATATTTAAAGTAAATAAGATATTATTAAGTAAACTATTCATTCATTTTTATAACTAATAATTACGATGTTTATTTTCAAAACTGCAATTTACTTTTCAAGTTTTTTTTTTTAAAGCTATTTATTATATTTTCTGCAATTTAAATCCAAATTTTTAAAACAGAACAAGCAAGAAATCCATTGAATCACATCCATAGTCCAAAGATCCAAAAAGTTTTAAACTCCTAAACTACAAATTTCAAAGTTGATTAAACATCTAGTTTGAAGAAATAAACATAAATTTAATAAGAAAATGAGAGTGAGTCTAGGAGAAATAAGGTTTTGCAGTTAGGTTTCCTTTATGAAGTTTTTGATTGGGTATCATCAAGTGAATGGGGAAAAAAAAAAAAAAAAAAAAAGACTTCAAAATTCTGGACAAATGATCCAAAGTACAAATACATATATATTTATTATTTTTATGTAATAGAGGTTGGAACAGTCTGGATTGGATATTTGAAACGTAAAAAATGCATTTGATTCAATTTATAAAGTCACTTTTTATGAATTTACATTCAATATAATCGAATTGAGATCGATTATCTGCTAAAAATGGACTGATGAATTGGAATCTATTAATAATGGACCGATCAGATTGGTCTACTATATATATACATAATGTGGTGTAATTCAGCAATTTGATAGGCTAAATACGATTTGGGACAACAAGAATTATAATAGACAAGAGATCCAAGTATTCCACTAAAAAAAGGCATACAAAACTGACAATCTTTAACTATCTTTAAAGTCATGAATGTAGGCTTTTGTCCTCCATTTTTTGTTTGTCACGTGACAGTCACGCGGTTGTCATGTCATCATCACATGATGGCCCCATTAATGCCACATGAATTTTTTCTTTTAAACTTTGTTTGTCTCGCGCGTGCTTGCCCACTAATAATAAGAAATTTTAAATATATATATATATATATATATATCTCCTCAAGGGCATAGAAAAGGGCAAGAGGTTGGAGTATAAAATACCTTATGATTCAGATGATTTCATGAACAAATAGAGGGGAAAAAATGAGAGGAAAAATTGTAGTACTGATCATGATGATAATTTCAAGCACATTGCTTGTTCTAGGAAGTGTTTTTCCACCTTTAAATTCTGATAATAATATTCATAATTCTCCAACTTTATATATTCCAAGCTCCAACGACAACAACAACAACAACAACAGCAAAAACGACAACAAAATGGTAGAGCCATCCACAGGAGATCGGCTGACGCTGTGCAAGAAACAGGCTCGTGAAGTATGCAAAGCGGAATTGAAGCACAAAATGGAAAACAGAAAGGTGTTTGAAATACTTTTTACCTATTGCTATGATCGAAACGTGGCAGAATGCCTTGAAAGGAAAGACTCTCTCACGTCACAAGAACCATAGAGAATTTTATATCTTGGTAATTAATCATTTTAATCTTCATTTCTGTTTACATTTCTGTTGGTCTTGAACTGTTGTACTTTTTTTTTTTTTTTTCTTTGTTTCAAAATTAAATTTTCGTGATAGATAAATAATGAGGATAATAAAGAGGTACCAATTTTATCGGGTTATTAAGGTACACCTATTGATCTTTGTCTTCAACAACCGTATGGAGAGATTTGTGTGCCTTGCAAAATTTTATTTAATTGAACAATGTTAGAGATAAGGTATACCGGTAGTGTTAAACATCTCTAGAATTAATACATTTTTTTTTTTTAGGCTAAATTCTAGAATCACAAAATTTTATTATGGGAATTGATAATACTAATCTTATAGTTATCTCCTTCTTAATTTCTTTTTAGATTTCTGTGCCCTTGCAAATTTCCTGTTTAATTGAACATTGTTATAGCTCTCCGATAATATAAAGCACTATCCACTGTTAAGTTGCTCACACCATTAGAATTACATTTTTTTTTGGCTCATCAATTCCAGAATCATAGAATTTTATCATGGTAATTGTTAATACTAATCCTTCAATAATCTTCTTCTTAATTTCTTTTAGTGTGTCTTGCATAATTTCTTTTTTAATTGAACAATGTTATATGGCACCGATAATGTTAAGCACCAATCACTAATAGAAAATGAGTTCTATGATGTGAAGGTCACAAATGAGAACTAAGTTTTTAATTTTTTTAGGATGTTTTAGCACCGGACGTGTCATAATGTGTCCCACAAGGGCTCCCAATTATTACAATTGAACTTGAACCTTTCTTAACGCTATGTTTGGTATAGTATGGAAAATTTGAAGTGTGGAAAATAGGAGGAAAATTTTGCTAAAGAATAATAGGGAAGTTAATTTGAAAAACATTAAGATGAATAACAGTGTGTGAACAAATATCTAAGTAGGAACACATTTTTTTAGAGAATTTATCCTAAAAAAAAAAAAAACACACACACACACATCTTTTTAGATAATTATTTATAAGAAAATATAATATATTAAAAACATTTACAATTCGATTGGTAACTATGATGATTTTACATATTCTTGAAAATAAAATAAAATAAAATCGTCCACCATGACCCCATGCTCAGAACAACAAACTGGTTCGACAACGATGTTGGGCAAACAAGTTAGGATAAGGATCAATATTGGTGTGCATTATTTAAAAATCAAAAACGTGTATTATCGATATAAGTTCTTACGTACATGTCCTAATACAAAGTGGGACGTCCAAGGCAACAATATTTTATAAATATTTTTACCATACTTAATTCTTGTTCTCAATCATAATTACAAGTAAACGTAAATGAAAGAAGTCATTCCATATTTTTTGTTTTCAGTTTCTCCTCACAAATTAGTATAACTATAAGATGTCTCTTTTATGATTATCATACTTTTTTTTTGTGGGGGGTTATAAGAAGCATAAATATTTTTACTCATAACAAAAAAAAAAGTGTTTTTATCAATTGTATGTATTACCAATATCATTTTTAGTCAATTATTCACTGAAAAAAAAATGAAGAGATTTTTTTTTAATGAATAACGTAAGATTTAAAAAAGCATCTTAAAAACAAGAAGAGTTGTCATTCCGTTATTTCAGATGTTACCGCCTTTGAGTCTTCGGGCTTGGCTTGATTGAAATAAAGACGTTCGTTAAATAAATAAATAAAAATAAAATAAAATAAAAGAGCAGCTAAAGGACAAGAAGAGCAACTCATTATGATTCCTGAATTTTTGGTGTGCAATATTATAAAACTGGATAACATCAATGATTCGGTATCGAGGTGGATTTGGATAGGAATAAATATAATTTATTCACTTACCAAACAAACTATACGTATAATTTATTCGAATATACTATTAGATTAATAATTTAATAAAGAATTCAGACACAACTTTTATTTATATACAACATTAAAATTGATTAACATTGTTGGTCCTGAAACAATAATATTTTAGCAAATATAGATCCCCGAATGGGCAAAATATTTACAAATGAAGGAATTTTGTTAATTTAAACTCATTGTTTTATGCCAGGAACTTTTGTATTGTATTTTCAACTGGATAGGTCACGTACAATGCATGCAAGGGCAGAGCCATAAATTTTTTTCGTGGGAACATGCACTAATTTTTTTTATCTTAAATAATTATTTTTTTAAGATAAAAAAAATTTTAGTGGGGATTATGTGAGAATTTTTTATTTTAGTGGGTTTATATGATAATTATTTAATTTTAGTAGGGACAAAATAGTAAAAATATAACTTTTTTTTATTGGAATTAATATTAGTGGGAGTTATGTGAGAATTTTTATTTTTAGTAGGAACAAAATAAGGATTATATGAGAATAGTTTATTTTCAGTGGAGGTAAATTGTAAAAATTAGAAAATTTTTGGGGCAAAATTAAAAGAACAAAAAAATTGAGTGGGGGCTGTAGCCCCAACCCCCCCCCCCCCCCCCCCCCCCCAAATCCGCCTCTCAATGCATGCGATGTGATATAGAAGGCCCGTTTGGGGGCAACGTCTGGAGATAGTACTTTTGAAGTTTGGATTGGAAATGTTTGTTTGAGAAAAAACTTTTAAAAAAGTTCTGTGATATAAAAAATAATGTAAAATTTTGAAATATGTTTTGAAAAAATATGCAAAATGGATCTCATCTTATTCATCTCGTCGTTGTGAGTATTTTGATACCAAAATCATCTCATTTCGATTTTGAAATGATAAAATTATATATTTTTATAGTTTGAGTTTTTAGAAGTTTTGGATCACTACTACAAAATGTGGATTCCACGACGGAGCTTCCGCAACCGTTTTTTAAAAAACCGTCGTGGAAAATGCGGCAAAAACACAGAGCGGAACAGAGTTTCAGAAAACTGTCGTGGAAGCCGAAGCTTCCACGATGGTTATGAAAAACTGTCGTGGAAGAGCATGCTTCCACGACGGATTCTAATAACCGTTGTGGAAGCTTGCAAAAAAAAAAAATTATAGCTTCCACGATGGTTTTTAAACTTTGTTCCGCTCCGTGTTTTTGCTGCATTTTCCATTACGGTTTTTTAAAAACGGTCGTGGAAGCTCCTTTTTTCACAATTTATTTTTAATTTTTGGACTCTACCACGACGGTTTTGGGGAAAACCGTCGTGGTATGTTCACATACCACATACCACGACGGTTTTCTCAAATAACCGTCGTGGTAAGTACTAAGACGGGAATTTTGAAAAATTTTGAATTAAATATAATTTTTTGGAGCGTGTATTAAAACCCAAAAAAATACCATCTTTCATACCTCATTACATTCCGAGTCTTTTTCACTCTCTAATACACATTCTAACTCCATACCCAATGCCGCCCAATTTCCTCCCTCTATTTCTCTCTCTCCGCTCCCTCCCTACTTAAAATCTCCAAAAACTCGCTCTATATCACCGCGCCTCCTCTCTCTATCTCACCTCTCAAATTTTTCTCATGGCTCCATTCTCTGACGGCCTCCTCCATTCTCTGATGGGTCCACCAAGGAACTCACGCGGCTTTCCTTCTCTCTCTCGCCGGACTCCGCCCGTACCCATTCCTCACTCCGTCCATACCCACGCTCGACAAGCCGGGAAGTTGTAATGTATATTGCTTGGGTAATGTACGGATTTGTGAATTTTTCGTCCAAAATGTTGATTTTGTTGATTGTGGTTGTTGATAAAATATTCCATCCAAAATGTTGATTTTGTAGATTGTTGAGTTGGGGATATTCTGTCCAAAATGGCCAAAATCCGTCCCCTACATTTTCGGTGATTGTTCATTGTGGTTGTGTTTTAGATTGAATTAAATTGGTTGGGTAAGGCACGGATTTGAAAATTTTCCGGAAAAAAGTATTGATTTTGTGATTTAAATGTTTTTAGTGAAATGAAACGAATTCACAAATTTTTTTTTTTGGTTACCTACCACGACGGTTTTTTGAAAAAACTGTCGTGGTAGGGGGTCCTACCACGATGGTTTCTCAAGGAAACCGTCGTGAAAGATTACATTACCATGACGGTTTTTTACGTAAAACCATCGTGGTATGTTCTTAAATGTCCATAATTAGGCCCTATTTTTGCCCATTACATGACGGTTTTCTAACCGTCGTGGAATCTGAAAAGATTCCATGACCCTGAATTCAATGACGGTTAGAAAACCGTCGTGAAAATGTTACCATGACAGTTAAAAACCGTCGTGGTATTCACATTCTGTAGTAGTGGATCCAGATGACATTTTGCCGTCTAAAATCTTGCCTAAGAGTATTTACATTAAAAAAATAAAAAATAAAAGTGAGTTGTCAGTTTTTTAAACTAAGAACTGCAGGTGGATGGGGTGGCAAAGGAGGGTGACACTTTTCTTAGCCTCTTCTTTCGTCTACCCAGTTTGATCCCCATGGAACTCCCGTAAGACCCCCGCTCCAGCTTTGGCTGTGAATGCATTAGGTTGGTGATGTTCTTGATCGGACTTGAGTTGACGACTGTAAAATGCTAGGTTTGAGGCCCATCTCTTTCTTATCATTCCTATGGAAGTGGACCCCACCTGTGGAGCTGAAAATGAGACGATGATAGGGCCACCAACTAAGTCTTTTTTTTCTAAAAAAAAAATCTTATAAAGGCAATATATTTATTATTGATTGACGTAACAATCTTTTAAATACCATCAATGAAAAAAGATAACTTGCATACTATATATTAAAAAGTTATTATTACATTTATAGACTCATTTGGTCTCCGTTTTAAACCGTTTTTTTAAATTGAAAATTCAAAATTTTTTTATGAGGAAAAACGGAGAAAAATAAGTGAATTTAAAACGAGTTAGTGTCTCGATTTCTAATATTAATTACCTTACACTAAACTAAAGTAAATTACCAAAAAAAAAAAAAATTGCAAATTTTTTTGCCCAAACCAATCATAATTCTCCCTAAAGCTCAAAGATTAAAAAAAAAAAAAAAACAAAATAAATATATTACGTTTTTAACAAGGAAAAAAATGGACAAATTATTCATTTGATACGTAAAACTTTTACAAAATTGTGTCTCCAATTTTATTTTTATGAATAATACCTTTTGAATTTTTTAAAATACGTAAAAATAAATTTTTTTCTAAGAAAAGTTGTATGACAAATATGAATTCAATCATGCAAACTGCTTAATTTTTAACAATTTATTAACAAAAAAAGATAATTTTTCAGTATATATAACTTTTTTAACAAGAAAAAAAAATGAATGAAAAAGATACGTGTTAGATCTTCCCTCGGGAGAATTCTCTTCTCCTTTCCAACTCATTTTACGTGTAGTAGTAGGATTTTACTCAATTAGTTTTGTTTGTTTAATTATGTTTTATTATTTAAATTTGAATAGGATTAAGTTTAAGACTTAGGCCCTGTTTGGGGATATATTTTCAAAAGTTTTTTCCAAATATTATTTTTTGTCTTTTTCCTCAAGTTTTACTATTTACTTTTTCAAACATTTTCAAAAAACTTAAACCTTAAAAATCCATAACTTTATCATTTTAAATCGAAATGAGATGATTTTTTTTTTCAAATTGTATAGAATTTTGAGAGGAACAAAACAAGATCCATATTGTTCATTTTGTTCCAAACACTTTGTAAGTTTTTACACTTTTTCACTCCAAACAGTTTATTTTCACCAAGCGTTCATTTGCAAAATTCAAACAATCTTCAACCTTCAAAACACCATCTCCAAATGTGACCCCAAACGGACCCTTAAAATTCATTATTTAAAGGTTTTTTTTTTGGGTGTTATTTTGTTAATAAAATCTCTTTAAGTGTTCTTAAAAAAAAAAAAAAAAAAAAAAAAAAAAAACTTTAAGAGTTATCTCAACCTATCGTGCATATTTTTTGGCATTCTTCAAAAACCAACAAATTTATGTTTTATAGTGAGCACCTTAATTCTATTATTTCTTCTTGGATTACAATATTTATTTGTGTTGTTTGAAATTTGATTTAACAGAATTATTTTGTTCATTTTATTTTATTTTCTTTATATTTGTAATTAAAAAAAAACTAAAACTTTTCTCTAAAAAAAAGAGAAACTTAAATTTTAAAAATACATAACATTCTCATTTGAGATCGAAATGAAATGCTTCTTGTATGAAAATACTCACAACAATAAAACGAACAAGTTAAGATCCACTTTGCGAATTTTTTATTTTACAAAATTCAAATTTTTTTCACTATTTTCTAAATTACAAAATTTTTTCAAAAGTCTTATCCTTAAACACACCTTTAAAACACCAGTTTTATTTAAATTGTTTTCAAAATTGTTCAAAGGTTGGGCATTCATAATTAGGGAGCTTAATATAGAAAAACAACAATGATTCAACCTATTTTGCACTAATTTTCGGCTTATAAAATCTGTAAATTTGTAAAATCCCATCATAAGAACAACACAATGACCAGATTGGCCAGACCAGCCTAACCGGCCAGACCTACCTGACCGGTTTAGTGGGTTTGGGGACGGTCAAGTAGTTTTAACCATTATGAACTAGTCTTTAATTTTTCATTTTTTTATTCTTTAATTACAATTTTTTTCATTCTTTTTTTAATTCTTTAATAACGATCTTTTTTGTTTTTGTTTTTTTTTAATAGAAAAATGAGTGAGATTGTCATTTATTTTTTATATGATGGAGAATGGAAATAGAAAAATAACGGGTCATATGAATGGCACAGAAGGAATAAAGAAATCAAGAGTATAGTACTATTAGATAATCTGTATAAGATGAAATATAATGAAGTTATTGATTATATATTTAAAAGGCTTCATGTGGACTGAAAGAGCAATCAATGTGATATGAAATACGTAATAATAGACCTTGATTGAGAAAAAAAAAGTAAAGAAAAGCTATAAAATTTTAAAGAAAAAAGAGTTTAACAAAAAGTACAAGAAAATACAAGGAAAAAAATAAGGCAAAGGGTGAAAAAAAGCCAAACAGTGAAGCAAAGGAAAAACCAAAAAGAAAAAAGAAAAAAACCAACTCCAAAAGCAGAAGAAGAGGATAAAAAAGAGGGAACGAGGCACGTTGGACATGTGTAAGAAGGAGAGAGAATGATCTTTTGAGAAAGAAATAAGGGTTTTTTTTTTTTTTTTTTTTTTTTTTTTGTCTTTTCAATAAAAAATTGAATAAATAAAATGAAAAAGAAAAAAGAAAAACTTTAAAATAAGGTTAAATTTGCAGGACATATGTGCAAAAGGTCTCTAAAGGTTCCCGGGATCTTATTAATTTGATTACTTTATTGTCAAAATAAGAAATCTGATTACTTTAAATTACTTTAAAAAGATTCACAAATATGTGATTACGTTTGATTCCCTCCAATCAGACACCGACAAAGCGTTACCGTCTGTATCTACCTCCTATATCATCAAAGAAGAAGAAGAAAATTCTGAGAAAAAAATAAAAAAGAAGAAGAAGAAGAAGAAGAGGAATAAAAAAAAAAAATCAGCACCGCCATTAAAATGGGTGACAAAAGCTTCTCGGAAGAACTGTCGTACCAGTCAGGGTACGGCAACAGCTTCTCGTCGGAGGCCCTTCCCGGAGCTCTCCCGCCCGCCCAGAACAGCCCCCTCCTCTGCCCTTACAACCTCTACGCCGAGCAGATCTCCGGCACCTCCTTCACCTCCCCTCGCAAGCTCAACCTCCGCAGGTTTTAAAAAAAATAAATAATAAATAAAAAACCACTTCCAATACGACATCGGTTTTAATGTCGTTTTCATGTTCCGATGTTTTTGTTGAACAGTTGGCTGTACCGGGTCAAACCGTCAGTGACTCACGAGCCGTTCAAGCCCCGGGTCCCCAGCCACAGCAAGCTCTTGAGCGAATTCGACCGGTCGACCAGCGCCGCCACGCCGACCCAGTTGCGGTGGAAGCCGGTGGCGATTCCCGAGTCGCCTACTGATTTCGTTGACGGTTTGTTCACGGTTTGTGGGGCTGGGAGCTCTTTTCTCCGCCATGGTTTTGCTGTTCACATGTAATTGGTATTTCATGTTCTGTGTTTTTTTGTATTGTTTTGTTTTTTTTTTTTATTATTTTTTTATTTTGTTTACGAAACGGTCATTTAGATCACCTCGAGACGTACTATTTAAAACATTTTCTTTCTCAAAAATTTGAACTTTTCAAACCTACGATCCAAACTGACAACCATGTTGGGATTTTGCCTTGGATGTTTCATATTTGCTCAAAATGTCTAAAGTTATTATGAATTGGACTTGGAGTTTGTTTGGTTGGAGGGAAAAATGGCAGGAAAGTGAGGTTGGGGGATTAGTGGAAGGATTTTGAAATTCATGGTTGTTTCCTACGAGAGAAACAAGGAGGAAATGGCCTTTCTTGCCTTCCTATTTTCTGTTCCCTTAAACATGGCCTTAGCTTCTTTTATTTATTTATTTATTTATTTTAATAAATATTAAATTGCAGGTATACTGCTAACAAATCAATGGATAATTGTGCCTTTTGCAACGCCGACGGCGACTTTTTAATTGTTCCCCAAAAAGGAAGTAAGTGACTTTTATGATCGTCGAATTTGATTCAAAATAGTTATAGAATACAGAATTTGCTTTGGAAATCAGATTCTACTTTGTAATCGTATCAGTTTTTTGCTGCATGAGTCTCCCCGTTGGCTTGTACCGAGGTCAAATTTTAATGTGTTTTGCTGGAAGGATGAGATATATATGTGTTTGTTATACCGTATCCGCGAGTTTCGAAACAAACTTTTCAGGGAGGAATGAGATTTTGGATTGGAGTTTGGAGGTTAACTTATCCACTAATCTTTTTAATCCTATTCTTGTCGCGTTTAATGGAAACAAAGTTCGAAGAAAAACCAGAACAGATCTTGTTCTCTTCAGAACGGTCCAAAGGATTTTATCCAGTACTGAATGTCTACTTTGTTTTCTTAAAACTAAATTAGGCTATAGTCATATTTCTTATTTCTTATTTGTATAGGGGTTGTGTAATTGATCGAGTATTCTATCAGATACTTTTTTCTGGTTTTCTAGGGCTGTGGATCACTACAGAATGTGGAAAACTGCAAGTTTCTCCTGGAGAAATTGTCATTTTACCTCAAGGATTTCGTTTTGCTGTTAATCTGCCTGATGGTCCATCTCGTGGTTATGTAGCGGAGATCTTCGGTACCCATTTTCAACTTCCTGATCTTGGACCTATAGGTATCTGATTTCCTGATAAGCTCTGACTTGTGAACGAATAGGCTAAAGTGTGTTTGTCTTGGTTATACAAAATGGCTTGCTCTGACATTTTTTATTACTTCTAAGAATTAATTATTAGTTTGAATACTACAGGAGCTAATGGTCTTGCTGCTCCGAGGGATTTCCTTGCTCCTACAGCGTGGTTTGAAGACGGTCACCGACCTGGCTACACTATTGTACAAAAGTTTGGTGGTGAACTTTTCACTGCAAAACAAGACTTTTCTCCCTTTAATGTAGTTGCTTGGCATGGAAATTATGTTCCATATAAGGTTGGGTATTAGTTACGTTATCTTTTCATTTTTTCATATGCTTTTGTGGTTCTTGGACTTGGCCTTTGAAACGGCCTTTTGACACTAATTTACTGTGTTTACCTCTTCGCATGAATTCATTGTTGAATAACCTTGTTTGCTTGCACTTACAGTATGATCTGAGTAAATTCTGCCCTTACAATACGGTTTTGATTGATCATGGCGATCCATCTGTTAACACAGGTATTACAGAAATCTTACGATGAGATATTTTGTAGTTTAATTGCAGATTTAGTTTATTTTGTCTGATTTTTACTATTTTGGTTCAGTACTGACAGCACCTACTGAAAAGCCTGGCGTTGCTTTGCTCGACTTTGTCATTTTTCCTCCGCGATGGCTTGTTGCTGAGCACACATTTCGACCTCCGTATTACCATCGCAATTGCATGAGTGAATTTATGGGCCTCATTTACGGTGGCTATGAGGTTCGTTTTGAATCCTTAGTCCGCAATTTTATTCGAGTTTAACTTTACTGCCGTGAGGGGATTGGAAAATCTTGGTACTTTCAGTTGATTCTTTAATATTACTTAAAGGGTTATTTGAGGAGATTTTGTTCTAGCTAGGTTAAAAAAAAAAAGAGAAGACGGAATGTAAAATCTTAAAGCATTACAATCTTAATCAGCTACGAGTGATATGATGAGATAGAATGCAATAGAAACTGAGATAGAATGCAAAATTTCTAGAGTAAGATTTCTCCTTATCCCAGCTGTGTTTGTTACGCGGTTAAAAAAAACTCACACTTTAATAAGTTTCTCCTTTTTATTTTCCGCTTGCTGATGTTATCTCCCGCGGCCTTATGTTTGCATAGGACCCACAATCACATTTTCAGTTCTTTTTTATTATTTTTTTAATGGAGCAAATCACACGTTTAATGATTTATCACTTTTAAAGTTTGACCCACAATTACATTATGATTTGTTTTGTAAATTGGAAAGGTTCTCATTTTGCTGGCTGATTTAATTTCATCTGAAGAAACTTTTGTGCTTTTGCTTAACTTATTGCAATAATTATTGTTGCCAAAATATTCGGGTTTTATGGCCATGTCGTGTTGATATGTTCGAAGCAAGAAAACGAAAATCTAGTATCCGTAGCTAGGCCTGATCTGCTGCTTAAGCGGGACCAGAAGCTTCAACTGCTGTTCTTAAATCTTCATTTCAATACAAATTAGTACTATTGTCTACTTTTTCAGGCTAAAGCTGATGGATTTCTCCCGGGTGGTTCTAGCCTTCATAGCTGTATGACACCTCACGGTCCCGATACAAAGACTTATGAGGTAAGAAAACCAAAATAATGACTCCAATTTCAACTTTCGGGTATGCAACAATTTTCTTTTAAGCTTTGATACATAAAGTAGACCTGAAATTGGTGCGTTCGTATTTATGTCCATACAAACCGATCCGAAAGGCCATAATTTTTGCAGTGCATAATTGCATACTGGCATATCAACTAAACACGGTTTTGACGATATTGTTATCTCTATTTGATACTGGGATACCTTCCCATTTTACTCGACGAATTAAGGGGTTTAGTTATTCGTCAGTATCGCTTCCTCTTCTGGTATAGGTTTGGGGGGCTCTCGGCCATACGAATTCGGTAGATGATTAGATCCTTTTTGGGACTCCCTCCTATTTGTAACCTTTTTCAGTCTTGTGTGGACATGTTTATCAGTTTTTGTTCGTTAAATAACCTTTTCGGGCGTTCGAATATTGAACAACCCCGTCTTAACACCGTCACTTTCTTGACCGATAGGCTACCATTGCACGTGGAGATGAGCCTGGACCGTTCCGAATCAAGGACACCATGGCTTTCATGTTTGAATCGTGTTTAATCCCTCGAGTCTCCCCGTGGGCCCTTGACTCTCCCGCCATGGATCATGATTACTACCAGTGTTGGATTGGATTGCGATCGCATTTTACACGCGAAGGGACAAATGTAAAAAACGAAGATGCCTACGAGGGCGACGGTAAGACCAAAAAATGAGACCTGTGGTTTAAATATGATACTACTCTCCTTCAAGTATATAATAAAATAACATGTTTGTACAAACAGTGAACAAATTTCCGGGGAATTAGAAAGTGTGAATATGGAACCGTTATGTATTTCAGCTCCTGCTTGCTTCTCACTTTCTTTTGCAAAGTGTAAATTAAATAACTTTATTTATTTATTTATTTATTTTCTATTTTTCAGTTTATGAGCTGTGCTAATTTAGTATGAATATTAGATTAGTCAATATATTCGTAGACAAAACAGAGGAACTCCACCACCCCCCCCCCCCCCCCCCCACCCAAACCCTCCCCTACTAGGTTTTGTTCCGTTCAATAGACTTCCTTTAGCGGCGGTGGTGTCGTCTTCTAGCAACGGTGGCAGTGGTGCGTGTGGTTCATTCGCCGTTGTTTGGCGGCATTTCTTCAACTATGCCACGTGCCTCTCGAAGTCGACTGCTTTCCCTAATGGATTTTTTCACAGGATGTCTCTATGCCGCTTGCTTTGAACGGCATGCTTTAATTTTTTTTTTCCTCTGTGTTTATCTTGTTTGTTTTAAAAGTTTACGGGCATTTCAACAATAAAAAAAAAAAAGTTAAGAGATTAAAGTTGCACAAGATTAAAAGTTTAGGAATTAAATGAGAAATTTATCATAAAAATTTTAGTGACTAATTGAGCAATTTACCTTAAAATGTACTGTGTTTTTTGTTGTTCTGGATCACGACGGTGGTGGTGGGTGCACCAATTCGCTGTTCTCTTGGCATCCTGCCTATTTAAGCTGATAGCAAAGGGAAAATGCAGCTTTATAGATTTTGTAGGAGTAATTTCCACGGTGCTTAGATTCCTCTGTGCATACTTGACGAGCCTTGTCTTTGCAGAGTTGCTTCAACCAATGAGGATCACTTGTTGATGGAACCTTCACTACTAGTTGATCTTCATAAGCATATAAATGTATGAATTGGAATTGATATCATAAGCATGGTAGTTACAACAATTTTTTATGCCATTTTTCTTTTGCAACTTTTGATAAATTTTCCAAATATATATATACACTTCACAAGTTAAGCGATCTTATATAATGATGGGATGTCGATTGCGTTTAGCATCATACAGTAACATAAAGTAGATTTCATAATTTGTAATTTAGTGATGGTACTTCTTTGTCAAGATTTTGTGTAGTTGATTATTTTTGTAATTACCGTTTTGTGATTCTTTTCATTTTTAGAGATCATACAAAATTCTACTTATCAATTAGCTTGACAGTAAGGGTTGATTTCAGATTTTCTAATTGTATTTCATTTCTATATAATTGTATACAAATTTATTACAAATTGTGAATGAGAAAATACTTGCGTGATGACTACTGGCCTCCTTATTCCACTAACCATAGACTAATCGATACGTGACATGTAGTACTAGACATCAATAAAAAGTCATTTCTATATTATGAGACCCGTATATAAAACTTATTTTCTATTAGTTGATGTCGTGCTCAACATTGTCAGCTCTAATCATTTTTCATTGATATAAGTTTTGTGGCTTTTCATCACCCTCTTTGTGGGCCACCGTATTCTTTTGTTCAATAATAATAATGTAAATAATAATAATAATACCCCCAAGTATCGTACTTTTTATTTGCCGGCTAAAACGATGGCTTTTCATCAAGATCTTATATTCTTATACCGTTCTGGCTTTTCACCCCTCGCATAGCTGCAAAATAAAAGCAGCAATGTTAATTATTAAGACTTTTTGAATAAAAGATCTTTTTTTTTTATTGTTGTTGATATAATCTATTAGTAATTGCACATATAATTTCATAATAAAATATAAAGTTATAATCTTCTTATCCTATATTATAAAATGCGATTTTAGCCGCGTCTCGTCTCATTACCATTCTTAATAAATAGACTTTAAAAAATGACAAAAGAAAATAAAAAGATGGAGGGTTAATTTTGGAAAATAATTATTCTTCTTTTCAAAGATTGATCTAGAGATTAAAAGTAAGCTGGACAAAGCCATTTTGATCGTCCCATACCTTTTGAATAGTCGTCTCTTATAACTTACTGGTAAACCGTTTTCTTTTTCTTTTTTTAAATTTTAACTTTAATTACAAAACTATATAAGAATGGAGTTTACAGTAATTTTCAGACACGTACGTTATTCAACTTAAGCGAAAATATATTCAGCCAAAAAAAAAAAAAAAAAAAAAAAAAAGCTAAATACCACATTTACAGAAAGTTGGCATGTTCATTAACTATACATAAAAATACCGAAATTATTCCTACTACTCTTCTCTCTCCTCCCTTTAATGTGACTCTCTCTTCCCGACATCACCATCCTCGGCACCATTGTGAGATCCTATTAGTATTATCCGTAAATCTATTATTTACTAGAAAATTCAAGAATTTACTGGAATATGTTATAATTTTTCTTTATAAAACCTGCTATAATTTTCAAAAATACCTACAAGATATGCTATATGTTAAAAAGAAAAAAGAAACTTAAGCAAAACTTTATCCCCATAGATGATAGCTGGGGGAAAGAAAAAAGGGTTCTATAGGAAAGTTTTGCCCTTTTGTAGAAGTGAAAAGAAAAACAACTCAACAAGGAGAAATAGAAACAGTAAAGCTCTGGCTGCCTATAATTGCTATATTAAAGAATGGAGTTTTATTTTATTTCATTTCATTTCATTTCACATTTTCCTTCAATTAAATTATTCCGTCAGAAAAATATGGATCCCTATTATTATAAGAAATATTGTCCCTTTGGTTGAATAAAGAAATGATTATTAGCATAGCAGAAATTAATAAATCTCATGAAACTTAACTGGCAAGTGGCTCGCAACCCTTCATCACCATGCAAAGATTGACGCTTAGTATAATCAAAACACCAATATTGTCTCATTTTCAAACAAACCATTTTCTAAGGCTTAGTCCCATTTCCGTTTTATGAATCCTACCCGTGGATTCAAATTACAATTGAGATCGTCCTCGTCGCAAAGGATTGACGCTTCAGTATATTCAAAACATCAATATTGTCTCATTTTCAAACAAACAATTTTCTAAGGCTTAGTCCCATTTCCGTTTTATGAATCCTACCCGTGGATTCAAATCACATTTGAGATCGTCCTCGTCGCAAAAGATTGACGCTTCAGTATATTCAAAACACCAATATTGTCTCATTTTCAAACAAACCATTTTCTAAGGCTTTGTCCCATTTCCGTTTTATGAATCCTACCCGTGGATTCAAATCACATTTGAGATCGTCCTCGTCGCAAAGGATTGACGCTTTAGTATATTCAAAACACCAATATTGTCTCATTTTCAAACAAACCATTTTCTAAGGCTTTGTCCCATTTCCGTTTTATGAATCCTACCCGTGGATTCAAATCACATTTGAGATCGTCCTCGTCGCAAAGGATTAACGCTTCAGTATATTCAAAACACCAATATTGTCTCATTTTCAAACAAACCATTTTCTAAGGCTTTGTCCCATTTCCGTTTTATGAATCCTATCCGTGGATTCAAATCACGCTTAAGATCATCCTCGTTGATTTTGGTGAATCATGAGAAGTTAAATAGCTTTGTACTTATTTTCGGTCAAATTTGGTTTTTTTATCTCACATGGTGGGTTTCAAATTACTTGAATTAAGGATGAATAGATGATGGAGAAATCGTTCAAAAGCTGATTCTCTTACCATTAGTAGCCCAAAAAGTGTAAAGCACAATTCTATAATATAAAAGAGAAAATTAGGTAAAGAGCCATTTTCTGAATACCTTCTTATAATTTTGCTTACTCTAATATTAAAATTGATAACTAGTGTTATGAGATGGTAAAATTATTAACTTTCTTTAATGTCATAATGGGCATAAATATAAGGAGATGTCATAAATTTATGACATTCTTACTTATAATCCATTCTAAAATGTTCCTACTAGCAAGAAGACAATGTCTTAAAGTCAAAGTTCTTAGAAATGGGTGAACCAAGAAATAAATTACTTAAAGAAACTTGCATATTTAGAAATCTTGAATTTTGAAAAATATTTTAAGATTATTTTTATAATATTTAAAAATTTTAGTTCAAATTAACCTATTAATGTTGGAGATCCGGAGATTCCCGAATAGGTCAACCTTTCGAACTGCTGCTGAATCCATGGGCGTTCTAGTGCGTTGTAGATTCTTATCCAAGACTTGTATCATTTGATGATGCCATGTGAATCGCTAGAAACATGTGAAGTGTATGGCTAACCCAACAACGAAAGTTTCGTAAGGGAACCGGAGCAGGCTACCATGAGAGAGTTGCGAAAACTTCTGGATAGGTATCCTACATCTGAACTGAATTCTTTCTGGTTAAAGAATCTCTTTCTAGTTGCTCGTTTCATAAGAACGTATTAAAACCTTCTCAAAAGACAAATTATATTTTGTAAACATCAATTAATTATCTAGCATTCATTCATCATGTAAATTAAACTAATATCACCCAACATAGTAAATAAAGTAAAAAAAAACTTTAAGTTAATAAAATGTATTAATCATTCAAATTAAAAAACAAAATACTAGGAAAAAAGATAAATACAAAAACAAATATCATCGCACAATTGACATGACAAGCCCACCAAATAATTATTTTAGTGATAGACAAATAATTAAAAACAAATAATTATTTTAAATTTAACACCACTTTTGAGACTTTCATATCTAACATTGTCACATCAGATTTTGTGAGTCCCACATTTTTACACTACCACATTTACCCTCAACAGAAACCACATATTAATTATTTGTCAATATTACAATTACTTAGTGATAATTATTACAATTACTCTATGGGTCATAATATAAATTTTCAGCGGTAATAATCATAATTACTATGTAGAGACCCGATTTGTTAACAAAATATTTTTTTTCCTTAAAAAACCAGATAAATGTTTTCTTTCTCCTTTTTGGAAATCGCATCTCTTTTTAATAATCATGAGAATTACCTATGGTAATTTATGTTATGACTCATAGAGTAATTGTGATAATTACCACTAAGTCATTGTAATATTGACCAAAAATTCATATGTTTGTTGAGGGTAAATGTGGTAGTGTAAAAATGTTGAACTCACAAAATCTGATATGACGGTGCTAGTTTTGAAAGTCTTAAAAATCAATGCTAAATTGAAAAAAAAAAATTTCCAGATGTGCTATTATTAAAATTAACCCAGTTCTTTTTTATTTTAATTTTTTTTTAATCACATGGTGGGTTTCAAATTAATTGGATCAAGGACGAATGGGTGATGTCCGAAAACCCATCCTCTTACCATTAGTAGCCCAAGAGGCCTAAAGCACAATTCTAAAATGTTCCCACTAGCTAGAAGACAAGTTCTTCTCATCTATCATATAGTTAAAAGAAGATGAAGCCGAATTAGGCTATCTCCTGCATCTTTCTATCCCTCCATAGCCGGATTTGGCCTTAAAGTCAAAGTTTTTAGAAATGGACCAACCAACAAATAAATTAATTAAAAGATTTTGCATATTCGAAAACCGGTAGTTTTTTAAGATTTTTTTTGTAATAATAAAAATTTTAGCTTGAATTAACATTTTATCGTACTAGTGCCACCTGAACAAATAATATTTTTGCTAGCAATCTAAAATTCGAAAATGTAAACACCAGTTTTCCAAGATATCACATCTATCAAAACTTTCACAACATCGTGATAAACGGATTGAGCAAGTAAATTACTCGCGATCGACATATAGAAAAATACAAGTTGGAAAAGAGAACGTCGAATTTGAAAATCAGGTAAAAATTAGGTTGAAATTAACAGAGTTGATTTGAATAATTTAGCTTAGAAAATATGTACGAAATTAGATGCAAAAGTTTTTTTTTTTTTTTTTAAATTGTTATTGGGTTACGATCTTGTATATAAATGGTTGTTTATGAAAGTTGAATACCTCAATTTTTCAAGGTCTCTTTCTACTAATTAATTTCAGATTAATTAACCAATATGCTCGAAAATTTTTGAATTATGATTACAATATTGTACAAATTAACATTTTATAACTTTGAAATAAATATAAGATCATGAAAGATTCTAGGAAGAATATGAAATACTCATTCTGACTACCGGGGAAGTTTTTGTTTATGTTTTTTGCTTTTTATTTTGTTTTATAATCCTAGTCAATAGGGAAAAAAAAAAAAAAGGAGAAAAAAGGGACATATATATATATGTATATATAATACAATGAATTCAACAATCACATTTATTTATTATGCTCTATGAAATTAATGAATGCAACTGTAGAAAGTGGTCGCCACCCAACAGTACTGATCTCCATTACCATTATAATGTATATTTGTTTCTGGGACATCTTTATGAATGTGTCTACGCGTTCTCTTTTAGTAGCCTTTTATTTTTATTTTATTTATTTATTTATTTTAGATAAATCTGTAAAAAATATAAAGAAAATATGAAGAAGGAAAACAGGTGGGGACTTGTTGGCTCCTCCCACGTGCAATAATGCTTTAATTTTGGTATCATCAACCTTGTTTGTCATTAGTTTAAAAAAAAAAAGAGAAAATCCTGTTTGTCATAAGTCCTTCCCTTTCCACTTTTCTGTACGGTTTCTTGATCAATTGGCTCCGGGATCCTAAAACTAATAAATTTTGAAAATTAAAAAACTTGTTTGTTTATTCACTTGTCTGTAAAATATTGTACTTTTTTTTTTAGGTAATTCGTTTAGCTGTAAACGTGTAATGGAATGCACATGCATATGTTCTTTTAACCTTTTTTTTTTTTTTTTAAATGAATTTTTACTTGTTTTTATATATGTATATTATAACCTTTAATTAATAAAAAAAAAATTTCGTAAACCGACATTGTCATGTTTATGTAATACACATATTCAACAAACAAATGATATTTAGGTAATTTGCAAATATTAACCCTATCTTAATCATCTAAATAAGGTAATATTTATTAGGAGTGAATGGTGAATAAATTTTAATTATATAAAGCTGACATCAACAAATTATGTAAATACAATAATGAGATATATTTTGAATTACTGAATAATTTTCCGTAAAAACAATATTGATCTTCAATAATCTTTCAATTATATGTATATATACATATATTGGCATCCAATCTCCGGAGTGAAAACAAAAATTATTAGTGGATTGTCAATCGGTGATAGTTTAGTTGGTAATGGTATCTCAACTCAAATTCCGAGAACAGCCAGTAATTTATATAAAAAAATTATTAATGCGTTATTATGAGATAATGATCTTGATGACATCATTTAAGG
Organism: Ficus carica; assembly: GCA_009761775.1. NCBI lineage: Eukaryota > Viridiplantae > Streptophyta > Magnoliopsida > Rosales > Moraceae > Ficus > Ficus carica. The sequence continues at coordinate 5,448,813 of CM019747.1, read as the reverse complement.
TACTGCTTGCGTGGCATCTGACGATCATAGCCGTTCATACATTTGACTTTTTGTTTCATTGGCCTATATAAATATATATGGGGAGAAGTAATGGCACACACATTAGGAATATAACAATTAATTAAACATATCACTTGAATAACATAACATGCATGAGTTTCAAATTAATGTTAGATAAACTTTACAATTCATGAGAATTAGTACTACCATAACATGGCAGTGCTTAAATTAACTTTTTAACTAATCATGATTAGTGTTTCCTAAGTATATTTTCCACAATTCTTTTTTCCTTTAAAAAAAAAAGGGAAATTAATAAATAAATAAAAATTGCCAACAATAGGTGTGGAAGATACCAAGAAACTGGTCGGAAGAGATAGAGAAGAAAGAGCAAAAAAGAGACACATACCTTCCCATGTGAGGCTGGTTTTGGGGACAAAGCACACAAAAGGGTGGTCTATTACTAACACTTCACATGGGGAAAGAGGAGGACATGATTCTCTCTCACAACCCTCCCTCCTCTTTCACAGCTCATCCTCCTCCTTCTTAATCCTATACATATTCTTCCCACTAATATTACCACTAACCCATATTCGTATATGTGTATTGCTTGTGTATTTGTAATATATATCCTATATAAATGCATGTTGAGTATATACGAACACAAAGTCTCACATTGATTAGACATGAAATAGTAAATGGATATAAAAGGGTTGCGACTATTCCTCCTAATAGATTAATAACCTTTTAGGATGTCTCAAAACCCCAACATATACTACTCCATTATATTGATATATATATATATATATATATTAATATATATATATATATATATCTGATTGTTTAAATTGAAATTTTAATTTTAATTTTAATGGTGTGGCCGTTTCATTCTATCGCTTCAAAATCAATGCAAGAAAAGGAAAATTAGTCTTAATGAAGCCAATGATCATTGATGCCCTTTTAACGGATGCACAATATATGTGTGAGTGTATATATGTATATGTAATAAGACATGTAACACAATAACTAATAAATAGTGGATCTTATTTGTGTATTTCATGTTATGAGACCTTTTTTTTATTAATGTACAGTATCTCGACGAGGATTTATCCCTATTACTCACAAAATGGTGGGTCTCATATGTGGCTGCCCACCTGGTGTGAGTGATGAAAATAAATCCGGATGGAGATGAATCTTATTCTTCTATTAAATATCACTAATATCCTTTAGTATTGCTTCACAAGAAAATTATTTGGAATTTTTTCCTCCTTTTTTAAAAGAGGGGTCCAAAACGATCTAAAACCTAATTAATATATTTGTTTTCTCTTTCCATTTTGAAAGGATGCGAGAATCAAAACTATGGATTTCAATGTTCAATCATCCAATCAAGCTTGTAAAGACTATAAATAGGGCACGTACTACTAATTAACTAAATTTTAGACTACCACAAATAGTTTGTTTCCAAATCAAAATGAGTACATGAAGAGATTTTTCATGATCAATATGGAGAGATTTTGCAGCTAACAACATGTAAGTGCACATTATTGTCCTTTGAGAGTGGGTCATGGGGATTGGCGTGGATGGTTTATAAACTACATATTTTGAACTGCAAAAACAGAACTTACGAATGAATTAGGTAGTATATGACAAATCATTCATTATTAAGATAAAAGAAACACGTGGGGTGGATGAGTTGGCACATGAGGTAATCATAAGATCTCACCAATCGGGAGGTCAGAGGCTTAAATCCCCTACCAATTCAGGGGAGTGTCCCTACCTGCATAAACTTAAAAAACAAGAAATGATCACGAGGCTACTATCAAATTCTTTTTCTGGGAAAAGAAAAAAAAAAGATAAAAAGATAAAGGATATTATAATCTTATGCATGTACTATATAAGTATATATATGGTAATAAAGTCATATATAGTAGTCTCATATCATACACATTCAATTTTCTATTTAGATACATGTAATAACTAGTGATTTAAATGTAACTATATGCATAGTATGTTATAGTTGGAGTTTATGAAGTAATAGATATCAACCAAAGTATTAGACATTAATGATCTTATTAATATATATTATTAGCCTTATATTAGTTGGACTATTATACTATATCACATATGTTATCTAGCCTCTACATATAGAAAATGTACTAAATTTTAGTAGTTAGATAAGTCCGGAAGTTATAACGTTCTATTCAGAAACTTATAATAACTAGTTAATTTACATATAATTTTTTTATTTAAAATATTGTAATATGATAATATATTTAAAACTATTAGTGATAAATATCACCAAAAAACATTAGAAGGAAAGCAAATAGTTGTTACGATTTCATGAAAGTGTCAGATTGTAATAGCCCGTGTCTTCCTTTGGTATGATATTGTCCGTTTTGAACTTGTGCTTGTATGCTTTTGTTCTTAAGCTCACCCCAAAAGGCCTCATACCATTAGGAGATGATCTCTTTACTTATGAACCATCACATATATCTAATCACAAGTGATGTAGGACTGCACAACTTATATTTTTTCTTTTAGGGACTGATGACTATCACACAAATATAAAGACAGTCATGTGTATACAAACATAGAAAGGAGTTCTTATATGGTACCCCTCTCCTACTTCACTTATAATGTGACTTTGTTATATTGTACTAATCAAGTTATTCAAATGTAACATCTTTCAATGATATTTGTCTTTTAAATCAATATCTAAATAATAACATGTAATAAGATTTTAAATAAGAAATTACATGTAAATAAATTATAATTGATACAAGTTTTTAACTAAAAAATTATAACTGTCATATCATATACGGTATCGAATACGATACATTTCATACATAATTGTGTGTGTGTGTATATATATAAAATATAATGTAAGGATAGTAGATGGGACGCCAAGGAAGAGGGGTCACTTCGGCACGTGGTGGATGATTCGTCTAGTTAATAAACTGGACAGGCGACTTTCCAGTGAAACCGTTGAGTCCCACCCTTCCCCCCAATTCCTTCCTCTTCCCAGCTGTTGCTAGCTGTCCCTAATCCCCCACCCCCCCATGTGCCCACCACCCCCACCCTTCCAAACCCTATTTTATATATGGTCCTTACAAAAAAATAAATAAAATAAAATACATAAAGAAATATTAAACAAAAAAATAAAAATAAAAAAACAAAGAATAAGAAAAGCCCCCACACACACACATTATTTCATCAAATCCAATAGAACCAGATCGAGGATCGAGAAAAAATGAGAAAAAAGAGATATTATCTTGATAATTATATAATTCATAATATATGCCCTTCTATATCTAACTATGCCTTCTCTTCATGAGTACTGTTTTTAGGACTCCCAAGATTTCCTCAGAGAATTCAGTTTGTTCGTTTTGGTTGGTCAGTTTTGTTGTTGCATTTTGGTCTCGACTCTCTCTCTCTCTCTCTATAAAATTACTCTCATTTTTTTTTTCTTTTTTTTCCTTTGTATCTTATAGTTGATACAGAATAATAACAATAATACATGGCACAATTGCCTCCTAAAATACCAATTAGCATGTCTCAAAATTGGCCCAACTCTTTTCCTCACCAAAGAATGGCCAGCTTTATCCCACCTCCTCCTGATTATCAAATTGCTCCTCCTCCTCCTCCTCCTCCTCCTCAACAACCCCAACAACCTTGTTGGGTGGACGAGTTCCTCGACTTCGCCGCCGCCCGCCGCGGGGCCCACAGGCGGTCGGCGAGCGATTCGATAGCGTTCCTCGAATTGCCATTGGTCATGATGGATGAGGAGGACGAATGCCGGGTTAGGAACAATGATAACAATACTAGTATGCATGGATTTGATAGGCTGGACGACGAGCACTTGATCATGTCTATGTTCTCCAACGACATGTCGTTTTCTGCCACCGCGGCGGCTGTGCAGGTGGAGGCGGTGCAGCCGCCAATGCTGTCGTCGTCCAATCCGTCGACGCCGTCCGATCAGAATAGCAATAACGACGAGATTAAGCCGACAATGGGGTTGCAACAGCAGCAGCCCAAGGCTGAGCCGGGAGAGGTTGAGAGCCCATGTGAAGGTGATCCGCACGCGCCGCCGCCGCCGCCGCCACCGTCAGCCGAAGCAGTCGAAGGCGATGCAATCATTGACCCGAAAAGGGTAAAAAGGTAAATTTCAAAGATCGATTATTTAGCACGTAATTTAGATTCTTAATTATTGCGTTTCATGTTAAAAATTTGCATGGCTAACCCATGTTGTAAGACATTATTTTTGTTAATTAATTATATCAATTATTAACGACAGCAAATCAAGCTTATACATGCTTAATTAATATTAATTTTTGTGTTTTTTTTTTCCAGAATTTTGGCAAACAGGCAATCGGCACAAAGATCGAGAGTGAGAAAGCTACAATACATCTCTGAACTTGAACGAAGCGTGACAACATTACAGGTACATAATCTATATATATGGACGAGTTTTCAATTGTTACGTATTGTTCTATTAATTACTTAATTAGTAGGTTTAGTATTAATATAATTGCTTAAAATTAATGAATTAGTCGGAGGTATCGGCATTATCGCCAAGAGTTGCATTTTTGGACCACCAGAGGCTGATTCTCAATGTTGACAATAGCGCTCTCAAGCAACGGATTGCTGCTTTGGCTCAAGATAAGATTTTCAAAGACGGTATGAGTTTTATTATTATTATTATTATTATTATTATTCATTTTATTATATAACTTTTAAGCAATGATTAATTCCTTAATTGTTAATTTTCTATTGAGTTTTGACTTAAATATGACAATTTGCTTGGGAAATAAGAAACAAGTGGTGGCTATTAGACAATTACAAATGTTGGAACTACTTGTTTGTGGATTTATATTATAATATTGAAATAATTCCGAGAATAATCTTTAATTCGGAGTTGGTTTTGATTATATCTAAATTCATCCTGATTGCTGGTTTAGTCTATCGATAATTCCACATTCACCTCTTACATTGTTCATATCAAAATAATGAATATCAAAGTTTAAGTTACTTTTATTTTGTTTCATTTAACCAAATATACATACGAGTTGAGATGTGCTGTCACATTATTTATAATGTTATATTATTAAAAGATTATCAAGATGTGACAAGTATCCTTAATTAGTGTGACAACAAAATAGACAAAAGCTCGATACATGTCTTTTCAAACCACCCAAATAAGGCTTTAATTTGATATTTATCTCTAAATTATGATTAACATTACTCATGTCTTTGTTAATAAATAATGCAGCTCACCAAGAGGCACTAAAGAAGGAAATAGAGAGACTAAGGCAAGTGTACCACCAACAAAACTTAAAGAGGATCGGGAACCAAAGCACACAACCACCGTCCGCGGCCACAATGCCACAGCCGCCGCAGCAAAACTCCGACGCCGTGGCCCGATGCACGGAAAAGGAGCAGATTCCTAACTAATGATCATCAGAACAAGAGACTATTAACTGAAGAGAGAAAGCTACGGTGCATAATGCTAGCTGCGTTTTTCACGTGATGTGTTTCCCAATTGTAATGTTTGTGTGGAGCCCCGGACAACTTTGTGACATTTATTATAAATATTCATATTAATATTCTTATTCTTATTAGAGGGTGGGAACAGGACACGTGGCATTTTTAGATAGGTGGTGAAATTGTTTATTTTTATTTATAAAAAAAAAAATCTGTCTTTGGGTTGGGAAGGATTTGGCTTCTTTTTTTTCTTTTTTACTTTTATTAAATTGTGATTAAGAATTTTGGAATTTTGTTTTGTTGGAGGAAGGAAATTGTCAAGGGTAGGGTAGGGTAGGGGAGTGGTAACATCTGATTTTGCATTTTGTTCTTCATTGTTATTCTGCGTCCACTTTTTTCCATGGCAGAAGTTATGCTATGCTTTTTTATTACTGTTTTTAAAGATGAAGTTTCAAATTCTTTGTGGAAGAATGTAAATTACTGGAAATTAATTCAAAATTTACTTTTATTTATGAAGTACTCGTCCTCTTTGTTGTATTTTTAGCATAAGAGTATGAATATAATGAACATTGATAATTTGTTCCCTATGATCCCAATCTTGTACAATGGTTAAATAGTTTTTCTTCAAATCATGTCCAAATTCCTCTTAAAGTACGTCAATAATTAATATCAAGATAACTATTCTATGAAAGGGTGTGAAAAACATACTCTTTTAATATAACATAGTTTCTAATCTTTTCGAATTTCTTTATTTTAAATATTGTGCATGAGTTTCTAATCTTTTTGAATTTCTTTATTTTAAATATTGTGCATGGAGTTTAATTGGGCTCTTTTATAGTGGTCGTACTGACGTGGAAGGTAGGTGTCTGTGGCCTCCTTTGGTTGGTCTAGTTGGCGTCTAGTTGGTATTGATGGCATGTGTTGCTGGAGGTACCGTGAGCTACATCGGGAGGCCAAACACCCAAACAAAGTGCTCTGTCTTGCAAGCCACAATGTTGGCCCCGACTGGGAAGTGATGAGACTAGATGGTCAAAATTGCGGTGCTTTTCAGAAGCTTCTAAGCTTCTAGAGGTTGCTTTTCCATCTCTAGAGTTGGTGGCTTGCCAAGAACTAGCCCCAAGCAAGCAACCAGAGTAAACATGGAAAAACATGTTGCCTCCGGAGCCAGAGCAAAGAGCACTCAAGAGACTGGGGTGGGTACATTTCTCAATCACCCATTTTGTATTGAAAAGTCAATTTGAAACCCCCAAGTGGAATCAAAAACCAACTTTGACTAAATATAAATAAACTTATTTGATTACTCATGGCTCACCAAATCACGACCCACGCAAGTTCTTCGAGCATGGCTTGGGTTCACAAAACGAATCCATTCGCATCATGGACTATGAGTATTGGGCTTGGACCTTAGGAGAAGGCCTCTTGCAAAAACAGGTATCAACGGACATCTATATACCAATTAGTTATTAGTGTTCTTATTATTTGTTTGATTTAGAATCAGAAAATTAAATTGATATTGAGGTAGCGAAAATGTGATAAAACACACAAATTTATTGATTCTTAAAAAAATCCAAAAATATGCATGATAGATTGAGAGAACTATCAAAGAGATTTTATTAATAATCATCAAACTCTACTAATAAAATAACAAAGAAGTCTTTAAATAGTAAACCATATATATCCTAATCTTAATCCTCTTCAAATTCAAATTATAAAAGATGATCACATGTATATAATAAACAAAACTAATTAACCAAACTTATGCCTACAACACATAATGATCGGGATAATTAAAATGCATGCCATAAAAATAGGGTGGTGATTGATTTGTGCCACAGCTTATAAAAAGCTATAGCAAAAAATGTCATAGTGACATCAACAATGATATAATAATTCTTAACATACGATCCCCTAAATTTCACTGTGATTATTGTCCTTTTGCCAATGGATGAGATTAAAATCTGACTATTCTTATTATTTACCCTTGGGTTTTTTATTTTTTATTTTTTATTTTTTATTTTTTTTAAAGTTCCCTGGGTTCACTTTCAAATGAGAGGGAATAAGGATATTTTTTTTTTTTTTTTTTTTTTTCCCTTTCAAAGTTTTCAGTTGACGCTCTTTTTTATTGGAGAAAGACAGACAAGAGCAAGGGTTTGAGGGTGAAATATTGGGGCTTTCTTTGAGTGAGGCGTAGGAATCTTGAATCAAGGCTTTGATTGGACGGCTCCGAGATACGTTTTTTTGTGTTCTTGTGTTGAACTTTTTTATTTGTCTGGGTAATGTTGTGGTTTTGTGTGTGAATATTAGCCTACGTTTGGTGATACAGTTGAGTTTAAACTCAACTGTACTTTACAGTTGATTTTTTGTCTTCTTCTGAAAAAATCAACAAAAATTATAACTAATTTTTAAAAAATCAATCAATCTCAACTTAAAAATTTTATCTCATCTCAAACTCAACCGGAACACCAAATGAACCTTTAGTGTTTTTTTATCTGAGGAAGTGAATATATTTGTGTTCATGGTAACTGGGTAATCTAGTTTGCCACTAATTATTATTATTATTATTATTATTATTATTATTATTTTATCATTAAGATGGATTTCATGAAGATGAAACATTTGTATTTTGAATTTCATGGGTAATGCCGTCGGATTTTAAAACCGAAATTAAGAATTTGAGCATCAAAGTGACGGGAATTAAACAATTCGAGGATCAGATGGACAAATTACCCAATTAAAAAATTCTCATAAAATTCTCACATAATCCCCACTAAAATAAATTCTATAAAAAAAATTATACTTTTACTATTCTGCCCCCATTAAAATTAAAAAATCACATATAAACTCACTAAATTAAAAAATCTCACATAATCTTCTCTAAAATTTATTTTATCTTGAAAAAAAAATTTTAGTATACACCCTACTGAAATATATTTTTGGCTCCACCCATGGTTATATCAGTGACACCATAGCTTTATTCTTTTAACCGTGTAATGAATTATCCGTTTTAATAACCTGAAGACAAAATAAGCAGAACCTGGGGGACAAACGAAGCTGGAAAACACTACTAACAAACCAGATATGTTTTCAATAATTACTCTTTTTTTTTTTTTTTTTTTTTTGCTAAAGTACTTGTTCTGATGTTGTATTATGATATGGTGGTCTCTGGGAGAAGAGAGATTGCTGGTTTGAGTGCTAGCTTGAAAACATTCATCTCGGAAATACAAACGCTTGTGTAAGTAGTAGATTCTTCAAGAAGAAGAGGAAGAAAATTGATTTGAGTTTCGTAACTTTTTCTGTGTGTTTTTTTTTTTTTTTTTTTTTCAAATTTTGTGTAACAATATTTCTAACTTTTTTTTTTTTGGTGTAATAATAATTTTCACAATTTGATTATATTTATTGAATAAAATAAAAAAAGATTCCGATAGAATATCATAATACTCTATGATAATCAAAGTTGGAGACGTTAGGCCATCTATATACCTTGAAACAAAATATATTCTAGTAGAATGTAAAAAATACTCTATCAAACATAAAAAAATTATCTCTCAAATCTCTCCGTTGGCTCCGACAATCTATATTAAAAACAAAACAAAACAAAACAAAAAAAAAACATTTTGATAGAAAAAAAAAAAAAAAAAAGTTTGCTATCAAAATCTCTCTGATTACTAGAGTTGGAAACATTAGGTCATTTATATTGAAAACAAAAAAAAAAAAAAAAAAATTAATAGAATACAAAAAATTTTCTACGAGAATATCTCTAAAGATTGGAATCCACTAACCAGAATCCAGTGACCAACGTTGTTGAGAAGAGAGCTTTGAGGAAAACGGGAGTATTTTTGTCCAATCATTTTTTCATTTCTTCCAACTATGGTGACCTAATGCTATTGGATGGCACAACTATATACCATAATATATTTGCGGTGTAGGAAATGAGTGATGATGTGGCGTCTTTAGTGGGCTTAGTGATTTATTTCTTTAATTAAAATTATAAGGATCATCTCTCTCTCTCTCCCTCCCTCCCTCTCTCTTGATCTATCTCACTCTCTCTCTCTCTCTGAGATGATAAAATATACGTGATATTCTCTCCCTCCCTCCCTCCCTCCCTATCCCATCTCCCCCCCCCCCCCCCCCCCCCCCCCCCCCCCCCTCTCTCTCGAATTGTGGAATTTTTGTGATTGTTTAGGTTTTTTCACCTTTGTAATAATTACACACACCATCAAGAGCGTGATAATCGTGATTTGGAGTAAGAAGATCATGATCGTAATATTGTAGGATATATATATATATATACTAGTTGAAATGCACACGTGTTGTGAGTACGGAATAGACAAACAAAACAAAACAAAAAAATTAAATAAAAAATTAAATTTCTAATTTTTTTAATTTTTTAAAAATTAATTTTTTATCTTTTCTTTGATGTGAAAACGTAACACCTGCGCATTTGTTCCTAAAATGATCATTATAGTTAATAAATCTATGGGTGTGAAAAATGATCATTTTCATCCTCGAGATCATGATAATGAAGAAATTCTTAGTCCAAAAGTTAGTGCTATTTTGCGTACTATAGAAGACCTGACAAAATAGTTTTCTTTTGTTTATTTTTTTTTAAAATAAATTCACTAAACAAGATGTAATATGCGAGAAACATGTGAATTGTGATATTTAATTTATCAAATGAAGCTTGACAGTGTTATACAAGGATAATATACAAGACGTTGATCACTCTAGCTAATATATTAAAAGACGTAGCTATGAAAAGAGAAACAAACATAGTACTAAGAAGTGAGAAGATCGGACTAAAGATTAATAGAGAGAGGAAAGTGAAGGCCTATTTCTTTGCACAATTCATGTACATCACAATTTTCTTTTCTTTTTTTTTTTTATAAAAAAAAGGGATCATTTTTGGGCTACGAAGAGTCAAAGACCCAGTTGATAAGAATGAGACGAGTTAAAAGAGAGATCTCAAACTCAAATCCTGGATATTAATAGCTGGCTACACAGAGTCGAGATGTCCCAATCGACTATGCCGGTGCCTAATTACAATCGTCATTAGCCACCAAATGACTCTAAGCTTCAACGTAGATTTGTTCACAACAATTATATATAACACTAGAGCAAATGTAGATGTGCCCACTGTGAATAAGAAAAGAACCCAAAAACTCTTGAGGCTTAGACTCGGAGTGTTATAATAATCATCTTTTTCTTCTGTGCACTTCTCAGATTCTAGCATGTTCCCCTCCAATTCTTGAAGCTCACCACTTTCAGATACCTTTAGCAATGCCTCGCTTATACTAGGAAGCAATGGAGATCCCCTTGGAAATGCCTGGATTATGCATATTAAACATTATCCATAATTAGACATAAACAAATTGTAAATATTAATCTCGTTTATGGCACTCGAATTAAAGGGTAAATCCCACTTTAATCCCTGACATTCAAAATGTCTCATAACTAATTCTCAAGTTATAAAATGACATCTGATACTAAATTGATCCACACTAAAATATCACATGTCATTTTATTTTATTTTTTTTACTTTAAAACAGATTTAGAAACTAGTTGTGACACGTTTTGGAAATCACAGACCAAAATACGATTCACACATAAGCTTGGTGATTAAAAAGATGGGTGTAATAACCGCGTTGGGTTAAAAATCCAATAATAAAGAAAAATCAGAAGAAAACTTATTACGTACAAATCCAAATCCTCCGACTTTGTATGTTGGTTCGACTTTGGTAAAGTCTTCGCAGTATCTTGCAAGGAACAAATTGGCCACAGGAACTTCCAGATAAATAGCTGCAATTTCTCGGCTTCTAAGGGCTTGAGCAATTTCTTCTTGCGAGTTAAAACTCTTTATCCGGTTCCGATGAAATCCCAAAACGTCGCTTAAATAGTTTTTGAGAAAAGACCCTCTACAATAACCAACTAGGGAATTGCTGCTCTGCAGTGCCCCAAAATCAGGTTCTAGTTGTTGAACAGTTAACATGCTGGTTAGGTTGGCTGTGTATGTTTGTGTGATCACAAGTGCCACAAATAGCCACACCAACATGGTCATTCTTGTCAAATGACTGTGTAAACTACCACCTGTTAAATTTAAAATAAAAAAATAAAAAATAAAAAAAGGAAGCATTTCAGGCATAAAATTCTAAATTATCTGTCTTTCGAACTATAGGAGACTTTTGTGATAATGATTGCGTTTTTGAACGTCAGACTATCAAAATCATATTAAAACCAAAAAAAAAAAATGTAAACAACTCTATGAAACTTGGTAAAGCTCTTCTGAAAGGGATTTTTGTCTCTTTTTATAATGCGGGGGCTGCGACTATCACTTATTAAAGAAAAATTAAAATACTTCGAGATTTTGAAATTGGGATCCCCTATCCAAATCACTCCCCTTTACCTGCTGAGTTAGAACGCCTCAGTGGAGTTCATATTGTAGAGGACATAATTCCTCCTTGAAGTTTATTATTGATTCATATTATGGAGGACATATCTCAACTACATTGGCACCTATCTTCAAAGAGATCTCGTAAAAGCACCCTAGCTGGCTTTTTTTTTTTTTTTTTTAAGAAAAGAATTTCCTATAATGTTTTTATGATCAGTAACAAAAAGAATAGAAAAAATATGTAATTGTATCTCTTACCATGTAAGGTGAAAAGAGTGGAGAAGGCCAACCAAATTAGTGCTCCTATTTGATCCAATCTGGAGCCGTTGAGTTCAAGGCAATGGTTTCTCTCAATCAACCAAACCACAAAACCGTTGTAGATGTTTACAACTACTATGAGAATCCACATTGTTTTTGTGAAAGGCTTGAGAAATAGCCATGCTTTGTTTGCCGTGTTTGACTGCACAGGAACGATCATTACCAAACCGGTTTGTGTATATGGATATGTGAATTCTGCGTGTTGATATCGATTTGCCACTATTGCTACATCGCCTACTATGGCATCGAATTTCTGTTCCAATTATAGATCAAACGTATAAATAAGTAAATTAATAACATATAATTAATGCTGGTAAATCGGCCTAAATTAATAGGCATGTTTAGTAGAGTTTTTGTTTTCAGTATGTAGTTGGAAGCTCAGAAGTTAGAACTGCAGAATAGATATAGAACTGTGATATAAAAAATAGTATAAATTTGAGAGAGAAAGTGAGATGTAGATTTGAGAGTTTGGAATTTGAATAGTCAAAACTCCGTCTGGAGACAGAACCCAAACACCCCCGTACAAGGTTGGAAAAAAAAAAAAAAAAAAGTAGAGAAGTTTTGAGCATGGTATAGAAACAACAACACTACTAGTATAATGCAGTGTTAACGTGCTAATTTGATTATCATTATTAAAATTTGTTAACAGTTTTTTTTTTAAATAATTATTATTATGATTTTGACGTGATATGATACGCTAGAGAGAGATTTTTCTATTTTTGACCCTACTAAGAATTATCTCCTCATTTCCTATTCATAAAATTAAGTACATTATCATGAATATAAGTGAAAGAGAGTAGGGTCTCTTACCTTCAAATGAATTTGCTCCACTAACTCATCGTATGTGCCATTGAAGGGGAAGAACTTGTACTGCAAAGGAAACCGAAGTTCTTCTACGGTCGCTTTGAAGACTTCTATCGCAAATCCACTAAAGGAAAAGTCATCATTTCCCAAATCTCCTTCACCTTGTTGAACATCAACAAATTGTTTGAACATTGATGAACTCGGCACACCAACTCTCAAGTACTGGTTGGAACTTGGTAGAGTCCATCCTTTCGGAGTGTTCCAAGGCGCTCCTGGCCAGAAGATCAATCCCAAATCTTTCATGGAGGAGCTGTAATTAGAACCTTCACTAATGCTTTTCGAAAACCCTAATCCGTCTGACCAAAATCCGACCACTCGATTACTCTTTCCCACTACATTTATGATTTGAAATATATGTTCAGGAGCTAATCTTTGGTCATTAAATTGAATCTTCCTTATGCCATAAAAAGTACTTTGCAAAATTTTCGCTAACAATATTTTTCCCTCTTTGCTTCTTGACCCTCTCATTGCTTGAGCCACTGCCCACGTAGCATCATATGCTTGAGCTGCGAAAGTACTCGGCTCGTGGTTGTACTCCTTGGGATATTCCAACCTAAATCTTTTGCGAAATCGTTGGTCAAAATCATGCCAACGCGGCTTATTGTCTCGATCGTGGAAGTAGCTTCTCACACCGAGAACTCCTTGCATCGAGGAGATTGTTGAGGCATTGAAGAAATGAACAAGGCTTGTAATTGGATCGGTTGTGATCCATACATAGTCCTTTTCCATCATTTTCAGATCTCTTGCCATGTTAAAAAGTTGAAACGCCAATTGGAAGGACATGTGCACAACGAAAACCCTACATTGGTCTCCTTTAAGCCTCTCGAGTTCTTCAGACAACGCGGGTGAAGCAAAAGGTGAGAGCGCTACAAGGCGGGTGATCTCTGCACCTACGTCCTTCAGGGCTGAAAACAGATTGGGTAAAACATCATTGATCGATGAGTTTTCTTCGTAAATCACGGTGACTTGATACCATTCCCAAGACTGAACTATAGAAGCTATGGCTTTCATTTGGTTTTGCTTATTAGATGAGGCTTGGATAAGAAAGGGCCACAATTCGGTCGCCCACTTAGGAGTAGCATTAGAAAACGACAGTATCGGGACATGATTCTCGCTACCAACCTTGGCTACTAATGATGTCTCTTCCCATGAATGTGGTCCTAGAATGGCTTGCACCTGTTTTTTCGAGATAAGATGTCTTGCTGCAGTATTGGATATTCATATTAGACAAATATATATAGTTTTAGTGTCAAAAGGAAATAGAAATGGAATAGGATCAAATTCATGTTATGAATAACAAAGCAATGGTAAAGAATTGCAACTAAATAATGGCAATAAAAAGGTTTGTAGATCCTTCGGTCTCATTCGATAAAATTAGACGATTAGCACGCATGTCGACATGCAAGGATGACACACACAAATCGAGAAATCGTCTCATGATAGTAAAGCTCTGTTACTGGAACCAATTAGAGGAAATCCGATTGTCAGTATTCCCAGACTTTGGTGATCTTTTAAGACTAAAATAAAGAGTTGAATTACTTGTACGCTCTGATCATCTAATAATAGAAAATAAATTGTCAACAACTAGCAAGAGTAACTAAAAATTACTTTTTAATCATTGAGTCATCTAAATTTCTATTGTTAAATTTAGTTAAACTAGACATGCCTTTGGTTCCTGGCTAGACATAGACAGAATTTTATTATAAGCATGGTTATGACTACCCCAGAAGTTAAAGCATATACTTGAAAAAAAAAACAAAAACAAAAAAACACACACACAAATACACTCGTACTTTTTTTTTTTGAATTCGGGATAAAAGGATTTGAAATTTACATTTTTTTTAATAATGAGAACTTCGTTAAAGGAAGAAAAAGATCTTATAATCCTAAAATAAAAGGTCGTAAAAAATAATTTAACAAAAAAGCTAATGAAACCAAAAAAAAAAAAAATCAAAGAGAAATGCAGTTAGATGTTATAGTCTTGCACTACACCATGTAGTGGAGTCATGTGTGAATTAGTGATAGGCTATATCTATAACTACATATGGACGAGATTTCAATTATAACGTTTTCTTATAAGCATTGGTGGTTAATTACCGTCCAAATTATAAAGAAATTTAAGTGCTAAATTGTCATAAATATTTTTAGCCTATTAACTAATTTTTTACAACAGTCTGATTCTTATCACATCATTAAAACAACGATACTTATTGATAGATAAATATTCGAGTAACCATTGAAAGGACAAAAAAGTTAAAAACTCACCGGCAAGAGCGGCATGTATGGGATCCCTCTGGTCAGAGCTTCTTACATGAAGAATCAAAGTCTGATTTGTGGTGTTGTAAAAATCCTGCAGAGCCATTTTGATGGCTACTTTCTCTTCTTTGCCAACTCGGAAACTCTCATCTACAATGGCCCCCACTATTCCTACCACAGAACTACCACTCTCATCATCTGCTATTGCTATCTTTGGTAAGAACACCAAAACTACTATGGCCAAGAAAGAATATAGAGAAAAAGAACCAATATTTTCCATTATTTTCTACATATATGTGTAAATATATGTTTATTCATGTAATGTATAGTGTTTGTTATATATCTAGTTATGTTGTACTCTCTTTTTTTCTCTTCATTTCTCTTCCTCTTTATATAAGTAGGCAATTTTTTTTAGAATGCTTGGAATCTTATAATCTTATACCCCGTCAAAGTCTCAAACTTAAAAAATAAAAAAATTTGTCTACTTCTCTTGATTGATAGCCTCTTATTAAAGAGCTTTCCTCGCAATGTTCAAGCATTTTCCTAGCATGTTCAAAACAAAGACTTAATTAATTGTTACTAATGTTGACGTTTATGAATGGAGTGTGTCACAATAATATCACAAGTTCTCAGTCTAATATATATCATCAGTCTCGAGATGTGATATGTCTTTTTCGTCTAGATGGCCTACTTGGTCGTTTTTAAGAAATAACGATTTGGTCATTAACTCATTTTGCGTTAATAGCCATTAAACTTTTTTTTTTTTTGGGAGATTTGGACCTCGACCCTAATAGTTGACGATTGACTTCTGAAATTTAATGGAGTCACGTACCCATCGAGTAATTAGAACTTTTAATTTAAAAAAGAAAAATAACATAAATAAAAAAACAGATAGTCATATGATGTGTAAAATAATGTTCTAATTTGTAAAGGTTTTTAAGGATATTGAAGATAATATTTTGCACATTATACAACTTTATTTGTAAAATTTTAAGTTGTCGCATGATCAGTAAATGAGACATGAAAACAAAAACCAAAAATTCAATGGTCAATACTATTACTTGATCAACGCTATTACTTCGAAGACCCAAAAAAAAAAAAAAAATCTCTTTTAAAAAAGATTCAAATAAAAAATCGTTTAAGGAAGAAGCCAGGAATTTACAAGACGTATAATTTGTCCACTTTATAAGGTCACAATTCACAAACACATTCCATTCCACACCCACGTGGCCGGCCACAACATGCAACCCAAGAAGATAGCTTATGAATTTCAGTGTTAAGTGTCGTGGTTGCTGACTTTTCACGTATGACTTATAGTTATAGTATATCTATATGAAAAATATTAGGGACACCAACTCTAATCAGAACTTTTAAGTACTAATTTTTGTGGCGTATAAGTTGTCCCTCTTTTATTGATAATTATTTAAAATATTGCTATATCAATTAACTGCATTTATTAATGAATATATAATATTTGAATTAGTACTTAAAATTTAATATTATAATTAATATCCCTGATATTTTTCTTTATGGAAATAACTCGGCAATATACGTACACGACACAAAATTTTGGATTTTTTGCTACCTTGGCCGAGTCAGTTCTTGCAATTACGAATGAATCTTGAGAATAGTTGGAACCCGCGAATCTTTGATTTATTTATATATTTAATCACAAATTCTGGTTGCTTCTCGAAGATTTTTAAATATATATCCTTTATAATTTCCACAGCTTGAGAAGTCAGGAAGAGTTTGTTTTCAGGGATTTACAGGTCTTTTAATAAATAATCAAAATTTTATAAAATTAAAAAAATGATCTTTTTTTTTTTAAATAGTCAGTCAATCAATCAATGACTAATTTATTATTGTTAATCATTTAATGATCAATATGAATATGTATTTGTCATTCATTGACAATTACTAATTACCGGTCATTTTTTTTTTAATTAAAAAGTTCCGATTATTTATTGAGTTACTTAACAAAATGACTCGAACATTTTATTTTTATTTTTATTTTTTTTTTGGTTAAATCGTCTTCTAAAATTTATATTAACAAAATTGACTCCAGAACAACCGGATTTTTAGACTGTTGTTATTAAGTAAAAATGAAAAAAGATTATTTTGTAAATTTCAATTTTGAGGTTGTCATTTTAACAAATATCCAGTGTTAGTTATGTATGAATATTTATTTATTTATCCTTTTCACTTGAGGATACAGTCATAAATTGACAATGTGCCAGTGCTGTGTGTTTTCTTTTTTCCTTTTAGAAGGAATGATAAAGAGAGGATAACTGACATAAATAATTATCAGCGTATGAAAATTATGATTGGGAACAATATTTTTAAAACTATAATCAGTAAAGGTTGTAGAGCCATGTTGTTATTCAACTGTCATTTTTGTTGTCACTGAAAATCGTTAGCTACAAATTTATTCCGACGATATGTTTGATGACACGTTGCTTAAAAAAAATAAATAAATAAAACCTTTGGCAGCGACTTTAAACTTTTAACCAAAACAAATGTTGTCGATTTAGAACCTGTATGTTGTAATGCTAACACCATGTTATCAAAATATCAATGTCCACGGAGTTTAACTAATTATAACTTTTATTTTCTGACATTTTGGTTTAAGACGATAAAGAAGGAATCCCCTTTGAACTTCTATGTTGTTTTCAGATCAAACTTAAGGATTTCACTATGTTTATATACACCCCGCAAAGTCTCACTGTTGAAGACAATTAGTAGAACAACTTTAGAATCGCTCGGCGGTCATCACGGCGGGTTGAGCTTCAAGCTTTCGAGCAAGATATGGACCCATTCTGACAGCTTCGTGTACCTGCAAACCAAGGCCAACCCAGATGTCTAAGAATAGAACAAGCGCCGCGGAAATCGAATAAAATACACTTCAAATACTCTTCACTTCAGAAATTCGTGTTTTCGGCCGATCATTCCACAGAAAGAAAAAGGAGCACCAAGTCCCTGAGTTTCTAATCGATTCACTCCAAAGACCAAAGAGTACTTTCTGTCGAATATTTTACCGATTCGTTATCTGCTTCTGTGTTCTTTTGCTCGAAATATCAGCTTGTTTACTCAAACAATCCAACACCTGGCATGCAATATGCATGCAAATGCGACTTGGAGATAATTAGTTGGATTTACTGATGGAACATTTCCCCTTAATTGGATTATGGCGTTAAATTATGATATCACGCCCATCATTGAAGGAAACCAATTAAGGATGAAGTGTAAATTCTACTAATAAAATCCTACTTTTTTCTATGCAAGCGAGGTGAGTTTTACTTTCTTCCGTTTCTCTCGTTCTAAATAAATATCATCCTTCTATTTTCTCCCCTTCATACCAAACAAGCCTTAGGAAACAATAGAACATAAAAGAGGGAAAACAAAAGGTATTCTTTAAAACTAACCTTTTCAGCTATCGCAGCGAGAGAAGGGTCACTGATAACTTTACTTGAGGACATGAGAGCCTTATGGATCGCCTTGCAACAATTATATCTAGCTTCCATACCTGTCCATACCCATTTAAACATTTAAAAAAAAAAAATCAAAATTACAAAATGAAATCAATCGAAAATCAGTGTCCCATATATAACTTATTTAACAAGAAAATAGCCAAGTTCCTAGCCAAAAAAAAGAAAAAAAAAAACACGAGAACATAAGTACGGCATGGTCAGGATGCATATGTAGAAGATCATCAACTACTACTGAATCATAAGCACACCACAGTGAACCAAACAAATGAATTGAAAAATAAGGAAATAGACCTATTTTTGTGGTTTCAGTATTTGGATCAGTCACTATGTTTATAATCTCTTGTTTTGAGCAAATCTCCATCAGGAACCATGGGCGAGCCATGAGCCCAGTAATCATCCTATAACCCTGTAGAAATTGATCACCCACGTTAGTTTCCTTACATGGATGCAGTCGCATAACTTAGTGTGCATCCACTTTAGTAATAAGATTGCCATTTCATCATGTCTTGATTTCATTTCGATTTTTTCTTTTATTTACTCTTTTTTTTTTTTTCTTTTCTTTTCTTTTTTTGAGGTTCCTTTATATAACACAACTACAAATGAAGCATCATCTCGAAAGCCTCTGTCCCTATGTTGTTCACACTGTGTCTTTCTAAGAAGTAGATTTTGACTTTTTTTTTCATCATTCATTTTTCATCATATTGGTAAAATTGTGGTTTGATGGCTGACTATTGCATAAGAAAGAATCCTACTACATATCCTTCGATGCCACCCTTATAAAATATCTACTTTGATAGGGAGAGATTTTCATATATCTGAATTTAAAATTCTTACCGCCAAACGAATTTCGGAATCTTGCTGAAGAACCGACATAATAAGGCCCTGAAAGTTGTACCAAGAACTTATTACGAGTCCTAAATATATTTAGAGATTTTCAGGAAGGGAAGAAACACAACAGTGCATGTAAATGTCAAACAAATTTGCTTCAACTAACAAGACGAAACAAATAAACATGGGGAAACAGATAAAGCAAAAGGACGGGAGTCCAAACCACACTCACATCTCACTTGCAACAAACGTTTTAGCTTATACAATGATTAGATTTTTCTGAATTGTAAGAAAGACGTCCATCTTAACTTGTGTATAAAAACAACAATAAATAAAAGAAAAAAAAAAAAAAAAAAAAACTAGACTAGACTAAAATGGGATACAAGAAAAGTTACTCACAGATGGTGCTAACTTTGGTGTCTTGGACGCCGTTTCGTAAATTAATCGCCTCAGGTTTTCTTCTGAGTGGTTATCCAATATCATGTTGTTCTCTGCGAGAGTTTCTCCAAAGATGTTCCCAAGTGCATGCAAAGCTGCCTGTATTTTGCAACAAAGACCATGAAAATTGTTCAGGACAGATGTAAGTTCGTGTAATAATTTTTTCCCCTCCCGCTCACGAAGTACAAACTTAGGGTCAAAGGTTCCCTGCACTCACAAGCTGTTTCCCACGCCCTTGCCGATCAAAGGCAGCATCAATAATGTGTCTTGCAGAAGGTGGTGAACTTGAGAGTAGCAGTTGCGCTCCTTGAGTTGCTAAAGCATACAAAATAGGACACCAATGAATTTGAGTTAGTGCAACGACAATTACATATGTAAAAAATTAGGAAGCAAAGATTTCTCAACTTAAGTTTCTATTAGGTATTATTTATAAGATAAAGCAGATACGACTTCACTCATCAACTTCACTTTGAAGTCTTTTCCAAATTCCAATTCCCCAATTAACAAGAAAAAGTACACACTGTCTCACGCTATCGTTCTATCTCAGAACACAGAAGCAGAGAGAGCTTCCAAAACCTTCTATATTCAAAAACCCCATTACACAGAGAAAGAAAAAGAAAACTAATTACCAGCCTAGGAAAGACTAAGAACTAAACAAACTGCGAACCAAGGAGGAGAAGGGAAGTCATATCAAATCCACCGTTCTATGGCAACACTCATAGAAAACATCTTCTTCATCAAACAACAGAGCCCAAATAAATAAATAACTAAATAGTACAAATTCGTCTTGCGAACAATCAATAGAACCTACGATTCTATCCATTTTACAAATGAAATATATCTTAATTTCACTGGGGAATGTATACAAATAACCTATCAAAGAAAATATTTACAGCAACAAGTGCCCATATGATAAAAAGCCATTACCCCAAGCCTAAAAAGTGAGTGGCATACTTACAAGACCCTATTTGACCGAGTGCCTCGAGAGCAGATTCACATTCATCCATATCTTGAGTTTCTGATGAATCAAGTATTCTATCTATTGCTGATATCACAGTTTTAGTGTCTGCATGTAAAGACAGAATAATAGTGTTACACAAGTGCAATTTTCTTCCAAGAATAAGCAATAACATAATCTTAGAAGCATAGAAAACTCGCAGAAATTTTCAACGCACACTTGCATGGGTAACATAAGCAGAGTACAGGAAAGCTCTGTAGATCACATATCGTTGATCCCAAATGTTATAGAGGCTCAAAAGTTAGCAAATCTATTGAAGTTGAAAATTATGGCCTAGATGTTATTGGCAAAAATACAACTATCAATAATGTTATCCCATCTTCTCAAATTATTATCATTATGTTTTGTATAAAGATGTAGGAAGAGAAGTAAAAACATGATAAGTGAGATTCCCTTAAATAAAATTCATCACAATCTGCCAATCTAATTGAGTTGTACTTCTGATCTTATTTGATAATCAATGTGCCCCCATTTCATTTATTGGAAAAAAATACATATATATCATTTTTTTTTTTTGGGATGGAAATATATTTATATATATCATTATGTTTTAAGTTGCACTCTAATTACTCTTTTTTTTTTTTTTTTTTTTTTTGCAGAATAAAGTACCTCTACCATGAAGTACTCTTAAAAAATGGCAAACATGTCATTCAGCCAACGTTAGCTCATGTGCGAATCGTTAGAGTGATCTTTTGTTTCTGCCTAAATTCCGACTGAAGGGGAAGTTGACTCGTTCTATGGCTACTATCTCAGTTAGTTGGTTGCCTCATACAATTGATCTAAGATAATAGAAAACTGCTTATGATACTCTGATTTGTAAGCATGAAGAATTCAAGTAGTGAAAGAAAGCTTTACTTGATTCATCAACAAACATGCAGCTGCCATGCAAAAGTCTTCCACTGATCATCATTGCTCGTGATCTTAAAATTGATTCGATAGATGTGTTGCTGTAAAATAAAAAGGTAAGACAGCAAAAATTTTCATGTGTGTGTGTGAATCAAATTGATAGAAAGTCAGTATTCCTGATACCTTATAATAGAACTAAGAAGCTGCAAAAGGGTATTTCCTGACAGAAACTCTCTACCATGCTGGATTTCTGATAACTTTTTAAGTTCCGCACAACGAATAACCGTAAATACCATGTAAGGTAGTAATTCAATGCAAGGAGGCAAGCAATATGACAAGGGATTAGTGTGAGGGGGAAAACAAACAAACAAACATAAGATTGACTCGTTCCCAAAATTTTTCAAGGAGATAAACTTAACTGAATGGTAAAAACTTAATACTTTGAACAAGGCAAAAGAACGATATTGGTAGAATAATTTCCTTCTTCACTTTTACATTGATGTATATCTCATGCTATATCAGAAAATTAATTAGGTGGTTGTGCCATGAGCAGCTTAGTTGCTCACATGCAGCCACAAGGGCAAAGACACGCACAGGGCGCCAAGCACCCCACACTAGGCTGGCCCACTTGAGCAGCCAGCACCCCACACAACGCCACCACAGCGCCCCATAAAGTTATCGTCTTTAAGCTTTTAACATTTTCCAACAAACTAAGTAAATTTTTTGGTAATGCTCTTTCCAAGCTAGTGGGGAATTAGAACTGTTAGCTTGGGGAGGCACACCACACACTATCATGTCATTTGTATGACTATTGCAATACGTAATCCCATGGACATCTAATTCAGAAGTTTACTACTATAGTTCACCTATTTAAGTTACTCACTTTCGTTTTTCAAGTCTAGCCCAAAATTAGCTCTACAAGATGGGGGGGCAGTTCCATACTCTTGTTTCCTTGATATAATCACTTTCTAATTTCATATGCCAATTCTTCAATATAACACACTTCCCATCTTGACAAAGAAATTTGGAGATAACAACATCTAATCATTGGATCAACTTAAAGGCTAAAATTTTCAAAAGACAAGATATGCACTCGGTTGAAAGTTGAAAAAATCTATAATTGCAGCTTTGTAAATGAAAAGAGGAGAAATAAATGAAAGAATATGTTTTAGACAATCAATGGCCAACCTCATATAAGAGCTCCAATACGCTGAGTGTTACAAGAATATCGTCTGTATTGTTGAGTTCTGCCTCAAAAAGTCTTAATAGATTCAACCTGTGGATTACTGATGCCACATGACTGGAGACAGAGAATAATTTCACAATCAATGCCAATACCCGTACCCGCCCCTGAGAAGCATATATTGAGAAGAAGCAGTTAGGAAGAATATAAAGTCACAGATGGCATGCTATCTACAACCATTCCAGGATAGCTACCTAACATTTATACAGACATAGCAAACGGTTACAAAGACCACAATTTTTGTGTTACTGCAGCACATGATTTTCCTATGTGAAACAGTCTAACGTGGCTTTATAATGTTGTCTAGTGATTGGGGCATGAATTATCAGTCACCATACCAGTGAGGAACATCGGGCTGCTAATTTGCCAAGATGTGTATCGTCTTCACTATTAGTCGGGAAGATAATTTCCTGAAGAATCATAACAACGAATATCATGAGATCTTCAACAAAGAAAACAAAAAAGCTCACGATTTCGATATATTTATGCATTCAGCATGACATTTAAGAAGAACTAAAGTCGAGAAGAAAATTATAAGATATGCCACATACCATGCCTTGTGGAAAACCAGCTAACTTTTTAATCGCATCCATTGATGCGGTCGCCACTTGCTCATTGCTGTAATGAATAAGATAGCTCCTTTAATAAGATTCTAGACTAAAGAAAGAAAATTTCGAAAAAGGTAACATGGTGCAGTGAGCAAGGTATGTATTACTCATGTATCAAAGGGTAATGTTCGACTGTGAATAGAATAAAGAAGGTACATTTTGAAGAGTTAATTAATCATTTGTTGTTCATAAAATAAATAAATAAAAAATGATCATGTTTTGTGCACCTTCCAATGTACGAACCCATTTATGTAGGAAATTTTTATTAGAACTGTGTACGACAGGTTTAATAGAAGCCAATGTGAGCTCAACTCTAATCAGCTAAAGCTTTTGGTACCAATCTTTCTTAATTTCCAATATTTTACTATAAACTTTTTTACATTCTTCACTCGTATGAGCATCACATCATAGGCGTGAGACTGATTCAGTTGAAGTTAATTTCAGAGTAATGTCAATAAAATTTAGCTACGGCTACTCAAGTGTCAAAATTATGTTGACTCAAATATATTTAGCCAAAAGAAACAAGAAACTTTTATGATATCCAAATCAACAAAGAACAAGAATTATTTTTTGGACCAGGAAGATAAACAGAAAACAACGGCAAATCAAGTGTTGAAGCAACAAACTAATAATTGGACCCTTTACCCGTTTATGAGGCAATCAAGCAAAAGTGGACACACATCATAGTCACGTATAAGCTGAACAGCGGAAACAACGTCTTCCTTCATATGTTCCAAAAGGCATGTAACCTGCAGATGGTATAATTTTAAGTTAAAACTATTCGAAATTTCTCTACACTCGCATTTTAGGTGCTTAAGATACTAACTCTTCATTAGACTCCAATATGAAAAAACTCGAAAAAGGCTGGCTACAAATAATTAATCACTCTGAAGCCAATAGCAACGAAAAAAGGATTACAATTGCAACAATTGAAAAAGTATACCAAAATGAACCAAACATCAACTGCAAGTTACAAAAAAGTTAAAACAAAAATGACCAGGTAAATTTACAAGCAAATCTATTCATTCAATTTCTTCTAGTTTGCTTCCAGGTCATCACCGGGACACCAAGTGAACTTGACAAAGCCCACTCTACTGCTTCAGCTTAATTATCCTCATCATAGACCAGCTCAAGATAGAAGAGTCCAGTTGCATGTACCCTTGAACTGGATCAACAGTGTGTTCCACCAATGCGTCCGCAAATCACACAATCAAGTAGCATCTAGATTGATCTAGAAAGATGCAAACATACGCTACCACGTGCGGTCTACTCCTATTTTATACAATAAATGAATCTCATAATTCCATGACGATGGCATCACTCAACCATCACTCGAGGAACAAACCATGAGTGCAAGAAAATATCAAGAAGGAGATAGCTCATGTGATAAGAAAACAAACTGCTAGAACTTTCTGCAGATTAGTATAATGTCAAACGACATATAGAATAATGCATCACTCTTTCTTAAGTTAACGCGAGAAATAGTCTCTGAATAGCAAGACTTGAATCATTCCAACAAGATGTAAGCAACTCCAAAACTGTTAACTCTAGTACAAGTAGCATCCGCAGAAAATAACAGCAAATGCATGCAATGCATATACATACCGTTTTACAAGCTAGGCATCTGACTATTTGAGAATCCGCCTTA
The DNA here is from genome assembly GCA_009761775.1 of Ficus carica. Lineage (NCBI taxonomy): Eukaryota > Viridiplantae > Streptophyta > Magnoliopsida > Rosales > Moraceae > Ficus > Ficus carica. Next base: position 5,423,395 of record CM019747.1, on the reverse strand, counting down.
AGACCAACTTGTACAAAAGACTGAAAGAGAAAAGGGGACATGGGTTCATATAAACATTTAAAAAATGAAAGAAACGAAAAACTCTCAACAGCCTCAATCTAGTTTTGAGCACAGGCCTGCTCGTCTTATAGACGAGCGATAACCCAAAAACTAATATAAAACCTAGGCCTTGAAAAGACATAAATAAATAAACTGGAACTTTTACTAAAAACACATTTAATATAGATCCTTTAAGCTTTCAATGATTGCTCAGAAGAATTCAGAGAATTTAACATCTGAAACTTGGACTTTTTTACCTGTTGCTTAAGTTACAAGCCTCTACCTATACATAACATACGCCTCAATTGTAACGAACTAGCATGAACACGAAAATTTTAGAATTTTCCTATAAAAATGAATCCAGGTTTTCACGTTCGTTCAAGTTCCTTCCGGTTTAATCAAATTGTCTTCATTTCTCATCACAAAAAATAAATAAATACCACCGTGAAACTTCTAACGAGTAATTGAATGAAGTTAGAACCCAAGATACCATTCCAAAAGATAACTATTAAAATTCAAAAGGTTATTTGCGGGTAGTGAATCTCCTAATCTTTATCCAAACCAACACAAGCACATTGCATTTCTTTCAAGCTTCCAGTTCAGTTGAAATATACACGAACAAACATACCATGTAATGCGGGATTAGGTAAGCACCGTATTTTGTCTGGAATACCCTTTCCAAACAAGCAACCAAGCCTCTTTCTAGACCAGGCACATCTGCTTTGGTTTGCAAAGCACTGCAAGTAAGACACATGAAATAAAGGCACAACTTCATTCTTGGTGGCTTCTTAAATTTCCAAAACAACGCCATAGGATATGCAAATATATATATATATATATATATATATATATACACATACATAGTTCATATGTGTGTTGTAAAAATTATTTTCTTTATATAGAGATATACATATGTACATAAATATGAATGTGATATATGTTGCAAGAAATTTAATCATTCAAAGAAAACTCGAACAATTTCAACAAAATCTTTCAATTTCTTATTTTGCTATGTTCAACTTTATGTATTAGTCTATCCGTAGAGTACATTAGACGTACAGAAAAGGCAAGAACGGAGATTCTGTTATTCGGATTAACAGCTACTCTAGGAGGAATGAATGACGCTAATTGGAATTTATTTTCTTGGGTTATTGTCATCTATACCCCTGAATTTTAGGATCACTCCCCCTTTAACCCCTGAACTTTAAAAACTTCAACTTTGCCCCCTTAAACTTTGAATTTAACACCACTTTACCCTTTTTATCAAAATTTCAGTTAAAAACAGATGAAAAAATAGAGGAATTTGTCTTACGAAGACCATTCGGTTAGGATTTCAGCTACTAAAAACAAACGGGAAAAGATCACATGACTATATTTAACTCACTTTTTTTTTACGTATGTTTTTAACTGAAATTCTAACAGAAGGGATAAAGTGGGATTAAATTCAAAATTCAAGAGCAAAGTGGAAGTTTTTAAAATTCAGGATATAGTGGGAGTGATACTAAAGTTTTGGCATAAATGAGAATAATCCCATTTTCTTTATTACTCTCTAGACTTCCCCACCAAAACAGGATATACCCAGGAGCTAAAATATAAACAACAATAAAGGTGCATTTTTTCAATAATCACACCAGAACAAATTGCTTTAAAAAAAAAATTTTAATCAGTAATTTCTTAGCAGCAAAATGAAAGATAGCGACTTGAACAACATGTACCATGCATAAACATAACACATATATGTAAAAATATGTATATATAAATATATAAAGATTGCCTCTTTTCCACGCGGAGAATAAAAAGTACAAAAAAAAAAAAAAAAAAGGAGAGATAGAAAATGAAAGCGAAAATTTTACTTAATTATGACTGGAAGAGGAAAGCGATCGAGGAAGCTCTTAACCGAAGCATCGTTTTGAACACCTGAAAATGGGAAATATATATACATATATATATATATATATGTGTATGTATAAAGATTTTAAAATTGAAATTGAAATTAAAAAGAAAAAAGTAAGAGAAATTATGAGAAAATTGGACCAGAATAGAGAGCGAAGTCAGAAGCAGCTTCGAGCAACTGAGTTGGATCGTCAACTGAGTACTCCTCTTCCATGACTAGCTCTCTCAGTGTTATCAGTTCTTCTTTCTTCTCTTCTGTGAAAAAAGAGACGACTGAGGAGAGAGTGAGTGGGGCGGGGAAAAGGAGAAGGCACGTGTCCATGGCCTTGGCACGTGTCGAGTTTTGGACAAGACGAGACCACCACCGTGATGGGATTGTGTCCTAAAAATTATTGGGCCGAGCTTTACCATCGAGCCCACTTCATTTTAATTGTTGGGCTTTTGATTTGTAAGCCCACATCAAAAAAGGAGCTCAAGATTTACGAACTGTTTGGGGAAGTTTGACATCGGGTTATTTGCAAAGAATGCATAAATTTGACTTACCTCCTTAAATAAAAAGGAAAAAATAAATAACATAAATTTAAAGATTATTATATTAATATGATATAAAAATATAAAATTAGATTAATATGATATAAAATTAAACTAAAGTAAACTAACGCTTGTATCATGTTGGTCAAGATTAGAGAGTTTGTATTATATTGATTAATAGATCAAAAAAATATAGTTATTTCGGTAATTTTCTCTTATAAGTAATATTTATATCCACCATAACATTAATTATCAATTTTAATGTTAGAGTACGTAAAATTATAAGAAAATACTCAAAACAAAACTCTTTACCTTTTTTTTTTTTTTTCCAAATACACATTTCGAAAACTCCACAATAAATATCTCCAAAACTACATTTTCAAAACCTCCCAAAAACGTGTCCTTAGATGAGAGAGGACGGAAGTGGAACTTCAATTGTGAGGAAGATTTTCTTCTTTTTTTTTTTTTTTTTTTTTGGGTTTTAAGGAATGGCGAAGAAGATTCAGAGAGAGAAACAAATGAGAAAGACGTTATGAAGGGGATTGATGATGATGGGAGGCGACTTATGCCCATGTTGATGTTGACTACGATGGACCTGTCGTCGATGTCTTCTTCTTACTCATGATTTGGTGAATATTTTACATAAATAACCATCCAAATCTCAACTCTCAATCTCTCGCCCCTAGTGCCAATGAACTGAAAGGAAAAAGTGGTCACTCAGTGATTGATTGTTAGATTTCTCGATGAAGTTACCCGCTAAGTGTTTGAAGGTAATTCGGTTTGCGCCTTTGGTTACTTGGTGAGTGATTTCTCAATGATCAACAGAGCGAACTTAGGCCAAACTTGGCTCGCCTTCATCGGATTGGGGCCGAATAAAGCCACACAAGAGTCCTCATGTGGTTGGTGCGTGGCATTGATGCTGCCTATTCGCAAGGAAACTCATGCTAGTCTCGCCTAAGGCGGCCGACACCGCAATTACAAAATTCAATTGCTAGAAACCTTGGAGAATAACTAGAGCACACGAGATCTACAAAATTTTAAAAAAAATAACCACATGTCTGTCTCGTAGAAACTTTAAAATTTATAGAAATAGTCACATAAGATGCACATGTTTTTATTTTTTCATAGTTCTCAAGGACAAAGTAAAGAGAACATGTCCATCTCAAGTGATTGAGAGTCAAATTGCAAGTTATTATCATTTTATGTGGAAAGATTTTGAAGTTAAAAAAAATAAATAAATAAATAAAATTTGTTCCCATTTTCTTTGACTTTTTTGTACCATTTCCCTTGAAATTTTCATGATTAGAAAATCAGTCTTTACCTTAATATCGTAACAATTGAACACTCAAACTTCAAATGCATTTGTATCAGTGTCTTTTAATAACTACGTCAACTTTTTTGTGATGTTGTTTTTCATTTTGTAATGCACTCACAATCCCAGGTGACTCGCGAACCCAGCTCAATCATGCTCGTCTACGAACCTTTACGAATCGCGAATCCCAGCCCAACCAAGAATCACCAACCGTCTAGCTCCTCCTCCATCATGCACTTCTTCCACCGTCGACATCGTTTCTTCAGCGTTCTTTTGTGTAAAAAAAAAAATAATAATAATTAATAATCCTTTTCCATTTTAAAAAATGGAACTAAGGGTATTGTTTTCTTTGATTGCAAAAAACAACAACCAAAACTTCTAATTTCTCCAAGTGTTTTTCTTTCATTGGTTTTTTGGAATCGTAAACTATTTTGGGTTAAAACCAACGGGACCATTATCTCATTACCGTGTAGGACAGTAAAAACCTCAAAATTTATATACCCAAAACAAAAATACATATATATATATATATGCACACACATACATAAGAGAACTCTCTCGTATGACACCGCCAAACCATCGGATATGAGAGTTCTCACTCTCTCTCTCTAACGGGTTGTTCTACGTTCTTCCCTGAATTATGCCGGTCTCCTACACGGATTATTCCGCTGGACGAACATTTTGTTGGACGGGAGAGTATTCCTATACATATATTCATTTTTTCTTTTAAGACACATGATAATTAGAACTTGAAATGTCAACATTGTAGCAACAAGTATTGAATATGAGTTTATATATTATTTTCCCGTAGCTAAGAGGTGTACACATGTATATTATTTTTTTGGTGAATATATTTATATGTATATATATTGTACTAAACGTGATACACATGCAAGCGTGTAGATGATGTATAGGCCTTGGCGGGCCAAGGTTTGCCCGCCCAAAAATTGACACCTTTACTGTACCTAGGCTAACCTATAACGAAAGAGTAGTTGCACAATAACACACTTGAACAAGAACCTGACAATAATTACAACAACGTATTTCTCACAAGCCCACTTGTGTGTACTACCTCTTTTATTATTATTTGCGCCACCTAATTTATAACCTCGTTTATAAACAAGAAACAAAAACATTCTCCAATTTTAAATCCGACAGTTTTTTTTTTATTATTTTCTCTCATCCGTTCATGTAGTCACAACAAGATTTATTGTTACTAGTACTCCTTTAATTTCATCCTACAATCTAGTACATTATCACAACCCCACATGTTTTTGTATATGATAGCTTAGGGTTTGTTTGGTGAAACGGTTTGAGTTAAGATTTTTAAGTTAAGTTAAATATAAATTAAGTTTAGAGTTAGAATTGAGTGTTTGGTAAAAAGATTGAGTTGAAAAGTTTAACTTAAGTTGAGTGTTTGGTAAAAAAAATTGAGTTGAAATGTTTAACTTGAGTTATGGCCCTGTTTGGATGTAAAAAATTTGAGTTAAAAAGTTTAACTCAAAGTTAACATTCCATTGTAGGTTGTGAATGGAAAAATTAAAATAAACTAAAATAAAAACACATATCAACAGCATACATCAATACCTTTTACAATATTTCTTACATAGTCATAAAATACAACAACAAGAATTACATAGTTGCTAACTAAAAGTGCTAATAAAAAAATATCATAATTACAATCCTAATTTGGTTTAAATAGAAAAAACTGAGCTTAATTTTAAGTGGATTTATACCATGGATTTCATAGATAAAAAGTTTAACTTGAGTTGAGTGTTTGGATGTAAAAAGTTTATTATATTGAGAAATGTATTTTATTAAAATTGTATTATATATTGGAAATTAATAATTTTTTTTTAACATCTTAATTTGGTTCCTATGTGTAGAATAATTATGACTATAGTCCATAAAAAAAATTTGAGATTTGTTAGTTGTTTTATTTGAGATTTAAATAATTTTTCCTTTAAATTATTCCTTTCTTTTTTTTCATTTTGCCTTTTTTGCTTTCTCCTTTTTTTTTTATTTGTTGTTTTTTAATATTTTTATACTAACAATAATAGAGAAATAAAGGAACAGATAAACCAAAAATACCCCCTCCCTCCCTCTCTCTCTCTCCCCCCCTCCCCCTCCATCTCGCTCCATCCCTTTAGCAACCCCCCGGCATAAACCCCGATCTGGGTTACACTGTCGTCACCCCCACCATCTCCGCCAACGCGGTCGCGCCCCCCATCCCATACCCCAACGCCCTTCCCCCCCCCCCCCCCAACACGAACCCAGATTTGGGTTATGTCACCGCCGCCACGCCCCCCCCCCCCCCCCCAACATGATGACACAATCATGCCCCCCACCTTTGTGCCCTCTCTCCTATCTCTATCTCTCTCTCTCTTTTCTCTTTCTCTCTCTATCCCCCTCTCTCCCCACCATCTCTCTTGGTTTTCCACTCTCTCTGTCTCTCCATTTCTTTTTCCTTTCATTTAACATTTTCGAAGGAAATCCCAACCATTGACCTGTGAATTCAAAGAGGAAAAAACTCAAGGTTAAAAATACCTCTTGATAATTTGCTTAAATTCACAACCAGCCGATGGGTTTCACGAGCCACCGCCACCTTGCTTGCCCCTCGGCCTCCCCTCGCCGTCGAAAATTCGTTCTCCTCCATGCCCAACGCCGCACTTCTTGTCGCGATTGGACAGTGGTTGGCTTGCAAGGCCGGCGAGCTCGCGATTCGACGGTGAGTGATTCGAGAGGCCGGCGAGCAAATAGGCGACGGTGGGAAGGAGCACGAGGTTGGTGAACAGTGGACAAGGCACGGGTGAGACAGATAATATGGCCGGCTGGGAGCACAGGTTACCAAGTTTGACTTACTGTGCAACGGTTCAACGCGAGGTTGAGATTGAAATGAGATCCCAAACAACATCAGTTGGAACTCAACTCAAAAATTTGAGTTCCAATTGATTCACCAAACAATCTCTTAATGTTTTTAAGTACGCCAATATAAACGATAAAATTTCTAAATTTCAAACACGAGAGTTTCTATCCAAATATTTCATTTCTCATCTACTGAGTTAGAGTTACTAAACATTATTAGTAGTAGTACTCTAATTTCACCCTACAATCTAGTACGTTATCACACATAGTAGCTAGTGTTTTTAAGTACGTCACATAAACGATAACATTTCCAAATTTTAAATATGTGTATTTCTATCGAAATTAAATCTCTCATCTCTCACAAAGACTTAGACAAGGTGTTACTAGCAGTAATATAATTCCATAGTCGAGTACATAATCACACTTCACATGTTTTTATATTATTTTTAGGTACGTCTAATAAACGAAACCATCAAAAAGTTTCTATCCAAATCGCTCATCTCTCATACGCTGAGGTAGTCTCACCGAGACTAGTACGCCTCTAATTTCATCCAAACAATCTAGTACATTATCACACGCCACAGGTTTTTGTAACGTAGTAGCTAGTGTTTTTAGGTAGGCCTCATTTAACATTTGGGCACAGAGATAGGTTTGCTAAGAGAGAACACTTTTTTTTTTTTTGTGTACTGCTCACTTTCACAGAGCAAAAATATACCAAGTTGATGGCGTGTTGTCCAACACTTGGCAGACTGCAAAAATCTTTTCTAAGTTTACACACAAATAATTTATTATTTGTTGTTGTTTTTTTTTTTTTGATTTGTTACCTTTGGTTTTAGTGTTTTAGCTAGAGTTTGATTTACCGATTGGAGATGAAATTTTTAAGTTGGAGTTGGTTGATTTTTTAAAAAATAATTATAAATTTTGTTGATTATTTATAAATAGATAAAAATTGAGATGAAAAAATACATTTTAATTGGAGTTAAACTTAAATGTCAAACAAAGCCTTAGTTCATTGTTCTTTTCCACCATTAGAATGAAACAAAAAGAGAGTACTCAGGTACCTTAGATTTTACGGTTTGGTGATTTTTACTCATAATGAACGATTAAAATCACGTTAAAATAAATATATTTACATAAAGGAAATAATTATATAGATTTTTCGGCAAGTTATTTTTTACTACTAGTAATGCATGTATTTATTTATTTTTTTTCATAGCCTTTTCATGGTATTAATTTTCAGAAAGTAATTAGTGAAAAACACATTCACGGAGCTAGTACTTAAAGGAGCCCCACTCTATTTATTGTCATTTTAAAAAAAACCGTATATCAATATGCACTTTATTAAATAAATATCCATGTAGTCCTACTACACATTAAAAATTTGATCTTACAATCTTGCTAATTAATATTTGTTTTAGTTATTATCATTCTTAACAAAAATTTACGACTCCATCACTTAACATATATACTAGCGAGCGAGCGATAAAATATACTCGAAAAGAATATGTAAAATGATAATTAAAGAAAATTGAGAAATATAACTACTAAAACTTGTATCATCTATACATTATATAGAAAGGAAAAAACTTTCTCCTGTACACAAAAATTTTTGTATTTATTTTTTTATCCTCTAGTTTTTTTCGGACCTTTTTTTTTTTCATTTTAGTCCTTTTTTAATTTTCTTTTTAGATTATTTTTTTTATTTTAGTCCTTTTTTTTACTTTTATATTTATTTTTTGATCCTCCGTTTTTTCCCGGATCATTTTTTTTTTCATTCTAGTCCTTTTTTTCGTTTTTTTTTTTTTTTTTTCATTTTGGTGCTTTTTCATGTTGATGATTTCTTTCATTTTAGTCATTTTATCTTTTTGGTCTTTTTTCGTGCCTTTTTCTTGGGTCTTTTTTTAATATATTTTTTACTTTATTATTTTAATTTTTCCTCACTTAGATAAAATTTCCTCTTTAGACTATTATGTTTATAAATACCACGCCTTGGAACTCTCCTTACTAATTAGATTAAAATAGGTACTCATTTATGTTAAGAATGTTTCAAAGAGTGACGTTCCAAATTTTTATTAACCAGAGGATTCATCACGATATTATAAGCCCCTCATGAATATATATATATATATATATATATTGTATATGTATATGGACCTACTTAATAGACCAATAATTGATGGTCATAAATATCAAGTTCTTAATGTATCCAGTTGAATATTAAATACTATTGCTGAATCTGTCAACTACTCTTGGTTCATATTTACCAAAAAATTAAAATTAAAATAAAAATAAAAAAAACTACTCTTGGTCCATTGCACATCATGGCTACTCCAAACCTATGATATTCAATTATTTCAATCTAGTGTCATTGAACCAAACACCCTTTTTTTCATATCTCAAAAAAAAAAAAAAAAAGGAAAGAAAATTAAATAAGCTGAAAGGAATTAATAAATCACTTTAATAATAAGGAGAAATAAAGAAGAAAAAGACATATTTGGGGGGTCACAAACAATGCTCTTGGTTCAGAAACTCCAAACCCAAGCTTTTGGTTTGAAGTATATGAATTTGGATTTTGGGCATAACTTTTTGTTTTTATTTTATAATATTTTATTTTATTTTTCTCTTTTCCCTAGTTTCAGAGCCACATTTTACCCACAGAAAACACCTCAAAAACAGCACACAAAGTTCAAACCATGGAAAAGTCCACAAAACTTGCACCAATATGGTACCACGCGCATGGCATGCCATTTCCATGCAAATAATTTGGACCCCCCTTTTCGATTTTTTGGTCTCAAACAAACAATGTGCAGACAAAATAATAATAATAATAATAATAAAAAACTTACTTTAAAAATAAAAAAATAAAAAAAGATCCAAAAAGTTTTAAAAAGAGCATTACTCATTGCATTTGCAATGCCAAAAAATAGACAGAACAATGTTTCGTATTTTTATTCTCAGATATGGAAAAGGGTGCTGACCATATATTCATCATCATCATCATCATCATCATTATGAGTTTCCATTAATAGGAATGACTTCAAATTGAAAAAAAAAAAAAAAAAAAAAAAGAAAAAGCGCTAGCATTTTGCAGTTGTACTAGTGCTAAAGGACAGACTGATTATTAAAATATTTAATGTTTTCCTTTTACCCAAAAAAAAAAAAAAAAAAAAAGCAGAAGAGATTAGTTTGATTATTAATTTTTTTTTTTTTTCCACTGATCGTGAAGTTTTGTTTTTGTTGTTGTTGTTGTTGTTGTTTAGGCATTTGTCCGTTTTTGTGAAAATGCATCTTCACAAAGGACTTGATATACTTGGATAGGATGTTGGGGTGAGTTTAAAGCCTGTTGCTCTTTTGTCAACCCCAGCTTGCAGTGGATTTCTTTTTAACTTATTACTACATCTTTCAGAGGCTTTATGCATCTACGCATGGTTTGTTGTGCACCTTAGTTCCATCGGGTGATTCTCCTAATCATTCAATGATTTTTCTGATTGCTATTTCGGATGTTGTTTTTGTGGACTTTGTCTCTCCATTGTACTTCTAGCCTTTCTATGACTTTTTCATAATGTTTTCTCCCTTAACAAATAAGTATATGTGTATATGTATATATATATATATATGTATATATGTGTATATATACTGACATGTACATATCTTTGTGGCTTTAGTGCAACAGGCCAAAAAAAAAAAAAAAACACTCTACTAATTTAGGAAATAATAATTGAAGAGAATTTTTAGTTGTAATCATATAGCTTATGCAGCCAAGAAAATTGGCAAAAAGTATATATAAAAGGTATTCAGTCCATGACACTTTTACCGGAATCAAGTGATTGGACATGATAAAATATTGATAAAATTTATTTGTTATTATATTGGTAGAGTATCTTGAATGTAATGTCAAATTTATATATTAAAGTTTCAACCCAAAAAAAAATTATATATCATAGTTGGAATTTGATAATTGGATAGGAAAAATCGTATAATCATTATTCTAACACAAAACTATTTCCAATTATAAATTGATAACTTTTTCATTCAATAGTCATCATATTATCAAATTTAAACTTTTTAAATATTAAAAGTTTACTTTTTCGAGTTTTGAAGTTTAATAACGAAGATATATATATATATATAAAAGATGAGTCTCTACCTGTGGAACATGAAAAGTTTTATCTTGGAGCTCTCAAATTTAAAATCTAAATGAGAGACACAGACCATATACGATTAAAAAATGATGACAAAATATATGCATAACATTATAAATAACAGTATATATTACAATACAACATTTAAATGAGAGACACAAGACCATATACGGTTAAAAAATGATGACAAAATATATGCATAACATTATAAATAACAGTATATATTACAATACAACATTTAAATGTATATGTTATTTTTCACAGTTTTACAATAAATATAATATTGACATTAGCATTTAAATATGGGAGATAATCTTATCAAATAATCCTCTCATTTTTAACCACACAGGAAAAAGTAAAAGATATCCTTGTTTGGATGATATATTCAATTTTGGAAATTAGAAAATTTTTGCAAAAGAATGGTTTTTTTCAACTTTTTCCATTATTCTCTCAGTTTAAAAATGAAAAATATCTCATTTTCAAACTTTTTTTCGTACAATATCTTTTTGGAGAAAGAAAATTAATCTTTTTAAAATCTTCTCACAATGCACAATTTTCAATATCATTTTTTCTCGTTCCAAACAACTTTTTGTTTTCAAGAATAAATTTTTTTATACATCTAAACACCATCTTATTTTCAAAATAAAAAACCTTCTCATTTAAAACAAGAAAATTTTCTTTTCCGAAAATGGACATGCGCGATCAAAACAGAGCCACATTTTTTGTAATATTTTTTTAATTTGTCTGTGATTAAACCTTTCTACCATTCACTACGGTATTCCAATACATATGTAGCTTTGCCAAAGATCCTTCATTGTCGTGACAATGAAATAATTTTTTTCTCTTTTACTAGGAGGCCTAAGTCATAATTAATTTTTTCTAAGAGAGAGCCCATGATCAAATGTGGGACCTAAATTCCGAAATCCCTCGTTTTTATCCGTTGAGCTAATATCAGTGAACATGAACTTAAGTCATATAATTGGATTCTAAGGTACAAATATTTGAGCCTTCGCTTCTAATAGGTTAAGGGTTCAAGTCATGCATCACGTAGGTTCGTCAATTTGGTAACCATTTGTTGGGGACTTCGTTAGCTCCTGATCTTTTAGTAATTGAAGGTCCAGGAATAGAATTCTTTGTCATTTCATCGATGGTTCAGCTGCTGCTTATTATTTACATACTAGGTCAGGGGTGTGAAAACATTAGTAATCCATTTTTTTATTTTATTATATTAAAAAAAAAAAAAAAAAAAAAGGCCACTTAGTGACCTTATGTCTTACAACGTGAGTTATCCGTGGAAATCTTTTACATGGCAAAACACAACCTCAATTGGGTAACTCAACTTTACATTTTACCTTTTATTTTTGGTTAATAACTTTACATTTTTACCTTATGTAATCCATTACCAAAAAAAAAATAAAAAATGAACAGGATGTTATGAGCCGTCTAAACAGTGAACAAATTTAATAGCTGGAGTCGCAAACTTGCAAAAGTTTACCCACTCTATAATGTAATGGAAAAAGCTGACAGAGAGAAGAAAAACAATATATTGCAGAGAAAAAAGCATTAAATTTGTCCTTTCCACGAGTAGGGGTGCATTACTCTAGTGCCTACCAAGTATCAACCTAGCTTTTTCAATATTAGTCAATATATATATATATATATATATTTTAATATACATTAATATGATTCAATATATATAAATTCTCTGAATCCATAATTATCCATTTTTTTTCCAGCAAAGATGATACCATGAAAGATCAAAGCTGCCCACCTCCTGTGATTGCTGGCGTAATTTATTAGTGATTTCTTTAATTTATTTATTTATTATTCTACCCAATATTTTATTGTAAGATGTTTTAATTTCGAATCTATTCGCACTCATAGCCTGTTACAGTAATAAGTTGAAGTTGAACTTTCAGAGTTTTTTTTATTAAAAATAAGTATGTGTTTGAAAATACGAGTTTAGACCCTTGGATATAAAAGTGAATTATAAATAAACAGTAATATTTAAATAGTATAAATTTTAAATGTGTTCGGATTTAAATGATAAAATAGATATTGTTTCATTTTACTCATTATTATGAGCACTTAGAAAAAAATAATAATCTCATTTAGAATTCAAATAAGAAAGTCATAAACTTTTAAAGTTTTTGATATCATGAAAACGGAAGAGGTAGAAAAATATGAACAAATTATAATTGAACTGTATCACCAATCAAGATTAACAATTAATCAACCTTTAGTACTAATGTTGGAGATGGACAACTGAAATGCTTTCAAAATTCAAATTTTATTGACATTTATTTAACATAACAATAACGTTAAAAAAAATGTAATTTTATAATTCCAATTTAATCGTACTAAATATTATATTGAACGAGTATCGTGTACCCTGTACCAGACCGTGTGTCATTAAAACCTATAATTGATAATGGAAAGGCTTGCTGTACCCTTGAGGTGAAAACTTTATTTTCTTGGTCTATGACTGCTCTATGTGAACCCTATATATCGCTTCTTCTTTTTTTCTTTTTTTTTGTGGGATAGCAAAGCAGACAATTTTTTTTCCTTCATCCTCTATATATTGTATATATAGATGCATTTATGTATATGTATACCCAAAGAATGGCTATATTGTTTTTTCTTCACCCATATGGCTACATATATATATTTGTATAGTTATATATCCTTAAGTCATTTACGACATCAATATATATATATATATATACACTTGTATATTTTGTCCTCCTTTTAGATACAAGTAAGCCTCTGTTAGCACTTACCTGCCAAACTTCAGAAAAGAATGAATGGATTCAATGAGGAGGAAAGACAGAGAATTTAATTAGAGACAAGCATCCAAAGATGGAATGTGGAAACACACTGAATCCTACTCGGAACAAGTATCCAATGTGAATAACAAAACATTAAATAAAAAGTAAGAGAATAAAAAATATATATCCTAAAATATGCTTTAAAGATCCAAGTATATATATAAAAGATCTGTTATTTTTCAGCACCAGAAAGTGAGAAAAAGAAGATAATTAATGAAAGAAATTAAAGTGTCTACAACAGAATAATTTTATTAAGCTTACGTTATCCATTCCCATGCAAATTCTAAACGAACATTCCTCTTTTACATATATAATATATATATATATATATTTATATTTATATACACACAGAGCTTTATATCTGAAACTTTTTTTTTAATAAATTTATAAGTTACTATAAGTACCAGTTAACTTTAATGCAACATTTTATGTAATATATGCTATTTGTACAAACGGTTATGAATAAGAATATTTATTATACAGAAAATTACGTAAAATAATATATAAATCAGCTAATAATTATACGTATTCATCTAAAAAATTTAATCTATGTCGAATGTATACGACAATCACAAATATATATAGAGATGGTCTATTCATATCTTGGTGTTAGATCATAAATGATAGATTATAAGATCTTCTTTTCAACGAAAAGGACACGCTTTAAATTGCATAACCGCAAGTTGACTAGGTCAACATCAAATTTGAACCGGCTATCGTATCATTATTTGCATTAACTTTTTCTTAAATTTTTGGGATGCAAATATTGCGTTCATTAAAAAGTTATCCACATCTCAAATACCTTGATATGTCAATACCAACTATTTATTATCAAAAAGAAAAATACCAACTATTTCTCAACCACATGCCACATTAAATTCCCCCAGCTAGTTAGGTTTTTCCTTATAAATATGCAATATACATACACATATATATATATACAGTGACGAAACCAGAACTTTTTCTTAGGGGGATTAATAACTATATAATAGATAATAATAGGGTCATTATGAGCAAATTTTTATTTTAAGGGGGGCTACAATGAAAGTTTAATTAAAATCATGGGCTATTTAAAAACAAAAAAAAAAAACAAAAACAAAACAAAAGTTGAGCCCCCCCTAGTCTCTCTTTCCCTCAGTCTCTGTGTGTGTATATATTGCATATCTAAACAAAAAAAATTCTCTCTATGGTGTCATGTTATTTCTTTAACAAATCTTTATTTCAAATTTACTTATTTCATATAATTTATGTACATCAACAACCAATCATAAAAACTAATACATCCCAATTAGATTGGTACCCGCTAATAATCTCATCCTACGTTAAGCTCGCCACTCATATTATTAGATAAAAGATTACATAAATGTCAAGGACTAAAATAAACAAAACTAGCCATAAGGTCCGAACAACTAATGAATATAGACAGAATAAGCAGAATCTAACCAAACAGAACATCCATAATCATGTCTTTGAAAATCATATTCTAAAATAGAAACCATTCTTGTAAAACCGAAAGGAAAAACTAAGAAAAGGAAAAAAGAGTATCTACACTTGTTTTGGAACCAACCAATAAACGCAAACATAAGAGAAAGACACATCTCATTCTAAAAATGAAAATAGGACAAAGGAATCATATTTCTCTCTTAACCCTAACCAAAGGAAAATATAAAGGATTATTGCTATCACCATCGATCATTTACTTTAAAAAAAAAAAAGGGATTATTATTCGATTGGAGTAAAATACATTTTACGATACATATATGAACGAGAGTTTACATATCAAGAATTTAATTGTAATGAAGATAATCACAAATAGGGTCTAAAATAATGGAGTGAAAGTATAAACACAATTACAATATCAAGAATAAAGATCTATATTAATTAAGTAATGCCAAAAATTTAAGTTGGACATACTACTATTTGAAGAATTATCTTGATGAGGTGCCCCATTAAGATAAATCTCCGAATCTGTCACAGGTCATTACCAAATTAAAGAATATATACACACACACACACATACATACATATTGGACATCTTGAAAATAAAAGATCCAAATATGTCAAAGATAAACAAACACTAGCTTTTTACTCACTGTTTTTTTACGCTTCAAAACATGACATTTTAAAATGGACAGCAACTACACTTCCTTATGTATACATAAAAGATTTATTAGCATGTACCACGGAAATAATTAATATAAAACATTTATATTAAGCTTCCGTTTGACTCTCTATTTCAAATCTAAGATTTTTATTTTTTTCTTAAAAATCAACAAAAATTATAATTAGTTTTTAAAAAATCAACCAACTTCAACGTGAAAATTTTATTCCGAATCCATACACCAAACGGAAGAGTAAATTTATTCAATACTTGCTGCTTCAAATAATATAACATATAACGTAAAATTATTTGCAAATCATTAAAGAAAAAGGTTACACAATTTTCAGACAGGTACTGCAACAAGTCAATAAATATACACATACACACATATATATGTATGTATGTATATATTGGCCATCTATAAATACACAAGTCGTTTTCTTAATCATCAGAAGGAAAAATCCGTGAGTTTCAACTTGTAGCAATGGCATCATCAGTCAAGGCCCACTTGATAAAGAAACAGTCCGACCCTACTAACTAATACCCATCATAAGTAATGTTAACTACAACAAAATGCACACATACATTAATTGACATATTGCATGCATGTACAAATACATACATATATATATATATATGATAGATATGTGTTTGCCGACACCCACACTTTTTTCCGACAAAAACACCAGCTCTTTTTAGAGCCGTTAGATGTGAAAATAAATAATTCTGATAAAAAAAAAAAATCACTATAAGATATAACTCCCCGTATTGTATCATAGTAATCTCTGTATAGATTCTATCATAATGTTTCTATATATAAACACAGAGACAATAAATAAAAAGCGACAAAAAAAATATAAGAAGTACATGTAGGCATTCATTGCATAAAAGTGACCCACAAGTCCAAGGCATCTATGTCATGCAAAGACATACAACGTCCCTTAAGTCACATTTCAAACTTTAAACATTAACAAATAAATAAAAAGGACATGGAGTTCAAACCCTAAAGTCCACAAACTTACAAACATAGCTAAAACACTAAATATAATAATGGTAGAAATTAAACTAAAAGATAAAAAATAAAAATAAAATAAAATAAAAACATTAATGACTACGAACTAGTGAAAAATACATTTCAGTAGTCCACGTCAGCAAGTTCAGGTCCCACAAGTCTGTAATCATCATCATCAACATCATGATCATCATGAACGTGATGAAAAATGATCATCAGAAGGTCCACAGGCAGTCAAGCAGCTCGGAGGTTCCGACGGGCTTGACGTCCTCGCCGGCGGCTGGCGGAGGCCAGAACCCGGAGGAGCTGCAGCCGCCAGCGGTGACGGCAGAGGGGAAGTCGCCGCCGCCGCCGTGGAAAGACGGCGCCGGCGAGAAGAACAGCGGCAGCTGGAGATTATCCTGGAGAGACCTGAGGCTCGGGAACGCGGCAGCGGCCGTCCTCGGGAAGATTGGCGGCGGCGGGGCCGGGAGAGAGTGTGGAGCCAGGTCGAAGGCTGCGCTGATGCTGCTGTTGTTGAAGCCGATAAGAGTGTTGTTGTTGTTGGTGGTGGTGGAGAAACAGGACACGTGCTCCCTCGGGGTTGGGCTGTCGTAAGAGCAGCCGTCACGGTCGGTGAGCGTAGTAGTAGCAGTAGTATTAGTAGTAGTGGTCTGGTAAGGAGAAGAGTCGAGGAGTGGCGGGAGAGAGACCGAAGTAGGAGAGCTCGGCTCGGGCTGGTAGAGCTGACTCAAGCTGCTGCCGGAGCTCAGCCGGGTCTTCTTCGACGCCATGCCGCCGATGATGGTGGCGCCGGCGCCGGCTCCGGTCTTCTGGAACACTCGGGAGATCACCCACTCATCCTATATTGTAGTAGACCAAAATGAAGAGACATGTATAATAAAAAGAGACATCATAAAAAATTTGCTTCTTCCAAAACCCAAAACAAAAAAACAAAAAAAGGAGGAATCTATGAAAAAATACATATTATCATCCCTAAATAGTGAAAGTGTACCGATTATTGTAGCTAGTTAATATTGCGAATTCTAAAAGTTCTTATTAGTACTTATTATAATATGGGAGTTGGATTGTACTTTGGTGGGAAAATGCTTGCAGGTATTAGGTAGTTTTATTTGAGAGAATTGACGATTTGCCTTCTACATTTCGTTTATACATCTATATATATATGTATATATGTAAGTATACGAGTTGTTATGCTTGCATTGTGATTGGCTAATGTATGGTACATTAATACACCAAATAGCACAAAACGTAATAACTAACACGTTTCTGTACAGAGAGTGAAACAGGTTTTTTTTTCTTTTTTTTTTTTTTAATCTTCCAGTTTTCATGGACACAAAATGAAGACATTAGTCCTGTTCAAAAATATAAAAACGAAAGAAAAAAAATTATATGATGATTTCATCTCTCTCTCTCACATAATCTAACAAAAAATTTTCCTTTACACACTTTTTTTCTTTTTCCTATTTTAGTATTGCAATTAATATGCAATTAGTATACCACTTTGTCATAAAAGGCAAAATCGAAGGCTAATAACTTCATGTCAGTGATAGAAAGAGAGAGAGGAGAGAGAAAGACCTTGGAGCTTCTAGAGAGATAATGGTAAGCAAATTTGCCCTCAAGACGGTACTCATGCATGACCCAGTTGCTCTTCTCTCCCTTGGGAGCTCTTCCTCTGTAGAACACCAAAGTCTTCTTCATCCCAACGAGAGAACAAGTCTTTGAGCTATAGATCTCCCTATCCTTCCCAGTCGCCTTCCAGTACCCAGCCTCCGTCGCTCTGTTGGTCCTCAGCCCCGTCGGGTACTTCCGGTCCCGGAGGCTGAAGAAGTACCACTCCTTCTCTCCCATTTTCGCCTTTTCTGCAAAGACAAAGATAAAAACAAAAAACAGAACAAAACCGATGATGTTTCTTTGTTGTCTGGTACTGCAATAGTTGTTATGAGTATTTAATAAAATTTACCAGGAAGCTCCCACGGCTCGCACTTGTTGAGGTCGACTTCCGCGATGGCCCGACCGGTGAAGTTGCTGTCCAGAACCTTCTTGAGAAGGTAGTAAGTGATCAGCTCTTCATCGGTCGGGTGGAAGCGGAACCCTGGCGGCAAATGGGCTTCTCCATGGTCGAAATGGCTCACGATGTTGTTGTTGTTGTTGTTGTTGTTGTGGATGTTGTGGCTAAAGGACATAATCTCCATGAGATTATCACACCAGAATAAAACAAAAATCAACCCCCAAAAAAAAAAAAAAAAAAAAACAAGAAGAAGAAGAAGAAGAAGATCGAAAAGAACTTAAAGAGGTTCAAGAAGATGAGAGAGGGAGGAAAAGAGGGAGAGATTTTGTTGTGGTTAGGTTTTCATAGGGATTTGATGAATCTTTAGCGGCAGAGAGAGTGTGGGAAAAAGGTTGATATAATAAGGTATATATGTTATATGGCCTTTGCATTGGCTAGGAGTTAGGAGGAGAGAGAAAGAAATGAAAATAATTATTAAAAAGGAGAGAGAGAGTGAAATCTGTGTTTTTTTCTCTAATCTGTCGTCCTATTCTGTTCTCTTTCTCTCTCCGAAGTCTGATATCTCTCTCTATCTCTTTCTCTCTCCTTATCATATCCATACTATAGAGAGAGAAATAGAGAGGAGAGAGAGGGTGATGTATGTATATGTCTGGGGGGGGGGGGGGGGGGGGGGGTGGGGAGTGGGCTCTGGTGGCATCTGTTTTGAGTATGCGTGCGTGCGTGAGAAAGTGTGCAGGTATTCCTCTGTCAGTGAAGAAAATGAAAGGGAGGGAACAGAGAGTAGTTTTATGAGAGAGATTTAGAGAGAGAAAGAGATTTAGAAAAAAAATTAATTATATTATTATGAGAGACATTATTACAAGAGAGGTAGAGAAAATATTTATTAAACAAAACAAAAAAGAGAGAGAGAGAAGAGAAACAAAGAGAGAGAGAGAGAGAGAGATTTTCACCATGTATCGATAAAGCTGTTTGATATCTCATCTGTCAGCACAGTACATATTTTGTAAAAAAATATGGTAATTCCACGGTATTTTTTTATTTTTTATTTTTTCACTTTTCTCTTGTTTTTCAACTCTTTGCTTTTGTTTTCTTTTCTGGTTCTTTTTTTTTTTTTTTTTTGGTTTCTCTGCCAAAATATTTCTCTCTTTTTGCAAAAGGGAAAAAGACTATTTTTGCTGTGGGATTCACTGGTGACCAAAATCTCTCTGTGTTTTGGGATTTTGCTTCCGATTTAGATGTCCTTAGGAATAGCAAATGAATGGTAAGTATTGTATCATGTTTCCAAGTTACATTTGTTATTTTCAAAAGGACAAAAAAAAAAAAAAAAAGAAGAAGAAGAACATAAATGTACTTTTGTTATAAGTATTAAGGGGTGTTTGGTGTTTGAGTTTGAGTTAAGATTTATAAGTTTAAATAGTGATTTTGATTGACTTTTTCAGAAAAGACAAAAAACTTTTAGGAAAAAAGACAAAAATTGAGTTGATGGTGGTGAGTTTAAACTCACCACCCAAACGGGCCCTTACAATATTAATTACTATTGCAGCGGTTTGATTATAGGTTTTCAACAGTCAGATTTAAGAATACTCACATCAAAAAATTTCGATGCACGATGCATAATTGCCCACTATCATAGAAAATTTATTCATAGTCTTATTTATCATATAAGTAATTTATTTATTTCTTATAGGAAAAAAAAACTATACTTATATTCAGAAATATGTTATTTACTTAACTGTAAATATGTTGTTTATTTTTTTTAGTTTCAAAAAAAATATTGTTTACCTATTTCTCCCTAAAATGCGTGACACATTTTTATCCATAGGACCGAAAGGCCCTCGTGGCTCTATTTTTGCATGGCCCAATAGCTCTTGTAATGTCCCATGTTTTATCGCGTCATGTAGTGGAACACTTGTGGTGGCTGGCATGATGCTATTTTCTTTCCCTTTTTTTGTCGAGAAAAAAGTGCATCAAATATAGTAGACGTAGAGGTTGGTGCATCATTGTATAATTCTATTTATTATGTTTACAAAAAAAAAAAAAAAATCATATATTTTATAGGAGAATTGGATTAGTTTCAAATTTGATATTAGAGATTAAGGGTTGTCTCACTTTATTAATTTCATTACTTCGAATTGCAACTGAATTATCTTAAGATTTTATTATTAATTATAACTTTAGTACTTTCTTTGTTAAAAAATTAATTTTTTATTTATAATTAATGATAATTTTTATAAAGATCTAAAATCTCATGTGGGTCACCACCTAGCAAGTACATGTGATTAAAACTGTTAAAAAAATTTGGCATTTTCAATGACATAATGATCAAAATTATAACTTAGAATGAGCTTACAATGGAGTTTTGTTACATTTTGAGTTATAATAGAAAACAAAATAATACTAGACTTGTTACTCGGGGGAAAACCAACTCCAAACGCATGTTATTGGAAGTACCAAATTGCAATTTAAGACCATCTCCATTAATATATATATGTTAATACTAATGTTATTTTGTTAAGAAAATATATGAAAATAGCATATTTTAAATTTTGTACTTTAATATACAATGATATTTCGAATGCTATATCTATCTTTTTTATTATTTTTTAGTCAACTAATAAAAGAGTTTATTATAGATTATGAACGGTAATCTTAATAATTTCAAAGATTTAATCACATCAAAAATATTTCATGACTGATTTTACAAACACAAGTGATGTTTTCACCGAATATATGGGATATTAATTTCCGTATTTTACTCTATATGCATACAAACGTGATAATAATGGAGGGAAGCGTACCGAAAAATAACTTGGTTTACTCAAGATTATGAACACTCAATCTTCACAAAATCTATAAACCTCTTGTATTGAAGCAAATTGTCCTTATATTTTGTTTATGATCGTAAAATTGATTTGAATCTAAAATCTTATTAATAGAAACGAGCGACCTTATTTTATAACATGTATGCAACTTATGATTACTAGGCAGTTAAAACTTGTAATAAAAGTTTCAGTTCAAAATGTTAAATTTCAAACTGTTTCTTTGCACAGATAACATATTTTAAGCAAAAGTTTATAACCACTCTACAGTTACATAAATTTATAATCATAGCATTTACCAACGTCACCAACCACATTAACGATATGAGAGATGACCAGGAAAAAAAATAATAACAATAATCAGGATGTTTGTGTGGTCGAACGCTCAAAGCTCCAGCATTCTCTTGTCTATGATTTCTGATCACAATTAAAAAAAAAATTTGTTTACATACTACTATTTATTTTTTATTTTTTTACCAATTTCAATTTTCACATATTCAAATATCACTTTTTTTTTTAAACTCAAATTTTAAAATTTTAAAACTTTCTTATTTGAAGTCGAAATAAAATAACAATAGAAACAAATAAGATTCATAATTTTTTTTCTTCAAATTACATTTTAAGTTTTTGTACTTTTTAACGTACTATCATAATTCATTCTAAATCAAATGCGAAAACTACAACTAATGTGTATGTTTCAAACCCCATAATATTTAATTCCCCCCAATAAAGTTTACTCAAACTTCTATTTTATGCACGGAGAAAGTTTACCCCAAACTTTTATACGCATCATAGAATATTCGTCTTCGGTTGATTGGTACATGATGTTGTATGAAGAGTCGATTAGTAAATTGATTCAATCACTTTCTTTTATTTATTAAATAGTCTTTAAAAATTTCGGAATTAATTCCCGTGTCCCTTTATTTATGTTCACATACATGTCCCTTCAATAATATCGTGAAACGTCAACTAAAAATGTACATTTAATTATAACATCATATCATATCAAATTAAAAAAATCATACTAATTAAGCACGTGTCATAATATTGTTGGATGGATAGAAATAGGGACACAAATAAAAAGACATATGAATCAAATTCAAAAATTTATATTCACAAAATAACTTCAGAACGACCAGTTTATTAGTACATCGTTCCAATGTTAGAATGAGAAAAGATTATTTCACTAATTTCAATTTTAAGGTTGTCATTTTTGTAAATTCCTCTTGTATGAAAAATGATTCCACAAATTCAGAAAAATATATATAGACGAATTTTCAATTAGTACATTTTTAGTAATTTTTGTGATTACAGCCTTAATTATACAGGTAAGTATATATCTCATTCATTATCATAAATATTTTTGGATAACTATTCAATTTGTTATATTTGTTCACAATAAAAATAAATAGGTGGAGATCGTTATTACAACAGTGTCACAGAAATCAGTGTAATAATATTATAGATATGGATCAGTGTCGTAAGGATAACATTGATCCATATGACACTGTTAAAATAACGATACTCACCTATATTTTTTTTTGTTTGTTGCGATAGTAACCCTTCATCAAGTGTTAGACCAAAAAAAAAAAAAAAAAACAAAACAAAAGCGTTAGACCAAGCTTGTCAAATTTAAATGTTGTTGTTGTTGGTTTTTGTTTTTAAATAAGGCTTTGTTTGGCATACACATTCTATTTAAACTAAATTGTATTTTTTTCATAATATTTTTTATCTTTTCTGAAAAAGTCAATAAAAATTACTATTAAAACTTAAAAATTTCAACTCAACTCAAACTGAATTTGTACATCAAACAGGCCCTAAATGTTATTACCGATTATTATTACCAGCGTCACACTCAAAGTGGATTTCGTATGCCAGACGTAGCCAGCAGAATTTTACTTCCAAAAAAAATAGAGAGGAAAAAAAGAAAAAAAAAAAAAAACTGCTCATCTCGGTTGTTGGGGTCTATTTATTGATTTTATATCCACGGCTTAAATTTTCAATTTCTCACTCCTACACATATCCTTTAGAATTTTTACAAGCGGAGCTCTACATTGATGTAAAAAAATTTATCCCATAAGGTAAAAAAAATTTGGAACCTTTAGTTTATGTTTGATGAATAAATTTAATTTAATTTGTTATCTTTATTTTTATTCTTTTTAAAAAAAATTAATAAAATTTATAATTATTTTTTAAAGAGTTAACTCAACTCAAATTTAAAAATTTATCTCATCTCAAATTTAAAATTTATTTTTTGAACCTTTAGTTTATGTTTGATGAATAAATAAATTTTTTATAGTTATTTTTTAAAAAATTAACTCAAACTTGAATTTAAAGATTTTATCTAAATTTTAACTCAAATACCAAATAAATCTTTGGATTCAATTTAAATGGTTTAGATGTTTTGTACATGTAAAACTTATTGTGCATCAAATCACATAGAATAATTACAAAACCCTTGAGAACCAAAAAAAAAAAAAAGAAGTTGCTTCCAGTCTTCTTCCAATTCTCCGGCTAGCAAAAAAGGCAGAGCAGGTCGCCGGCGGCTCGATTTCCGGCCACCCAACCACATCGTTGCGCCGCCCTTCCACATTGTCTCCGGCCATGCCACCGTTGCCCAGATTGCGATTTCAGATCCGCAGATCGGAGAGCGACAAGGAACCCAGACCCCTGAGGCATCGATCTCCTCTGCTCTTCCGCCGACCTACAGAAACCCAGGCCTTCCCACTCTCGCGAAGACCAATCTCCTCTGCCAAATCGCAAACGTCGTCCGATTGTCCTTTCCGTGGGGTGAGAACCGTCACTGTGGAGGCCGCAAAAGCCGCAACCCATGGCTGGTAAATGGTTACGAATCACAAAGGCAGAGGGGCTTAGCCACATGATCCACAAGTCGTGAGAGATTGTGACCTCCATCGCAAGTTCTCAGAGGCTGCAACCAGCCACCGGAAGCCACTCCAAGTCACGACCAACCACAAAAATCCACCATCAGTGTCTTCTATGAAATTCGGTCCTTTTGTTTTATGATTGTGTTGGAGTTGAAATGAGTTTTGATTTTGTATCGGGGTTAGACCCTCTGTCGCTAGTCCCGTCGGTGTTCCTCCTCCGCCGGAGGTGTACTGAAATCTGGGTTAAGCTTCAGACAATTTTGTAAAATAAATTATATGGGGAAGATTTCATATTTTGACTAAATGCAGAGGTTTTTTAAAAATTATTTATCTTGTGTGTAGGGATATTTTTATAAATATTAAGAATATGGAGTAAAAAGTCGGAGTTTCATAAAATATAGCGGTTGTTTTGTATTGATATTTAGCTTATGTTTGGAACACCGGTTTCAACGGTGTTTCCAAAGTTCAGTCTCAGCTGAACTTGTTTGGCAAAAACGTTTGGTTTCAACCTTCACTCTTCCCGTTATACAGTGAACCCAACTGGGTTTACTGTTCACTGAACATTTTCTCTGCCCTTCTGTCTCGCCCTTGCCTGCCTTCTGCGCCCGAATCTCACGCCTCCCCTCCGGCGCCCATGTGCTGGTGTCAGTGGGTCTTGCAGGCCGTGCCCCCATCCCATCGAGCATCTGCCATTGCCGCAGGAGCTCTGGTTTGTGGTCGTCCTTCTTCACTCCTCGCTGCGATTAACTTGATGGTATTGCCCTCGCCCACTCTCGTCAAGCAGATGCGGCGCGCCAGAGGGAGGTGTGGGAAGCGAAGGCGAACCTCGGGCCGGATAACAAACTTTTTCCAGGTTCGAAAAAATTCTTGCCGACCTGTCCTTTCCTGCCCTACGCCGACATCCACTGTTGTATACTCGTCGTCGGCCTCCAATTCCGAAACCCTAGTAAAATTTCTTTCTCTAATTCGCCTACAATATAGATGCATTTTAAAAATTTGTTTTGTTTTATGAATTACCCAAGACTGCTCCGAAACTCCACACCCTAAATCGATTTTGGTCCTTCTCGCATTTTGATTTTTGGATTTGCAGACTACTCAGGCGTTAATGGGTGTGTTTTGTTCGTGGGTGTTTGTGTTTTGGATAATAATTCCATTGGTGAAGGTCGTTTGATGCCCCAAATTGGTCATTGGCTGCATAATTTCAATTTCTGTCCCATTTGATCTAGTTTTGCAATGCGTGTGCTAGTTTGATGAAGTGCTTTGTCCATTTGATGCCTAATTTCGGATTTTTTATTCATTATAGCTTGTTGTCCACTGATGTTTTGTGCTCGATGAAGTAATTTTGTCCAATTTCTGCCTTTTTCTGGTTTGGCCTCCCTTTAACCTTGTTTGGTACTTCCCATGATGGTTTGATGAACTTTGTACGCCCATTTGCTGCCAATTTGCAGTTTTGGACCTAAATTTTGAAAAAGAAGCCGGTTTTTGAGGTAGTTTGATTAGTCATTTTGCCCAAATTCAGCCTTTTTCAATATTGGCCTCCCTTTAACCTTGTTTGGTACTTCCCATGATGGTTTGATGAACTTTGTACGCCCATTTGCTGCCAATGTGCAGTTTTGGACCTATATTTTGACAAAGAAGCCGGTTTTTGAGGTAGTTTGATTAGTCATTTTGCCCAAATTCTGCCTTTCTCTGGTTTGGCCTCCATTTAAACATCTTTGGTACTTCCCATGATGGTTTGATAAAATTTGTTCGCCCATTTGCTTCCAATGTGCAGTTTTGGACCTAAATTTTGAAAAAGAAGCCGGTTTTTTAGGTAGTTTGATTAGTCATTTTGCCCAAATTCTGCCTTTTTCAAGATTGGCTTCCCTTTAACCTTGTTTGGTACTTCCCATGATGGTTTGATGAACTTTGTACGCCCATTTGCTGCCAATGTGCAGTTTTGGTCCTAAATTATACATGATTTTCATTGTCGGAGCTAGTTTGATGCACATTTTTTCCCATTTTCGATGCACTAGATTGGCGATGATGTATACATTGTAGTAATCTATATTGTATTTTAGCCTGACTGGTGAGTCGTTTACCCGATCACTGCCTACCAGTTACCGGTATAGAAGCACAGATTTGGTGTTTAGGGCCTTTACTGTATTCTGTTTAGGCCATAAACAAGAAAAAACCCAAACCCATAGTTTCTATGCCATGGTAGTCGGTTCTGTATCGGGTATTTGACATGCCTCAGATTAAATGTGTCAATCAACTTATACTGAGCCAACTAATGGACCGTCAGACCGCTGTTTAAAATTATTTTCCTATATTTGGTTATCTATTTCCGAAGGAGATGCCGCGCAAAGCATCAGGGGATCATTACTTTTGGGACGCCGCTAAAGAAAAAAAAATTTTGGAGCAACTTGATGAGTACCTGGCTTGCAGTGGCGGCAAACATCCCCCAAAGCAACTCTTGAACTTTGGGCCGCCCAGTTTAATGCTGAGTTCGGTGGGGTACAAGCACT